>OZ012741.1:507289872-507853908 GCA_963859935.3 Lathyrus sativus
TATAAGTGAGATCGCAACTTCGTTAAGAGTTTAAGACCTAGATTGATATTCTGAGAACCTTGCTCTAAACAATATTATGTGGAATTGGGATGCAATAACCCTTACTATATAAACAATATTTAAACAATACTATGTGGAATTGGTATGTCTAAATATACCCTCATACTAGAAATATGTATATTTAGACAGTATACTATTTTCAAACAATGTAACCATGGATCTCTACATATATTTAATCAACATATATATGCTTTCTATGACCTTAATTGAAGTATGTCATGCAAAAGGGTCACACGAGGCATGTATATTCAACAACATTACCCATCTCATTAAGTTGGGTAACATCTAGAGATTCTTTCGAAAAGATTCCCAAAATCCACATCATCTAGATAATTTTATAGACAACAAATTTTCTAATAAGAAGCCTAATATCTATCAATTAATTGAATCTTGATTTCCCTTTGTCGACATACACCAAATTTTTGGGCACATGTCTTACTTTTTATATGTTTAATCTCTAAGTCACACTACAACATTTATTCCATTTTAGAAAACACTTCCTAATATCTACTTAACTGTGAGTTTTGGATGTGTAATTACAAGTGTTGGCATACTGTCAAATAGCAGAAAACTGCATTTTTTGAAGGCATAATCGGTTATCATATTTGGTGTAACCGGTTACCACTGTAAGTGAATTGATTCCAGAATTAATTAGCTATAGGTGTAACCGTTGATCCATTTTGGCGTAACCGGTTACAGGTTAACCATAATACATTTTTAGCATTATTAACCCAAACGAGAAGTTGTTTATGGGTTTTGTTACCATTAGTGTAACAATCTTAATTGGAAAAGAATTGGTAAAATATAGCCATACAGCTATTTGTTTGGTATTGATATTGAAGAAGCATTTGAACTTTAAAACATAAAAGAAAAAATAAGCATAATACAAAAATTATTTTGCTACAAATTAACTACGACTTTAGTTACAGACTAACTGAATTTTTATGGATTCAAGTATAATATTAACCTTAGCCATGTGGTATGCCACATTAGCATCTTATGCATGTTGTCATATGCAAGCCTAATCATTAAAAAAATCCATGTGCAATGCCACATTAGCTTTTGTTAGTGAACGTTGACAGGAAGGACCAAAAGTGTCGATTGAAAATATTAGGAGGATCATTCTTTGAAGGAAAATATTTTAGGAACTAAAATTGAAAATTGACAATATTTATGAGGACCAAAAAATTATTTAACCCTTAAAATAACATAATCTAAACATTAAATCATACAATTAAACGACTTATTCCTAGATGTTACACATTAGAGAAATAATTCAACTAAACAACGATAAAGAAATAAATAAATGACGAGAGATTCAAGGCCACCTTCCAACTCACAGCAGCACTTACTCCTCCCGAGTATTTGTTCCACATTGTATAGAACAACACAAAACAAACAACAGAGGCGTGAGAAATACGCTTAAATATATTAAAGGTGTAAAAGAATACAAGGATAAAATTTATAACACAATCATAAAAAAATAATCATTTACATCCAACAACCAATTCACAAAGCCTTTATGTATACAACATAACTCACAACTCAACTCAATGCATGTGGTACCATTTGTTCATCAGAGGTTTGTTACTAATCTGGTCCACTCATAAATGGTTCATCATTCGAACCAGGTCCCCACTTCTGAACCTCAGACTTATCACTGGTCCCCACTTATTAACCTGTGACTCGCCTCTTTTAACAATGACATGTTTGTTGCTTGACATACAAATAATGCAAACAACACTTATGATTCCATTTCTAACCATATACAAAAACCATAAGTCATTCACAGTAGTCCTCACATCAGACTACATTTCTCACTACAAACACATATAATTATATTCACAACACATAATTGTACAAACAACATCACAAATCACATATATAATTATAATTCATCACTTATAGTTATAAGAATCACTAAAATATTATACATTCATTTATAATATTTTAACACAACAATTCAACCCTTCAAATTCACCAAAACAACAACAAAACATCACCCGCACACGAAAGCAACTCGTAAAACTGAACCGTACACAACAAATATCAATAACTCTCCCTTTCATGGTCTTTCACCATGAAACTCAACATTAATTATTAAAAGGCATGTAATATAATCAACAACTCATCACTCAACATCAAATCGTCTCAACCAATGAAAATCAGTACTTAACAGTATTAAACAGTCGCCCAAAAAGAACTCTGTTGAAAAACTGATTTGAAAAATGCTAGCTCTACATTGTCATGAGTAAATAATTATATTCACGACGTCATAAGAACATTTAACCTCTTTGGACATCGCCATGAGGTAGTCTTATACGCTAGCTTTCCAAAGCTTCAAATCGCGCCTCAAATGGAGTCATGTAACTTAAGTTATGCTAATTTCAATTCTCCATTAAAATTTTTCGAAATTGTATTTAAATATGGGCTAGCATTATTTGAATATATCTCATCCAGAACGCATAATTTCATATTTAAACAACTGTATCTGAATACAAACTATGCGTATTCAAACAAAGTTTTGACTAGGGGTCTAGAATCCAATTTCTAACATTTGTATTTGAATACACACCCGTAGTCGAATACGAATCAACCATAATCACAAACTCAATTTTTCTTGCATCTAAACTAGTATGAATCATCCCTACTCGTACAAAAAGTATCATACATATCTACCAAATGTATAATAGATCATATACTCAATGATTTAACACCTAATCCATCGATTTTATCATGAATCTAAAGTTATATTCATAAAACCAAAACACATCAATAACAACTACAACATTCAGATTCATATCGACACATCATGTATATTAATTAAATTCGGGATATTACATTATTCAATGATCAAGTCTATTAAAAAGATCCTCTAGATCTAGCTTTGCTCGTGACTTCCTTTCTAAGTTCTTGATGGCGTTGATCTGAACTTCTTCACCTTTAGAAGCTTTCACTCCATACATTTTCGTCCTTTCCCAAATTTTCTCCAAAGAATCCACCTTTCTATACTCTTTAGAGACATCTGAATCCAACATAGATTTGAAACATAGCACAATCCCTCTCGAGAAACTAGTTGATTGAGAATCTTCATGAGATGAAGCTTGAAAATGAGGGATCACCACCTTAAATTTGGGATTTTTGACACATTAAGGCACATTGATAATTTTAACGGGGATAATTCTTAGAAGCTAAGTAACTCTTTGGTTGGACTGAGCTAAAGCCTTAGTCACTTTTGATGGAGAGTGGCCCCCTACCTCAACTAGAGCAGTTTCTACATAGCCAAGAGGATCAATGGACTTTGAGAGAGCAAGAGTTTCATTTGGCTGAGAGCCTAGGTTCATTCTTCCATTAAACACTTTCCTTTTAAATCCTTTTTGAATTCATCAACTTTTTGGAAATGAACTCATTCACAATGGGCCCCATCACCTTTCTAGAGTCACAATGTTTAGACTTTTCAACTTTTTCTACCAAAGACTTTCAATGTTTCTGATTTTTTGACAAGTCGCTTTTCCCTTCCACCTGCTCTAAAAAGATAACCATATATCTTTTTTGGCTCACCACGTGTCCCAAGTAGAGGTGGCAATGAAATCCATTTAGATAATATTCATCCAATAATTTATCCATCCAATCCATCCATAAGACAAAAAAAATTTAATGGATTTGATCCAATCCATCCACTAACTCATATGGATGGATTCAATCCATCCATCTCATTTTATAAATCCATTGGATATTATGTTGTCACTTATTAAATTAAGAATTTTTAAATTAATTTTTTGGATGGATGGATATCCATCCATTAGAAATAAGTTAATGGATGGATTGGATGAATTTTATCTTTTAATGGATGGATTGGATTTTTATTAAAAGAGTTTAGTGGATTGTTAATGGATTAATGGATTGCTTTGATCCATCCATTAATAATCCAGTCCATATCCATCCAATCCATCCATTTTGCCACCTCTAGTCCCAAGTCTACTGCGCTAACTCTAGGACATTGGCTACTAAAGTTTTCTTCTTCCTTCGATGAATGACAAGACAACTTATCTGAATATCCTGATCATGATTCGGTGGAATGATATGACTCATGCTCTTCTTCCTATTTTTCCCTCAGCTTTTATTTTGCTTTTCCTTCCAAGCTTGGCCTTGAGGATTTTAGTGTTTCACCGCACTAGTGTAAAACTTTCCAACATCTGGACCGATGCTCACGAACTTGTTAGTCTCCTCACCTTGCTTCTTGGACCTGATTGGAATTTGATTAAACCTATGCCTTTCCTCCGGCCTCTGGGAGGAACCAAATATGTTTCGATGATAACCTGGATCTGGAATCTTTGAAGGTTAACAAATACTTTATTATCTCCAATGAAAATATTATCCAATTTCGTAGCAAGGAAGCAAATGTCTACAAAAGAAAAACATCTGACAAAAGAAAGTGCCTACAAAAGAAAAGTATCTGACAAAAGAAAAGCATCATCCAGTGAACTCAAGCAAGTGTTTATAAAATAAAGCATATGACCAAGTCTTGAAATACAAGAAAAACCCTACCTTGATCGGTATGAGTGAATACTTTGGAAAAGATAAGTGCATTTTCGTAAAAATGGATGGTTAAATCACACACACATAAAAGCATGCTTTTAAACTGATTTTTCTTAAAAATTACATAATAAAAAATGTCTTGAAGTTGCGTCAGATGAGTTGAAAGCTGTCAGACTAGCTTTGGCCAAAGTTTTGTCTTAGCTAATTGATTGAGACACTAACCTAATCGATTATCTCAGTTCAAAATTGAGTCATAAGCGATAAGGGAAACATCTTAATGAAGTGCAACGACTAGATATCCTTATTTCCTTTTATGAATTTATAAATCGATTATTTTTTTAAGTATCTAATAAACTAGCATTAGGTGCTAATCGAGTAACTTTTCTTAAAAAAAAACATTAAAATTAATTTTATTTTTGAGTCAACCTCTTGCCTATAAATATATGTCCTTTCTTTCATCTCAAATCATCCAGAATCGTGTTTTGACACTTCTCACTCTCAATCTCTCTAAACGTTTGCTTCTTCGAGAAAAGTCTTTTGTGAGTGAGGATAAGTTGTAATTCTGAAAAGATAGAATTGAAAAATTCAACAAGGAAATGTTTTTTTTACACCTTAGTTGAATATTATCCTTTTAAGGATTGTTTGAGTTAGAAGCTAAACTTGTAAAAGTTTTAGTTTGGGAATTGTGTGATTAAGCCCTTGTTTAGGTTTGAGATCAACCTGTAGTAAAATCTCATAGGTTCTTGGTTAGCCCGTGATAAAACCAAGGTCATGTTAAAACTTAACCCGGTATTAAAATTTTAGATAAGGTTCGAGATTAGCTCTGTATTAAAATCTATTAGGTTATTGGTTATCCCGTGATAAAATCAAGGTTTAAGGTTCGTGAGTTCAGCCTCTGATAAAATCTTGCAAAGTTTGTTTAAAAGCTTGAAGATTATTCGCTCCAATATTTTTTGTGAAAAGAGGATTAACCGCTTAAATCTACCGTTTATGAAAAAAGAACTAACCGGTTCGATCTACCGTTTGAAAAAAAATATTAAACTGCTCTATTTCCAATCTTATTATTTGGTTGGAACTCAACATTTTTCTTATATAAGAGATTACCTGAATATTACCAAAAAGCATCAAATCTGTGAAGGAGAAAACAAAAAGGTTTTAGGTATAACCAATTGAAGAAACTTCCTTTAGTCAGTATACTAGCATTTTAAATTTTAGCAATGAATTATTTACTAGCAAGGACTAATCAATTCAGAGATCAAGGATGTGCACAAAAAATTTTAAAATGTGAGATGTCTAGTTATAGCTATAACTGTGTTGGTGACTTATCTACAATGTGAGAAGTTATCTATCACTAAACCCCCTTACATAGCCTACTAAATAAAATACTATCCATTCAAATCTTTAGATGAAGATATCCTATAATAATAGACATCATAGAATACTTGACCTTTTTACTGCCACTGTTATTGTGCATTTGATTGTGAAGAGATGGGACCTCATGTATGATTAAGTTATGTAGTTTAAAAAGAAAATATATCAAATTTATCTTTCACATTTTGTCTTGGGGAAAATAGATGTGCGCTGATCTTGCTAGGAATGATGTGTTATTATATATTGCTGCTTTGAAAATTTCCAGTTCTTAAGTGCAATAAACTGAAAACAAAATGATGATATTTGAGTACTTAACTCATTACCATTAAACTCTAAATTTATCAGTATAATGATCATTTTTTCTGATCTTTACAATTTGCTAAGTGGTCCGCTGTCGCGCGCGGATCAAAATAAGTGTTTTATTTTTTGTGAAAACGTAGTACAGCGACAATAACTCGGAATATCGTATCGAAAGGATTCTTGTAGTGATTAACCAATTACAGTAATGAAATAAGGGGAGTTTGTTTTGTTTATGATCGATTAAATAAAGAGATTACAATTAAGCGGTTAAAATAAGTGATTATCAAAATAAGCTGAAACGGCTAATCCTACTGATTCGGGTTCCGACTTATCATCGGCTATTATAACATCAATCTCTAAGCGGTTCCAATCCTATTCGATTATGATATTAATCAGACAAGCGCTTACCAACATCAAATGAATTATGTTCCTGTTTATCGAATTAAGCAAACGGTTAAGAATATGACAAATTAACGAATTAAGCAAACGATAACACGCAATTAAATTTAGGAACATGCATACAATCGAATTTAATCAATTTTATCCTATGAACAACAATTGAATTAAGAAAACAATTGCAATTAAATTAAGCAAATGACTTCATAGAAAAGGATTGAAAGGAATCAGATTTAAATTGATATTATAATAACCTCAAAGTGATGAAACCGTACACAACAGGATTTGCCTATGGGGTATTAGTTCTCCATGAGTTCTTCTCGAACCTCTCTCTCCATTTTTCCCGTGAATACTATATGTTAATGAAAAGTAAAGTGAGGTTTCTCCTAAAAAGAAAAAGGGATCCGGTTCATAACCCAATTGGGTCGAAAACATAACCCAGGCCTAAAACTAAAACAGGTTCCTAATGCTGTAACTTCAACGAATATTCTGGAAACATACACTTCGAATCTGAATTCGACTCCAACACGAAAGTCGTAGCTCTCTGTCTTAACTTTCCGGTGATTTTTAGAACACCTCAAACGGATTCTCGGAACTCCCGTTATGATCGTTTCCGTGCAGACTGCTAAAGCTGAAAAAATAAGTGCGAAAATTAAATTAAACCAAAAATAAAATAAAATATGAAAACATAATAAAATATAATAATAAACAAAATAAAATAAAGAAATGTCTAAGTAAAAATGTAGGAGAATGTGCATAAATATGCACTGATCACTAAGATGCCTAGTTTAAAAAAAAATCTCTACTTTGCGATGTGAGTGTCTTGTCGCATTAGTTTCACAGTCCATTCAAGCCACAAGGTATATTTTAGAAGATATTTGTTTGGTATCAGAGTAGTAAGATAAATATTACAAAAAATAAGAGATTAATGAGTAGGAAAAGTGACACAGAATATTTACGTGGAAAACCCTCAACAAATGAGAGAAAAACCACAGACACCGATAAAAAAGATTTTCACTATGTGGAAGAAATTACAACAGTTCTCTCTATATAAAAGGAGAGAACAAATTACACTCTTTCTTGTAATAGGAAAATACTCACTAAAAGAACCTTTTAGGAGAAAATACAATATATTCTATCTCTCTGAAGTTTCTTTTATGTTGTGTTGCAATGTTTTGTGTTGTTGTGTTAGGAATGAGAAATGCACCTCTATTTATAGGTGTTCATCTTCACAAAACCATGGGAGTTGCTACAAAACCATGAGTGTTTCTTTCTTGATCCACAAATTGTGACTTTATTCAACCTCAACCATTGACCATAATCTTTTACCATGACCATAATTTTTGACAATCTCCCACTTAAAGTCACATTTGTGATCTTCCAAAATCTTCTCTACCTTGCCAACTCCATGCTAATTACGTCTCTAATAGGCCATAGGAAGACCTACACCATGCAAACTTATCAGAGCTAATCGGCTTCGTCATTGCATCTGCTAAGTTATCTTTAGTGTTAATTTTCTGCATATCCACACTTCCTTCTTCTACTACTTCTCTAAAAAAATGGTATTAAACTCCTATGTGTTTTGTCCTAGAATGAAAAGTTGGATTCCTTGCAATGTGCAAGGCACTCTGACTGTCACAGGTAATCTTGTGTTGCTTGTGCCCGAGTTCTTCCAATAACATTTGAATCCAAATTGCTTCTTTAGCGGCCATATATTAAGCTTCTGTAGTAGACAAAGCTACAACAGTCTGTAATTTGGATAACCAGCTTGTCGCTCCTCCTTCAAGTGTGAACACATAGCTAGTAGTAGATTTTCTTTTATCAAGGTCGCCTGCAAAATCTGAATCAACATAGCCTCTGATAGTGAATTCTGACCCCCCAAAACATAATGCAGCACCCGAGGTTCCTTTGATGTATCTAAGGATCCTCTTAACAATATTCCAATGTTCATTACCTGGATATGCCATAAACCGACTGACCGTTCCAATTGCTTGAGCAATATTTGGTCTAATACATATCATATCATACACAAGGCTTCCCACCACTTATGCATATGGTACTCGAGACATTTCCATACTTTCTGCTTCATTGCTAACACTCATACTTGAGGATAATTTATAATTGACAAAAAGTGGGGTAGAGATTGACTTATAGTCTTGCATGTTAAAGCGGCGCAAGACTTTCTGAAGATAATTTTTTGAGAAAGCCAAATCCTTCTGTCTTTTCTATCTCGGTGAATTTGCATCCCTAAAATCTTGTTTGCTGGTCCCAAGTCCTTCATATCAAACTCTTTAGTCAATCGTGCCTTCAATTCTTGGACTCGATCTTTGTTGGGGCCTACCACCAACATGTCATCCACATACAACAACAAAATGATAAAATCATCATTATCATCAAACCTTTTGTAATACGTATAATGGTCTGAACTTAATTTGTTGTATCCTAGGCTCATGATGAAGGAATCGAATCTCTTGTACCAACACCTTGGCGCATGTTTTAAACCGTGCAGATATTTGGTCAACCTACATACCAAGTTTTCTTTTCCTTGTTCTTCAAAGCCTTCGGGTTGGAGCATATATATATTTCCTCTTCAAGTTTTCCATAGAGAAACACATTGTTTACATCAAGCTGCTCTAGATGTAGATCAAATGCAACACACATCGCCAAGACCACTCTGATTGTTGTGAGTCTTACCACTAGAGAAAATATCTCATTGAAATTAATACCTTCTTTCTGAGCATATCATTTGACCACCAGTCTTGCAAGAAATCGTTTCACCTGATCGTTTCCATCTCGCTTAATTTTGAACACCCATTTGTTACCGATGGCTTTCTGACCTTTATAAAGTTCAACAAGTTCCTATGTGTTATTTCTATGAAAGGCTTCAATTTCCTCTTGCATTGCTGCCACCCACAAAGAAGCATATGAACCATTTAATGCCTTATGAAAGGTTGATGGTTCTCTATCTTCTGATAGAAGACAATATGCTTCATGACTTGCCATCACATATTCTGAGTGCCAGAATGGTTTTCTTATATGATATGTGGTTCTTCTGAGATCTACATTATTGACCTCAGTTGGTTCTTGTTCTTCGTGCTCTGGTTCTGCTTCAGAAGAATCATTTTCTCCTGACTTTTCCTCCATCTCCAATGTAGCAATATCCTTTATAGTGTTGCCATCTTTTTTTCCCCTTTTATAGTTCATATTATACAAAGATTACATCTCTTCTAACAATAATCTTGTGAGCAGCGGGATCCCCCAGACGACACCCCTTTACATTATCAGCGTAACCCAAAAATATGCATTTCCTGGATTTTGGATCCAACTTTGTTCTTTCTTGAGAGTTGTACATCACGTACACAGGACATCCGAATACATGCAAAGAAGAATAATCACCCAATTTTCCCTTCCACATCTCCATTGGTGTCTTTAAATCAACCGCAGTTGATGGCGATCGGTTTATCACGTAGCAGGCAGTTTTGACAGCTTCTGCCCAGAAAGACTTTGTTAATCCTGTTGTTTTTAGCATAGCTCTCGTTCTCTCCAAGAGAGTTCTATTCATCCGCTCTGCTACATCATTCTGCTGAGGTGTATGAGTAACAGTAAACTGTCGTTCAATACCTTCTTGCTTACAAAATGTTAAAAAATCACCATTTGTATATTCTCCTCCATTATATGTCCTCAAACACTTAATTCTTTTCCCAGTTTCAAGTTCCACTTGTGCTTTGAACTCCTTGAATACTAAATATACATCTGGCTTCTTCTTGATTGGGTACACCCATAGTCTCCTGGAGTAATTGTCAAGAATGATACAAAATATTTTACTCCACCAATGGAAATTTTCGGTGACTCCCACACGTCAGAATGAATCAATTCTAGTATGTGTTTGCTTCTAGCAGTTGACTTAGGAAACTTTAATTTATACTGCTTTCTTATCACACAGTGCTTGTAGAAAGGTAAATTTACCGACTTGAGCCTGGGTATGAGATTACATTCTGCAAGAACTTTCAAGCCTCGTTCTGACATATGGACTATTCTACGATGCCATATCATTGTTGTTTCTTCCTGGCTTCCAGCTGCTACTAATGCATCTGCTCCTTTCATCATGTATCCCAAAAGTATGTATAGATTTGCAGCGACCTTCTCTGCTTTCATCACTACTAGCGAACCTTTCACCACTTTCAAGATCCCACCTTGAACATGGGTCTTGCATCTGAGGTCATCTAGTTGCCCAATAGACTACAAATTCTTCGTCAATCATTTCACATGTCGTACCCCTTGAAGTGTGCGGATAGTACCATCATACATTTTCATTTTTATAGTACCAACTCCAGCAATTTCCAAAGCATGATCATTCCCCATTAATACATGTTCTTATGAGATAGGTTTGTAAGTACAAAATCAGTCTTTTCGTGGAGTCATGTGCCATGTTGCTCCTGAATCTACTATCCAACCATCAGTGAGTTAAATTTCTCCTTTGGTACTAACTACTGCTTTGCTGTAAAGGATTTCTCCATCATCAAAGGTACTAGCAATACATCCTTGAGATGTATTTGCTTCAGAAGACTTCTCACCATTCTTCTTGTTGAACCAACATTCTTTCTTCAAGTACCATCTCTTTCCACAATTATAGCATTTGAGGTTTGTTCTTCTTTAAGATTTTGATCTACCATGATTTTGACTCCCACGTGATGTTGATCTACCTCTCGTAATCGTCAAAGCTTCTATTCGTTATGAGCTTTCTTATCGATCTTCCTTATTTTTACGTCTGGATTCTTCTTCAAGAACAACTCCGACAAAATCATTAAAGGATAGACGGCCAATAATATTATTGTTTGTAATATTGATGACAAGTTGATCATACGAATCTGGTAAACTCTGAAGAAGAAGCTCTGCTCGTTCATTTTCCACTATTGCGAAATATGATGCAAATAATTGAGCAAATAGTGTATTTAAATTGTTGATGTGATCCAGCACCGAAGTAGATTCACTCATTCGAAGAGAGTAGAGTCTCCTATTTAAAAAAATTCTGTTGTGAAGTGGCTTGACCTCGTACAGTTGGATGAGAGTATCCCAGATCTCCTTTGTAGTTTTCTTTTCTGCTATACTTGACAAAAATGAATCTGCCATTGCTAAGTGTAAATTGGCAACAACATTATCATCCATCTCCCTCCATTTTTCATCAGTTATATCTATAGGTCTACCTTTAATTGCTGGTGAGCAATTATCCTTCCTCGGGATTGCCTGCATCTTCAGTTTCCTCGGGAAGAAATTACTCCCACATAATTTTTCAATCTCAAATTTTGCAGCCATTTTGTTTCCAGTGAACTGGTTTACACAATTTCACTATGAACAACATAGTATACATGAGTAGTATTGTATATTTTTACCGTACACAAGAATATATCTAGTATACGTTGTTGCTACGCGAAAAATGACACAGAGTCGCCACCGGATTTTATTTATCCCAAAGAGGGAAAGGGAAATAGCGATAAAACCTTTTGGGAAAGAGTGTGGTCGTCGCAACTAAGTCTTAGGGTTCGGGAGTCGGTTATGCGAGGGGAAGGTATTAGCACCCCCTCGCATCCATCGTACTCGATGGGAACCTCCTAGGTTGTTTTGCTTGAGTGGGTGTTTTATCTAAGAGTTTGCTTGTTTTAGGAAAAGAGGGGTTGTGTTTTTATTAGAGTGCTCGCCAAGGATTGTGGCCCTTGTGCCTACGTATCCTCACTTAAAAGAAGTGAAGAATCAGAGCTCCGTAGTTCGGAGGCTTGTGAAATTGTTGTTTGTTGGTTGATTTTATACCTTGAAAAAGGGTTTTTGGATTGATGCCTTAAGGCGAAAATAGGTTTGATGAGTTGATGTTATTTTTAGGTTTTTAAAGAGAAATTGCTCTTGATTAAGATTGCGCAACAAGTACTTTGGATAGAGACGAATGTTTCGAATAGCCAAGTCGAGCGCCTTGTATCCAAAACATTCGGAATGAGTGTAGGAGGATTCCATTCTTATTCCTTCTCCACCACTTTAAAGTCCATGGTGTATAGTCCTAATCGTATATTTATTGTACTTTGGATTTTTTTTTGAGAAAAGGATCACTTGATGTTGGATCAAGGTTTATTGTTTGTGAAAATGAATTTGAAGCGATGCGGACAAGGTCGGTGGCGATGCACAAGACAATCAACTTACATGGGTAAAAATGGCTCGATAAAATTGAGAGTTTGTTTTAAAAATGGTTTTCGAAATCAAAGGTTAACAATGACCAATAACAACATTCACATACCAAAAGCACAAACATATGGGGTTATTCGGCTAAAAAAAATCGAAACATGCAAAAAAAAACGGCACATCAAGGAGTTCGCCGTGCGAACTCCTTGAAGAAAAAATTTTTGGAGGTAAAATGTCGAAAAAAGTGAAAAAAACAAAGTTGTGACACGGCCCGTGTCATAGGGTACTTGCAATGAGGAGTTTTGGGTCTTGACAGAGGTGTGACACAGGCGGTCGTGTTGTGTGACACGGCTCGTGTCATAGGGTCTGGGAGAAAAATGTTTTTTAGGCCAAACAACGGAGCAACACGGGTGACCGTGTTATGTGACATGGCCCGTGTCACAAGTCCTGGGTATTTTACACTTTGAAACCTCAAACAGAGGTGCAACACGGGTGGTCGTATTGTGTGACACGGCCCGTGTCATGAGACCTGGGGTTTTTGCATGTTGAAAAGTCCAACAGAAGTGCAACACGGCCCGTGTCAGGCTAACAGGTAAAAAACCTAATTTTTTCTATGTTCTCTTTCGTTTTTGTGGTTCTTAAAAAAGGGTTTCTTGGTCCCCATTGGGACCTTACATGATATATACAGTACAACAACACACAAGAGAGTAAACGAAATGAATATAAAAGCAAAAAAGTAAAAAGAAAGAGGTTTGAAGGAATGGATACCCAAGAGTTTTCTCTACTTATTGCAAGTCGTCCCTGGTTTTGGTTGAATGTGCTTCACTCTTCACTCTATGTTGTGAAGGCTCTGTTCTTTAATGGTCCTCTTGGTTCTATCTCACTCTCCTTTTTTCTGGTTTGCAAAACTTTCTATTTTTCTGGTTTTTTAGGGTTTTATTTGCTCTCTCTATCTTTTTTTTCTTCTGGTTTTGCAATGTGTGTCTAGAATGAATGTTGAATGAATCTCTTCTCTTGTTTACAGCCCCCTCCTCTTATCTTAGCCCCTAGGGTTTTCTATTCACCCCACATATCAGATTTTTTCATGGGATAATGTCTATTACCACCTTTTCTCAAGTCACTCTCTTTCTTACCATTTCCATGCAAGAAGCTATGCTGTATTTTGCTGCTGCACTACTCTATGCTGTTTTTTCTGCAGCACTTTGTGTCTTGCACCCATTTTGTTGGCTTGTACTTGGACAACTCCTTTTGGTCAATGCCACCAACTCTTGACAGCATTTTGAAAATTATGATATGTAGAAGCATTGTCACATGTTATTCCCTTGGTCTAGTGACACGTGATGGTCTTATGATATAATGCAAATTGTCACCTCTTGCATGGGGCTGTTTTGCTTATGATTAACATGCATAATCATTCCAATGTTGACTTAATCCTTACATATTTCTTGGATGTTTGTAAGCATAATGTGGACTTGGTGTGGCATTACCATAACATGAATTTGACTAGAGACTTGAATGAAGATTAGAAATAAATTAATTTCTAAACATTACTTAGAGTTGGAAATCTTGCAACAAATGACATTCTTGTAATGTCATAAAATTTCTCTTTGTAATATTCTTGCCTTTAATTTTGAATTCATGATGGATTTCCCTAGAACCATTAAGCTTGAAATGGATGAACTCTTGAATTATGGACTTGTGATCTTGACTCATGCTTTACAAATTTGAACTCCACTTGACCATACAAACATGTATGAAAAAGTCTTGAATTTCATGGTCATTAGGAATATATCTTGAATATCCTAATATTTTTTTAAGTAACTTCTCCTTGAAGAAATCTAGATGAGTAAACTTTCCAATTTAGATCAAACCTTAGATAATGAACTTTTTCTTCCATGTAGCCCAAGATAGACAAGTTATCTCATTTGAAATGAAAAATAACAAACCGACCTAGTCCATACCTTGTGAACCCGCATGCTCGATATGCAATAGAATGATGTATGATATGTCGAATGTAGGGTATAAAGGCTAAAGGTGAAAATGAGGGTGTGACAGCTGCCCCTATTTAATCCTCTTGGACCTGAATGTCTGGAGGATAAAGGTGCTCGAACATTCATGGTAGAAGAGAATTAAATACTAGAATGCCCGGGATTTTTAACTGGAGAGGTGTAGGATGATAGTGGACGGTCAGCAAGACGGTTTGAGAAAGGTGTTTGCTATTGCAGGTAGGTTTCGGGAGATATGATGATATGCTTGAGATGCAATGCGGAATGAACATGAGTGCTTTGCCGGCTGGAAGGAGAAACTTTTTCATAATAAGGGAACTATAATTGGCCACGAGATATTCCTTCTACAAAAGATAGAGAGGACTCAAGAGGTATAGCAATGATGAGATATTCCTTCTACGAAAGATAGAGAGGACTCTAAAAAATGACTTTCTCTTACAAAAGGAAAGAAGGACTCCCGAACAAAAGGTTTGGAGAAAATGTTTCCTTCTACAAAAGGTAGAGAGGACTCCGAAACAAAACGTTTGAAGACAAAATAACTCCTTCTACATCAAATAGAGGAGATTCCCTTGGGAGAGTACGATCGTATTTCCTTCTGTCACGGAAGAAAGGACTCCAGAACCAAAGGTTAGGAGAAAAAATTCCTTCTACAAAAGGTAGAGAGGACTCCTGAACAAAAGGTTAGGAGATAATTCCTTCTACAAAAGGTAGATAGGAGACTCCCTTAGGAGAGGATGATCGTACTTTCTTCTGCAAAAAGAATAAAATATTCCTGAACAAATGGTTAGGAAAAGAATTCCTTCTACAAAAGGTAGAGAGGACACTTACGAAAGGTAAACTGACAAGAACCTGTACAAAAGGTACGAGTGGTCTTACTAAAGGTAAGTTGAATCTATTGCAAAAGGCAAGGTGGAGATATTTCGAAAAGACTCACAAGAGGTAAGTTGAGATACTTCGTGAAAAAGGCACGAAAAGACTCATAAAAGGTAAGTTGAGGGAAATAAACATCCTAAAGGATCATACCAGGATGTCCATAGGAAATTTGTATTTTTAAGAAATAACCGGCTAAGCACGCATGTAATGATGCAACATGTATGCAAAAATGTCAGGGGCGTGGAGGTTAGGGGTGATGATTTATGCCAAGTGATTGGGCTTTGGTTTGGGGCGTCAAGTTTGACTTCCCAACATCCTTGTGACAAAAATTTGGATCATCTTCAGATGGTCTTATCAGACAAGTCGTGCTGGTTGGTCGGGTTGCCCCTGACTTGGTTAAGTTCCGGTGAACTTTGTGATTTGACGATACTTTGTGTACACGTACGCCCGAGGAATCACGTTTATGTTTCATACACCTTGATTAGAGAGCAACCTTATGCTTACTTTCGTCATAATTATCGTTACCCCGTAATTCTCAATGCAATATTTATTAAGAATGAAAATTCCACTTTTTGCAAACAAACATAAAGAGTAAAAAGAATGAAGCACAAATTGATGAGAAAGATTTTATTGATGATAAAGTGACCCATAAATGGGTAATTTTACATAAGGATACAATTCCTAAAAGAGGTAATTGCAAAAATATGACAAAAAGTACAATGGCAATGAGAACAAATATTGGATTTCCATTGAGTTCCAATTCTGCTATGATCCTTATGACTTCAAAACTTCTCGTACACTGCCTTTGAGGAAAATGGTTGGATTAATCTTTCCCGTGTGGAGCTCCCTTTATTCTGATGATGAGCTCATAGACTCTTCGCAGACAACAGCTTTTCTCTTTAAAGATTCCCTAACTTTTGCCTAGACCGCCCTTTCGGGTTTTCAGTCTATCGGGATACCCTTTTTTGCCTAAGTCGCCCCTAAGGGTTTTCAACTTATCGGGTATTATTTTTTTTATTTTAACCCTAATTTTTTGCCTGGACTTTTTCTTTTTGTTGTCCACGGGTTTGCTTTCAAGCATAGTATTTTTTGACAGCGTCTGCGTTTACAGGGGACGACAGATCTTCGTCGTCCATGTTGGATAATATCAAGGCCCCTCTAGAGAAAACCTTCTTCACAACGTATGGGCCCTCGTAGTTAGGTGTCCATTTTCCCATTGGGTCTGTGTGGATTGGCAGGATCTTTCTCAGTACCAAGTCCCCCACTTCGAAATCTCGGGGACGAACCTTCTTGTCAAACGCCCTTTTCAACCGCTTTTGGTAAAGCTGGCCATGACAGATGGCTGTCATGCGCTTTTCATCAAAGTAGATTAAGTTGATCAAATCTCGCCTGTATCCACTCTGCTTCATCAAGCTTGACATCGGTCAAAATTCTCAAGGAAGGAATTTCTACCTCAACAGGGAGTACTGCTTTCATGCTGTATACAAGAGAAAATGGAGTTGCCCTAGTAGAAGTGCGCACTGAAGTACGGTAGCCATGCAAGGCAAATGGTAGCATTTCGTGCCAATCTTTATATGTCTTCACCATTTTCTGAACAATCTTCTTGATATTTTTGTTTGCTGCCTCAACAGCGCCATTCATCTTTGGGCGATATGGTGATGAGTTGTGGTGCTCGATCTTGAAACTCTCACACAATTCCTTCATCATCTTGTTATTGAGGTTTGAACCATTGTCAGTAATGATTTTATTTGGGACCCCATAACGGCAAATGATTTCTTTTTTGATAAAGCGACTGACCACTTGTTTGGTGACATTGGCATAAGACGCGGCTTCCACCCATTTAGTGAAGTAGTCAATGGCCACCAAGATGAAACGATGACCGTTTGAAGCAGTTGGCTCGATGCGTCCAATCATATCTATCCCCCACATGGCGAAGGGCCAAGGCGATGTCAAGACATTCAGAGGAACTGGTGGCACATGTATCTTATCTGCATATATTTGACATTTGTGGCATGTCTACACGTGACGGTAGCAATCAGTTTCCATCGTCAACCAATAATAACCAGCCCTCAAAATCTTCTTGACCATTGTGTGTCCACTGGCATGTGTACCAAAAGAGCCTTCATGGATTTCGTTTATGATTCAACCGGCTTCGTGTCTATCCACGCATCTGAGCAAGACCGAGTCATAGTTCCGCTTGTAAAGCACATCTCCGCTTAAGAAGAATTTGGATGAAAGCCTTCTTAAATACTTCTTGTCTGAGATGGAAACGTTTTCTGGATACTCTTGCGTTTCTAGACACCTTTTGATATCGTAGAACCAAGGTTGATCATCGATTATTAACTCTGCTTCCAGACAGTGGGCAGGCTCATCAAGATGTTCAATGCGGATAGCGGGTGCCTCATTTTTCCACTTAACTTTGAACATGGATGACAATGTAGCAAGAGCGTCTGCTAATTGATTGCTTTCTCTAGGAATGTGATTGAAAGTAATCTCATCAAAGTATGGGATTAGCTTCAAGACGTGATCCCGATATGGAATTAGCTTGTTGTCACGTGCTTCCCAATCGCCTTTGACTTGACTGATGACTAATGCGGAGTCCCCATACACTTCCAAAATCTTGATTCCATGATCAATGGCAGCTTCAATTCCGAAGATACATGCTTCATATTCAACCATGTCGTTGGTGCATTCAAAACACAATCTTGCAGTGAATGGGATGTGAAAACCGGTAGGGGATGTGATGATTGCCCCTATTCCATTGCCTTGAGCATTTGCAGCGCCATCGAATACGATTGTCCATCGCGATCCTAGTTCGGGTCCTTCGCCTGGGCCTAATGCTCCATAGTCTCTGACAAACATGATATCTTCATCAGGGAAGTCAAAACGCATGGGCTGGAAATCTTCCACGGGTTGATGGGCAAGATAATCAGATAACACACTCCCTTTGATAGCTTTTTGTGAGACGTACTGGATGTCATATTCTGTCAGTACCATTTGCCAACGGGATACTCGTCCGGTGAGAGCAGGCTTTTCAAAGATGTACTTGTATGGATCCATCTTTGATATCAATAATGTGGTATGGGTCAACATATACTGCCTTAAACGTTTGGCAGCCCATGCGAGCATGCAACATGTCTTCTCCAACATTGAATATCTTGTTTCGCAATCAGTGAACGTTTTGCTCAAGTAGTAAATGTTATGCTTCTTTCTACCTGTTTCATCATGTTGCCCCAATACATATCCCATAGATCCTTCTAGAATGGTCAAGTACATGATGAGAGGTTTTCCTGGCACAGAAGGCATCAAGATCGGCGACTCTTGCAGATATTCTTTTATTTTCTCAAATGCTTTTTGGAAATTGGTATTCCACACGATTGCTTGATCTTTGCGAAGCAACTTGAATATTGGCTCACATGTGGCGGTTAGGTGAGATATGAATCTGGCAATGTATTTTAATTTCCCTAAGAAACCACGAACCTCCTTCTCTGTTCTTGGAGCTGGCATATCTTGGATAACTTCTATTTTTTCAGGATCGACTTCAATTCCCTTTTGGCTCACGACAAAACCTAACAGTTTGCCAGATCTTACCCCAAAGGTACATTTATTCGGATTAAGCCTCATCCTGAACTTCCTCAATCTTGTAAACAACTTTTCCAAGTGGATAAGATGTTCCTCTTCAGCTTGGGATTTTGCAATCATATCGTCGACGTAGACTTCAATCTCTTTATGAATCATATCATGAAAGAGGGTTACCATTGCTCGTTGATATGTCGCACCAACGTTCTTCAGACCAAATGGCATAACCTTATAGCAGAAGGTTCCCCAAGGGGTGATGAAGGTAGTCTTTTCCATATCCTCTGGCGCCATTTTAATCTGGTTGTATCCGGAGAAACCATCCATGAAGGAGAATACAGAGAATTGAGTCGTATTATCCACTAACACATCAATATAAGGTAGCGGAAAGTCATCTTTTGGGGTGGATCTATTTAAGTCTCCGTAGTCAACGCACATCCGCACCTTGCCACCTTTTTTAGGCACAGGTACAATGTTGGCGACCCATTGAGGGTATTTTGATACTGCCAAGAATCCGGCATCAAGCTGCTTTTGCACTTCCTCCTTAATCTTAAAGGCCATATCGGGTCAAGTTCGTCTCATCTTCTGCTTCACAGGCGGGCAATCTTCCTTGAGCGGCAATTTATGCACCACGATGTCTGAATCCAATCCGGGCATGTCTTGGTATGACCAAGCAAACACATCTGCATACACGTGTAGGAGCTTAATCAGTCGTTTCTTCACACTCTCTTCTAGAGCAACGCCTACCTTGACTTCTTTCTTATCCTCTTCGGTTCCAAGATTGACAACTTCCACTGACTCTTGATGTGGCTGAATGATCTTCGATTCTTGCTTCAACAGTCTGGCTAACTCCTCGGGGAGCTCACAATCTTCCTCACAATCCTTGTCAGCATGGTAGATTGGGTTATTAAAGTCATATGAGACCGTAGTAGTATCATTATCAATGGAATCCGGGGTGGATCTGCATGATTGGTGATTTTATGCTTTATTTTGAGAAGATGAAAAAGAAAAATGCAAGAAAACATTGCCATTTATTTATGCAAAAAAAAGAAAGACAGGGAACACAATTGAATGCAAAAGGTTCATTTCATTCATGATAAACATTCATTGAAAACATGGGGGCCCTACAAAATATTCCCTATGCCTTGGGCAGAGCATGGGATTTTGAAAGCAAAACAAGGAAAATTACTCTTCAATCAAGGTGACTTCCTGTATCTCCATGACAGTCCAATTGTTGAGTTGTTGATTTGGTGCTCTAGGGTACACCATGCAAACTTCATTTGTTGCATTGTCTTCAGCTTCCACAACGGCTACTTGATCATCTACCATATGTCCACCACTAAGAAAGGCAAGTGGAAAAATGAACCTTTTGCCCTTGTCAATGGTTGTCTTCTGCTGATCTTTGTGATTGCCAGGGTAACCCAAACCAGTTCTGTTTTTGTTGACAGGTAGCTCCAACACTCTTCCCCAACCTTCAGGGTGACCAGCCTCAATTACAGTCTTTGCATCCTTCCAAGTAACCATGGGGGATCCGGACGTCTTTGACTTCTTTTCCTCTTTCTTAGCAGGAATCATTTCCACACTTATCACATCAAACGCTTGAAAAGGGGTCTCATGAACTTCCCCTCCCACTTCAATATAGCGAAATGAAGACAGATGGCTTACTAGCATATCCTCCTCTCCCTCGATGACGACAAGCTGGTTGTTAACCATGAACTTTAGCCTTTGATGAAGAGTGGATGTTACAGCACCGACTGCATGAATCCAAGGACGACCTAGCAAACAACTGTACGCTGGGTAGATATCCATCACATAAAATGTGATGGTGAAAGTGTGAGGTCCTATTTTGGTAGGGAGATCAACTTCCCCTATCACAGTCCTTCGTGACCTATCGAAAGCTTTTACTATCACTGAACTGGGCTTCATCATTAACCCTTCGATTGTTAGCTTGGCCAACGAATTCTTCGGTAAGACATTCAGAGATGATCCAGTATCCACCAATACTCTTGATAAAACAACATCGACACATTCGATAGAAATGTGCAAAGCTTTGTTATGATTCTTTCCCTCGGGGGGCAACTCTCCATCGTTAAAGCTCAGAATATGCGCAGAGGCAATATTCGACACCACTCCTTCGAATTGTACCTCAGATATTTCTTGAGGAACATGAGCAGTCTTCAAAAACTTGATCAATGACTCTTGATGGGCAGGGGAACACATTAGCAGTGACAGCATGGAAATCTTTGAAGGTGTTTGGTTGAGCTGGTCAACCACCTTATAATCACTCTTTCGGATGATTCGTAGGAATTCTTCAACATCTTCATTAGAATTTCCTTTTTGAGTAGAAGTCTACCCCTGCTCAATCATTGTCTACTTCTCTTTTGTATTGTTTGGTGGTGGTAGAGGCGCAAAGATCCTCCCACTTCCGGTTATTCCGCATGTCCCAACCATGTTCTCCACAAAGCTATCAGCTTTCACAACATCTTTATCCACCTTCTGCCCATTAATGTAAACAGTCGGTTCATATTTCCAAGGGACAGCCTTGGTGCTCTCGAAAGGGAAAGGAGCAGGTGTGGATATCACTAATGGAGCGAGTGAAGGCGGAGACAGTGGAATCTCTACTTGATCGTACGGTATCTGCAATGGTTCACGAACTTGATTATACGGGGTCTGAACAGAATGCCAATCGTAATCGCAAGGGATTTCCAATGGCGCACAAGGCTGACCATATGGGATTGACAGCGGTACAACATCATACGGAATCTGTAGTGGAACTTGGACAGGATACCAATCTTCATCACAGGGAATTGTCAGTGGCACACGAGGTTGCTCATACGGAATCATCAATGGTGCACGGTTCTGACCATACAGATTGTTCAATAGTTCTTCGTCATAATTAAACTCCATCGGATCATATGGAATATCAAGAGTTGCTACTTCTTCAGCACTAGACATCTGTTCCACCAATATGACTCCTTGGTCTAACAACTTTTGAATGCCAATCTTCAATTCATGACAACTTTGGGGATCTTTCAAACAGTGTTGACAATTTTGAGTACAGCCTAGGATAATATTCTTCATTAGCAATTGTTCTTTAACAACTGCAAAGGGAGTCTTTATCTATTGACTTCTGATATCAACTTCTTTCCTTTAGATTCTTCAACCATGTTTGTAGCATGGTGCGGCATTGGATTTTTAGTCACGTTGGGAGTGTTCCTAGTGAAATTGATGGCTTTTGAATCAATGAGATCTTGTACCACATACTTCAAAGTTTTGCAATTTTCAATGTCATGTCCGGGAGCTCCAGAATGAAACTCACATCGGGCGTTTGCATCATAGCCGGGAGGTAAGACAGCTGGGGGAGTCTTCATCTCTCTCAACTGCACTAATGAACCTTTAAGCAAAAGTGGAAGCATCTTAGCATAAGTTGTTGGAATGGGATCAAACTTTTTCTCGGGTCTCCTTTGTCTCGGCGGACCTTGATAATAGTTTTGACGTTGTTGTTGATAGGGAACTTGAACAGCCGGTTGACTTGCGGGAATGGAGAGAGGTTGATTTGGAGTAACAGCGGCTACATGATGATAAGAGTCGTGGTATGCTTTGGCTTTCCCCTTATCCATCAAAGCAACGCTCGTTTCGCCTTCCCTTTTCCTTGCAAAACCTTGGTAGGGCTTCTTAGAACCACCATCAGCAATTTGAATCTTTCCAATCTTTATCATATTCTCTATCCTCTCACCAGCCATAACTAAATTTGAGAACACAAAAGACGTGCATCCAACCAAGCGTTCTAGGAATGGACCTTGAAGTGTCCCCATGAACATGTCGGTCAATTCTCTTTCAAGAAGAGGAGGTTGGACTCTAGCAGCTAAGTCCCTCCACCTTTGTGCATAGTCTTTAAACGCCTCACCAGACTTCTGGGTCAAGCC
Organism: Lathyrus sativus; assembly: GCA_963859935.3. NCBI lineage: Eukaryota > Viridiplantae > Streptophyta > Magnoliopsida > Fabales > Fabaceae > Lathyrus > Lathyrus sativus. Next base: position 507,313,085 of record OZ012741.1, read on the forward strand.
TTGAAGTTGTGTGCGATTAGGCGCCATGTCAGAGTTGTATTGGTAGTGTTTCAGAAATGCCTCGGCTAACTCTTTCCAAGTCTTGATATGCGTACCTTCTAACTGCATATACCATTCAAGGGAAGCCCCACTAAGGCTGTCTTGAAAGAAATGCATTAGCAGTTTTTCGTCGTCAGAGTAGGCAGCCATCTTCCTACAATAAGATCGGATGTGATTTCGAGGATAACTTGTCCCTTTGTATTTTTCAATGTCGGGGACTTTGAACTTGAGAGGGATCTTAACACCGGGTACCAAACACATATCTGCAGCATCTAACCCAAAAGTGCTTGGGCCTTGTAATCCTTTGACTGTTTCCTGTAAGGCAAATACCTTCTTTTCCAAGTTAGTATTTGGTGCTCCAGAACCGTCTATAGCCAAATCATTGTGAGAATTGTAGAAACCCTCATGATCATCAAAGTAAATTGGTGGGGTAGCCGCACCATTACGAGGAGTATGGACTGTGCCTGCGCCCGCAGGAGTAGGGATTGTGCCCCTAAGAACGGGAATTGCACTCGCAGGAGTTGGAATGACTTCGCCAGGAGTGGGAGTTGAGCCTACAGTAGTCGGAACTGGAGTGTTGGCAGCGTTTCTCTCCATAGCTTGCTTCATCTCTTCTTGTCCTTTAGCCATAGCTTGGATGACTTCTATCAATTGGCCCATCTGAGTCTTCATGTGGGTCATCTCGTCTCTGAAAGCGGCTTGAGTCTGCTCAATCTGATCCATCAGTAATCTTTGCTTGCCATGAGTATAATATGGATGTCGGGAAGTCAGCTTGTTTACTGCAAATGGAGGTCAAGTTTTTTTTGTAAGTTTTTGGTTTTGTTTTATGAAATGCAGAATGATGCATATGAAACAAAAATGCTATGCACAAAGCTCTTAGTAACCTTGTTAATTATCGTTAAGAATATAAACATTTTCCATTGCAATTAATCAGAAGAGACATAATAGAACAAAACATTTTCACTTCATTAAGGCTCAAGGCCAACTTCAAATACAAAATACAAGAGATACACTTCAAATTACAAATCAACCCTAAAGGTGACTCCTTGAGCTCTACTAACCGCCTCTAAATCTGTAACAAGCTCCCCCACTGTTTCCTTGCAAAATTTGACAAAGTCGAACACAGGGACAAGAGTGTTTTTAGGAGTCATTACTTGGTCAGCCACCTTCAATCTTTCGGGAACTTGCTGAAGCACAAAGTTGGAGAATCCCGCCAAGTTCACAAATTTGTTCTTCCACTCCTCATAGAGAATTTGGAGATCGTGGATAATGTCATCTCTTTGAAGTACAACAGCCTCTGCCTGACGACAACTTTGTTCCCAATAGTGGCAACTATCCTTCAGCTCTAGATATAACTCATCATAGATTCCATCCTTCAGCCTTTGGATCTCTTTGATAGCTCTACCCAACTGGTACTCTGCCTGTATGAAGTCTCGTTGCGCATTCTCCTTTTCCAATAGTGCATGAGCTAGCTGATCTTCGCAACCTTTGATAACGCCTTTCAACTTGTGAATCTGAGCTTCAAAGTTTTCCCTTTCATCTTTCTTCATTTGGGTGGCTATTCTTACATCATTTTCTAAGTCTCTAACCTTTCGCCACACTTGGTCCAATTTTTCATTTCGGTGATCCAAGTCGGCGTTGGCGCTTTTGAGTGCTCCACCAACCCATTCTTTCTTTCCTTTTTCTTCCCTAGCCCTTTTCTTGCTATCCTCAAACTTTTCTTTCAACTCTTTGCTTTTGTCTTCCCAAGCTTCACTTTTCTGCTTAGTTTCATTGAGTTGAATTCGAAGTTGAGTGTTCTCATATTCAAGCTCTTGGACTTTAGCCTTAACTTTCTCCATATCTTCAGGTAAGATTGGTCCAGGCTCGGGATTTGGTAAGAAAGCAGATATATCGAAGACGAAAGTTAATCTGACCTCTTTTACTCTCTATTTAACCCATTTGACATAAGGTTCACAAGCAAGGACGTTCTTCCTCCCATTATCTGGATTACTTCTTATGATGTTTACCCATGCTCTTCTCGCCTTTCTTACAGCTGGTTCATTTGGATCGACCGTATTGACAAGGAATGGCACCAAATCTTTCTCTTTAAAGGACCATCCATGGAGTGTCCAAATTGTCTCATGAGCAACACCGGGTTGTAATTGATGCAACCTCGTGTTCCCAAGAGAGGTACATTGGGAAATTCTCCACAAGAAACTATGATATCCTTAGTCTGCCACTCCCTCTTGTACCATATGATGGAACTAGCAGTGAGTGAAGCGAATCTTTGAGGCCATGAGAGCTCCTTGGAAGCGAAAGGACCTTTCTCGGGCATGTGGGTTCTCAACCACTTGTGCAAGAGCGGAGCACAACATAGGAACATTCCACCTCCTTTGGTATGCCTTGTATGCAGGGTATGGTAGAATTCACCTAAGAGGAAAGGCACAGGATTCTTGGTCAAGAAAATTTCCACAGCTACTTGGTCCACAAAATTTTCGCCATTCGGAAACATCACAATTCCATAAACCAAGAGTGCCAAGACTGAGCCACATATATCCCACTTCTCCTCTTTGGCATATTTCCACGCTTGATCTTCTAAGAATTTTCTTGAGAAACCCCTAGCTCCTTTGGGTGCCCAATTAGCTATCACATCTCCTGTAGGGATCCCTAAGGCAGAAGCCACTTTCTTCAAAGTGAATTCTTCTTCGAGCTTCGGAAAAGGATTGCGATCTTTGATGGAGAGGTTCAGAATCTTCTCGAATTCTTCCAAAGTGGGAGCTATCTGAAAGTCGGCGAAGGTGAAACAACGGAGAGGAGTGTCGTAGTATTGAACCATGGCTGTGAGGGCTTCAAATTTTGTCTTCTCTGTTAACAGATCCAAAATTCTCCCATAAGAAGAGTGAAATTTGTTGTGCTTGATAGGAGTAATCTTGGAACTTAGAGCTTTTAGACTGTCGATTGAAGGATCCTTGTACTTGAAAGTGAAGGTACTCTTTCTGTCTGTCTTCTTGTTTAGCTTCATTGTTCCCAAATTCACATTCATCATGATTGTTTCTGAAAAATGCTTATATCTGCAATAAGAACAAGACACTAAGAGCTTTGTTTTTTTGAAGTATGTATGTATGGATGCATAAATGGAGTCGAGCATATGGGTTCATAGGTCCGAGGTATGGATATGGCCGACACTGGCTGCTTCAAAAAGGTTCTCACAAGGTGTGATCTAGAGTTTAAAAGGGATCCCAAAGTCATGGGTTCACACGACTGTTCATCATACACGACATGAACATGTCGAAAGATGACTCCATCATATGAACCTCTTTTGAATGAGGTCCTCGTATCGAACCACGCGAGAAGATCTTCTCGGGGACCTATACTACGAGACACGTCAACACGGGGTTCTAGACAAGGATTTCAGAGTCATGGACTTTCTTGACTTGTTTGTTACGTATGTCAGTCATTGCCAGGCAAAAAACCCATCAAGAAAGTCTCTTCTGAACGAGGTCTTCATATCGATCCATACGAGAAGAGCTTCTCGATGACCCATAATACGTGACCATCAATCTTAGTTAGTCAATGGTTTAAGGTTCTAAAAGGTCCTTAGAGTAATAGATTCCTAAGAAAACATTGGTTCAACACGCCAAGAGCTTGACGGTTTCCATCATTCTCAAAGAAATCTACTATAAGCAAGGCTCTTGTAGTGACTATCACGAGATGAGCATCTCGGAAGCCCATACTACTCAACCTCTCCTATCTCAATTTAATACTCTAAACTCGGGTGTAGAGTCTTTCCCTCAAGTTTTGCCGCCAAAATATCCAATCCATACCACGACGAATGAAACCAAACAAGGCGAGGTACAATTGAATAAACAAGGAAAGCGATAAACAAGCAAATAAAAAAGAAACAAACCAAACACACGAAAAACCACCTAGGTTAGGCTTGACTCGCTTAGGAAAAACTCCCTAACAGAGTCGCCAGCTGTCGCTACGCGAAAAATGACACAGAGTTGCCACCGGATTTTATTTATCCCAAAGAGGGAAAGGGAAATAGCGATAAAACCTTTTGGGAAAGAGCGTGGTTGTCGCAACCAAGTCTTAGGGTTCGGGAGTGGGTTATGCGAGGGGAAGGTATTAGCACCCCCTCGCATCCATCGTACTCGATGGGAACCTCCTAGGTTGTTTTGCTTGAGTGGGTATCTAAGAGTTTGCTTGTTTTAGGAAAAGAGGGGTTGTGTTTTTATTAGAGTGCTCGCCAAGGATTGTGGCCCTTGTGCCTATGCATCCTCACTTAAAAGAAGTGAAGAATCAGAGCTCCGTAGTTTGGAGGCTTGTGAAATTGTTATTTGTTGGTTGATTTTATACCTTGAAAAAGGGTTTTTTGATTGATGCCCTAAGGCGAAAATAGGTTTGATGAGTTGATGTTATTTTTAGGTTTTTAAAGAGAAATTTCTCTTGATTAAGATTGCGCAACAAGGACTTTGGATAGAGACGAATGTTTCGAATAGCCAAGTCGAGCGCCTTGTATCCAAAACATTCGGAATGAGTGTAGGAGGATTCCATTCTTATTCCTTCTCCACCACTTTAAAGTCCATGGTGTATAGTCCTAATCGTATATTTATTGTACTTTGGATTTTTTTTATGAGAAAAGGATCACTTGATGTTGGATCAAGGTTTATTGTTTGTGAAAATGAATTTGAAGCGATCAAGACAAGGTCGGTGGCGATGCACAAGGCAATCGACATACATGGGTAAAAATGGCTCGATAAAATTGAGAGTTTGTTTTAAAAATGGTTTTCGAAATCAAAGGTTAACAATGACCAATAACAACACTCACATACCAAAAGCACAAACATATGGGGTTAGTCGGCTAAAAAAAAATCGAAACATGCAAAAAAAAAAACGGGAGTTCGCCGTGCGAACTCCTTGAATTTTTTTTTTTGGAGGTAAAATGTCGAAAAAAGTGAAAAAACAGAGGTGTGACACGGGTGGCCGTGTTGTGTGACATGACCCGTGTCATAGGGTACTTGTGTTGCACCCTAAATTTTGACCATAAAATCTCACCTCTTTGTGCATTTTTTCTGCATAACGTAGCTAACCGTTTTACCTAGTTCGTGTTTGTTTTGTAGACTTACTGGAGGAAGCTTGAAAGTCATAAGAACGTGGTGTACGTCTCACAGAGTTATGGTTCCTTGCAAGTCTTGTAGAAGTATAGGCACTTAGTGTGGCAGTTTCATAATCGGTACAACTTCAAAGTTTCTGTCTTAGGATGTCTCAAGGCATAATTTGGCTCTATTCGTAAAGGAGGATCATTTAATTGTCCGTTGGAAGAGCAAGGATTTCGTTAACTGGTGCATCATGAATTTGGAAAATTATAATCAAGCGCAGGCAATTGATTTATCACAAGGTCTTAAGGTCAACAAGATATTCCATAAGGGTTTGTTTAAAGTGCTCGGATACTATTCCATATTATTATATCCCAATAAGGTTTCACCGTGAGTTACCGCGAGAGGAGTCTTACCGCAAGTGTGGGCGAGAGAATTTTGAAGAGCAACTATTAAAGAAAGCAACAATTCAAGTTCTTCCTTGCCAAACCACAAAATGTTTAGTCAAGTTTTAAAATGATCTTTTTAAAATAATATTTAGCTTAAGCTTACAAGTCTCAACTTGCGGATCACAGCGCACCGAAAGTTTGCGGTTCTGCGTGCATAGAAATGAGATTCTACACTTGTGCTAATGAGGACATTTTGCCACTGGGTTAGAATCAGAGACCTTTAGGCCCGCTTTGAAGAATGTTATTATGAATCCAAAAGAGAAGTCCCAATCTTCTTTTCAAGACAAAAATATTTGAGAGGAAACTCATGATAACTTAACTCATTATTACACAAAAGTTTAATACAAATGAAGGAGTGTTACAGGAGAAGTAAATGTGCAGACTACAACATAGTTATCACAGAATATAAGTGAAGTAAATTTAATAGGGGCTGGAAATGCTTCCAGATCGTCCTTGCAAAGATTACAGCTTGATTGACTTCGAGCCACTGCAGGGGACCTCCACTCGATAGCAAGTGATGCGTCTTTGGCCTGAACCACTCCGGGCACCTAATTCTGATACCGTATAAGTCGCTTCCGCCACAAGCTCGCCTGCAAGACACAATTTATAGACAGGATTACCATTAAAAAACAAACAGAAGATTAAAACTAAAATAAAGAGATGAAGATGATTCGGTTTCAGTCCCAAAATTCTGAGTTGAGCTCAATTATCCAAAGATTAACTGACAGGGCATCCACAGGCTTAAATAATAGTGTCACCGGCTGGTCAAATTATCCCTTGCAGGCTGGATTGAATCCCCTTCAGAATAATATTGACTTGCATCACGATCAAAATTGTATACCATTTGGAATTCAGCAAACATTTCAAGCACCAAACCATTTGTCTTTAAATAACTTAAGAGCTCATAGTCCATCTAATGTTTTGGCAGCAGAAAAGTTGTTTTCTTCTAGCTTGTACCAGGATCCCCAGATAAAGAATATGTTGCAACAACAATACTTGCTGCAGATACATTCACAGGCAACTGCTCCTGCACAACACATGCTCATGGCAGCAATCCCGCCGCCGGTGCCTCCATGGTAACCAACTGAAACGAACATCAAAGATACAGGAGGATATTAGTCAAGAAAGCCCGGTGTTCAACATCAAATAAATTCGACTCAGCATCCTACAGATCTAAAACCGAAACGAACTATCACAATAGACCTCTAGGTATTTTTCGCACCTCGAAAGCACCCTTTGTTACAGACAACGTTTCGGTTGACAGCAGCTTCCAAATACACCTGCTCAGCGGTCTTCCTCCTCAACAATTTATAAGCGGGATTCGCAAGTTTCGACGCCAAGGACCCGCCCTGTTTCATGCAGTAGGAATAACTACAAACATTAATATAAAGCAAGCATCTCTTTCAAGACAACAGGTCTTGGTATTAAACCATCTCCTATGGTTGTTTCTTATAGTTCAAGAGGGACAACAAAGAGTCCTACTAAGAAATTAAGCCTTTCAGATGTCAAGTCAGAAGTGCAAATAGACAATAAGCAGGAGGCTGGTGTAGAAGTGGATTTTGATTCTTTGAGTTTTGAAACAATAAGTAAGCAAGCAGAGTTTCAAAACATGTTGTGGATGATGTCATCATAAGTAAACTTGGAAGTACTTTTGCTACGTCCTTACATATGATAGATGATTAGAAGTTAGAACATGTACCTAATGGGGATGACATTGGTGACTGTCATGTTGGGGAGGGGCGTGAATTTAATGGTTTTGAACAACAAGAAACCACACTAAAATTGATTAGCTTGAAGGAGTATCCAACATTTCCTTATCCTGATATGGTGTTGCCTTCAAGCTCTTCTAATGATGAGGAGGCTGATACACCACTACTGACAAAATCACCCTCTAACCAATCTCTGCAACAAAGTTACTCGTGCTCGGCATCTCAGCCAGCGTCTCCAAAAACTTGTATCTGCAATGAAGGGTAGCCGTGTGAAACATGGGGGGTCAGAAATGAAATTATCTGTTAAATAGGCCCCTGATGTGTATGATCCGATACCAACATTATCATCACATACTGTGAGAGTCAAGAAATAATCTAACCCATTTTCCCAGCTGCTGCAGATAAATCACTAAGCCGAGTCAAAATGTTTTCTCACGCCAAGCCTTGTATTTTGTCTCCAAACTAAATATCAAATATTCAAACCGACCCTGCAAGGATAATTCATTTAAGATTCATCATGTGATAAAGTGAACTCTGAGGGACAGGAAATAAAGTCATGTTGATTCATTGACGCAAAAAATTCGTACCATACAGATTTGTCCCATAGTGCTGTTCCTCCTAGACCTTAAGCAACCAATGTTAAACCTGTAACAAAAGCAGATTTTGGCACTAACTTAGATGGCTGAAACAAATATTAAGTGTAAGATTAAACAAGTCTCACGAAATATACCCACTACAATGTCAGCAGAAAGAATTCCGCCGTCCCTCCCGAGTCTCTCGCTCAAGCGTCCATAGGGCCAGGCCACCATATGCGACCCCGGATATGCTGCCATTTTCTTCTGGTAGGACAAAATTAGCCACCTGTATCAAGTGTACATGAGATAAAATACAAACAGCAGTAATATAAAAAGAGAAAAGAAACATCTTGATCACAAATTTCAATCACAAGACCAGTTTATACTTTTTGGACTTACGGCTCTAAACTAAACATGTCATATGCCTAACACTATCGACGACACCACAGGTACAAGATCCGCGACGGCGCTCAGTACCCTACAGATGTTTGATGTCTTTATGCTGATGAATGTCGTCTGGAGAACCGGTCTTGTTATATGTTCCCATCACGCTTTGAACACGTGTCTCAGCTGCAGCCATATAATCGACCTGAAAAAGGGGATAACTTTCAAAATGAAACTCGCAAGAATGTATTGAATTGGGGACTTAAATTTATCAAGATTCTACCAAGGATTATGCAGGCCCCTTTACGGACAGAGGAATATAGGGATACCTTAAAAGTACGGCGATACTAGAACCCTTGAAGAAACATCATTCCATGTGGAAGACCAGACATCAGCGTTAAAGCTGGCATTACCACATGACATTAACAATCAAGATGGAACTTGTCCAATTCTTCCTTGCATTCAGAAATAACGCATTAACCATCTCCGAGAACTCTGAGGCATCATCTCCAGCACATCTAGCTATCATCAAACCATTGAATTTTGAGCTAAACAAAGCCGACAAATAGCGGTCGTTAGCACACACAACGGAAATTCAGAACATGCAACAGAACTTCAGAAGAATTATGAAGTATGAAAGGTCCTTATACCTTATCAGCTTTGTCGGTTTCTCCGTAGAAAGATTTAGAAGCCAAGAAATTGAAAGCAGAGCTGCAACTATAATCCAACATCCAGAAGTCTGGGTAAAAACGCCTATTTCATCTGCACATAAAGAGAAGATAGTTAGAAGTATATGATTCCTGAGTTTTTTTAGAAAGTGGCTTTTGGAAAGACATAAGCTCAAATGATTCCATTCGATGAGTTGTTGATGTCGAAGGCTAATCGACATAGCTTGAAAAGTCAATTGGCAGCGAACCGACATCTGAACGCGCTTCCACAAGCAGTATTCTTTCCCGATTGAGCTCAACACGAAACTTGGGGATAAGGATACAAACACACGCTTTGGTTAGAAAGAATCATACCGAATCAACATTTACTACCTTTCAATATAGTCAACAGGATTAAATCAAACAGAATCCCTTTCTTTCCTAATATACAAGAACATGTCCCAACACAATCATATCAAACAAGGAAATTCATAAAGTGAAGAATCAAAGACCCGTCCTTTCCAATTGGTTCCCGATATGTTTAGATCCACTTTATTTCATTTCCAAAACGAGAGTTGACTCCAAGTTATGACAATTGATTGTGTGAAACCTATAAGAAGGCGTTGTAGCAGGATCACAGAAGGAGACTAAAAAAAACTACCACTGTGACTTTAACCTCAAGAACCTGTAATTTTCATTCAACAACATTAGAACATATACAACCACCGATTGGAAACCCTAACAACACGATCAAAAATCCACAAAAACGGAAAAAGTTTTTTTCTCTTTAACACCGCGCCTGCGAGGAAGCCAATAATCGTGAGATGTTTTTTTCTAACACTTTAAATTTCTCTGTTGTTTTGTTTGATCTATGTAGGAGTAAGAATAAAGAGCGAGAGAAAGCAAAGAAGAATCCAGGGAGAAAGTTTTGCTAGTGTCGCGGTGAAATTTGGATACCAAACTATTGATTAGTTTGAATCGTTAATTCAATTTGCAACCGAACTTTGATTTGTCCAAAGGAAGGGATAAAGATCGAAATTCCCACAATGCAATGCAAATGCAAGCTAGATTGTTTAGGTTCGGGGGTTGGTTAAACTTAGGGAAGGTACTAGCATCCTAAGTTTTTGTAGTACTCTACAGGAACCTCTTGTTTTATGTTGTTTATTGCTAAGTGTTATCTGCTTAAAGGTTGAAAGACCCTAGTGGTTTATTTCTAAGTATACTCGATAAGATGTCGCATCTTATGCCTACATATCCTTACGGGAGTGGAATCAGAGTATCTGTAGTTCCCCTAAAGGGTTAGAGGAGCTCTTTGACTGTGGTCAAAGTTCCTACGGGTTTTAGGGTAGTTGTTTTGATTGGGTTTAGGAGAAGAGATGAGTCTTCATGTTAAGGGAGATGTAACCACCACAAGTGTAAAGGGGGTTGTAGGAAATGGTCTTTGCGTCGTCTTAAGAAAAGGGCTTAAGTACTCGGATGGTCGCCAAGTATGCCTTTATCGCTCTTAAGGTAAAGTTCCTACATGTTTGATTGTATTGTTGTGGGAGGTGGAGATTATATCTCACTTAAGATGATTAACATCTATTCTCTATTGTGTTTGAAAAGTTGTATTGTTGATTGTTTTGTGTTTGTCTAAGTTGTAAAGAATAAAGACAAGGTCCTTCCTATGGGGTAGGATCTAAACTTAAGGCGATCAACTTGAATGGGATCAAGGATCGAAGGGATTATGATGCAAATGATGTGCAACTACACACAACGTTGAATTATGTGTAGGTTTTTCCTTTGAACGGAATGCAATGCGATGCAATGATGATAGCTATAAATTGCGGAAAATAAAGGCAAGTAAATAAAGACATACACGAACGCATGAAAGCGCTAAGTGAGTGTGTGCATTGTGGAGAAATAAGAGCAGATAAGAATATACGCATGAAAGCGCTTGAAATGTGTGAGAGTGAAGGGTGTCGTGAAGTGCATGATTGAATTGGGTTTTGCGCTGTTGGCGGATTTTAACTGTTTGATTTGATTTTTAGACAAGGTTGAATTATTTGGAGAAAAGTTGATTTAATTTTAGGTGAAATTATTTTAGTTTGGATTATAAGAAGAGAAAATTGTTTTAAAGAGTGAATTGATTTTTAAGAAGAAAGGTTGTATTCGTTTTAATAAAGATTATTTCTTGATAATAAAATGATATTTAGATTTTTAAATATTTTTCTATCCTAAGTTTTAAAAAGTTTATGTGAATTTTTATTATAAGAAAGCTCTTATGGTTATTTAAAAAACATAAAATAGATTTACACATTATATAAAAAAAATACGAGTTTATAAAAAGTTTATTATTTACTTTTAAAATTAAATAAATATAAAATGGATATATTATTATTTATTTAGAAAAGAAATTATTTAGCTTACAAAATGATTATTAGAAAAAGTATATTAATTAGTTAATAAATAAAAGCATTATATAAAAAAAGGATTTACTAATTAAAAGATTAATTATGAATAAATGAAATATTTGGTTTATTTTAAAACTGATTAAAAGTTTTATTATTAGTTAATTTAAAACTAGGTTAATGGTTAAAGCAAGGGATTAACGGGGTGATTAGTGAGTGTTTGTGTGTGATTAGGAATGATTAGTGATTAGCTTGCAATAATACACAAAAATTGAAAAGAAAAAAGCAAAAAAACCCTAATCCCCAAATTAGCCCCCCCCAATCCTCTTCTCCGATCGCTCTCTCTCGCTCCCTACTTCGCCTCTCCTTCTTCCGATTCTTCGCCTCCTCCTTTCTCCGATAATCTCCTCTTCTTTCGATTTCCTCCGATTCCCCTCCTTCTTTCGAACTTTGATTCTGTTCTCCTTGTCCTCCTTACTCCGTTCTTGCGATTTCTTCTCCATGGCTTTCCAATTGAATCCCCAAACTTTACCAAAAGAAAAGAACCTAGCAAAAGCTTCACAAGAACAAACATCAATCTAATAAATAACAAGGTCGAATATAGGGAACATTACCAATAGTGGACGGTGGAACGGTTGTAAGATGACGGCGATTTGTAGCGACGAACGCCTCGACGGTGGTAGATCCGCTGGGACTGATTTACGGTGAAAGTTTGGGTCACGATTTCGCAGTGGATTCGAGTACACAAGATAAGTTTCTTATCACTTTGATTTTAGGTTTTCGGTTGGGATTTTGGTTGTTTCTGATTGTTGTTTTTTTTGTTGGATTTCTCTCCGTCATCTCTCTCTCTCTTCTCTCAGCTGCGAATCTCTCTCGATCGCTCCGTCTCCCTCTTTCGTTCATCGTTCCCTTTGCTTTTTCGAATCCTGAAAGCAATCCAAACGCATCAATATTTCAATACCATGAGTAAAGATGGAGATTTACCGAAGATTGGTGGTAGCGGCAGCGTTGGAGGTGACGAGAACGGATGCTTCGTCTGTGGGACTTGCGGCGGTGTGCGGTAGCTTCAGCGGTTTCAGAGATAAGCTTCTCTTCTTCTCAATCTAATAGGTTTACGCACATAGGTTTTTGTGATGATTCTCCGTATCCTCCTTTTCGTTTTCAATCCCCTCTTTTTATAGGCTTCACCATTGAAAATCCTTATTTGAATTTGATTAAGGGTTTTGAATGCCTGATTGATGGCTTTCTGTTTTAAGATGAATCAAAATGAAAACCTTTCCTTTCTCATTCCAATCTTCTTAAATATTTGTTAAGTGGGAATCCCATCTTTGATACCGTATCAGTCTGCGTTCGATGCTGGGGATTTGGATTGGATATTTTGGGAATATTCTCCAATTGATTTTGCTGACTGATATTGTAATTTGCAGGTGTAGATAGTGACTTGTTTGGGCCGAAAGATGAGTTAGAAGACCAGAGGGGGGAATTGCTGGTGCAGGGCGCTCAAAGAATGTCTTGGGGAAGCTTGCTAATTCTGGTGCGCGTGTATAGCTCTAACCCGTGCTTTCCTTCAATCCACTTAACTAACAATTTTCCTGCTGGTTGAATTGCTTCAAAGATTTACTGACTCCAATCCTTTTCTCTTTGGCAGGGTTTGGTAGAGCGTTTTGTTGATCTGTTGAGTTGCTTCAAGTCTTTACCAACTTCATCCACTTCTCTTGACAGGGTTGAGTAGAGTGTCTCATGTTGACCAAATCGTGGTGTTGCTCTATGCTTGCCGCGAGCTTCAGCTTACTGAAATGGCTGCCAAGGCTTCAAGTGACTGGTATGGGCTTCAATCTGTTCAAAGGTCTTGTCATGCTTCTTATGTGAGTGTAGTTCATGTTATCACCTGCGTTTTGTGATGCTTAACCAGTGCTGATGATTAAATGTAGGTGTACTTAAGATTCTCTGTCAAGATTTTCCAAAGAGTTCCATCTGCGGTATCTGAACAGATATACTATCAGTTCAATCTGCTCTGTTGAGATTCACCAACAAGAAAATCTCTCCACGCGAGCCTGAGCTTTGGTCATATGATCTGCGGTAATTAACAGCCTTGTACATTCAATTAATCCCTTGAAAACTTTTAATGTGCAGCCGTTTCTTCTTACAGTTCCCTCCTATGATGAGCACTCCCAGATTAACGGTTGCAATCATCAAGAGCAGACTTCGTGGGAGAGTCGATACCACCAAATGATACTTGCCCTCCGGCCAAGCTTTCTCGTAACTGGAGCTGCAACCAGGGATGTAATAAAACCGGAAGTACATAAAGTAGAGGTACATGCAGAAATGCCCTGATTTTTATACTTTCAATAGCTGTTTTCATGTGCTGAAGGTTTACTCAAATTTCAATTTCAGGATTAACCGATTCTATTGCACTGAAGTTACTAATCTCGTGCGCAAGCTTCAACAGGGTAAGCCTTTGTTGGAGTTACCGATAAGGGGGATTTGCATATGGTTATGAGATTGTGGAGCTGCAGGAGTCGCTCTCTGGAGGTTCTTCCGCAAGCCGTGTTGGTCATGATGAACGACTTGAAGCAGCCTGAGGTATACAAACAGAAACATGTGTATGGTGCACGGCTTTGACATATTTTGAAAGGTGTACAACAAACTCGAATTTTGGCATGTTGTGCATTTATTTGAGCCACTCTTTAAGTTACGAAGTTGATTTTTTTTTTGTGTTGTCGTTGAGAAACTCAACTATGCTTATCTTGTTCTTGACATCAGGTTGTAGCTGCATCTCTTTCCATTCTTGTGAAAGCCTGTTGCCGAGGTCTCCTGTGAGACGGACTAATCCAGCGACTCCAGTACTAGTTGGACCCTGAACAAGACTTCTAATGCACCCTGTCAGTATGGACACAACACCTGATAGATGAGGCTTCACCAAACGAATCTGTCAAACATTCTACTACTGCTGGAGAAGTCCCAGAATCCCTTGTGCCTCCTTCGGTAAGCACAGGTACTGAAGATGAACAAAGACCCTCTGGTATATTCATGTCTCGTTTTACACACCCTAAATTGTATACAGAACAGAAAATACTCTTCCAAAATGTGGGTGAGAATAGATGGTCATGATCCTTCAAGAGCCTCCGACGAAATCTTTTTGATAGCTGATCTTGGATAAGAAATTGATTTGACAACCCCGATAACAAAGGAATCCAAAGGACGCGCGATTGTCGTTATCGGTAAGAGCTCTTACCTCAGAAACACCATTTGCTAACATAACAGATGAGACATCAACACTGCTTTTCTCATTGTATACAAGTCCTCCATCAGTAAGTTTGATATTTTCTTCACAGTCTCAAAGGCTAACAATACAACATTTTTCCGCTCACCAGCTGTCGGCGTGGAAGTAGGAGCTAAGTCGATGTTGTTCAAATGATAATCACGGGTAATTAATTTTTCTTCCCTTCAAACTACGAGTTATATTCCATGAATTGTCGTACAGAACTGTTCTCTATTTTGTTCATGTCATTTGGTGGAAATGTGTTCTTCTGAAAATATCTCTTCGTGCTTTCTTTTGTAGGCGAGAGTTGCGGTTTATTCTGCCCTGTTCAAATGGTTTCTTTGGGGGTATGCAAATTACGTACCGGCTTGTGTGAGAAGGTGTTTCCAGTTGGCTGTGCTGATCTTGACAGGTTTCACTGTGTTGCCGTGATCGGTTGATGTTGGAGGTATTGCCTACGCGCAACGATGATGAGGTTTTACCCCTGTTAATTAGATCACTCTTGCATTTGAGATTTGTCAAACATGTCTTAAGTTCGTGTTGAAACTCATACACATCTGCTATTTCAATACGGCCTTATTATGTCGAATAGTACGTTCTTTGATTAATGCCTTAGATACTTGAATCACACCTTTGCAAATCGTAAGATTGCATTACTGACTTTACCAAATTCTAATGGCAGGTTTGGAATGCGTAACTTCTAGTAGCTGCAAGAACAGGACATCCCAAAGTAGATGAATTGGGGACAATCAAGTTCTTGGTCCATGGGGCCCAAATGACTTCTGTTTGGTTGTAATAATCTGCTCATTGTGTATTGCTGATACGACACTAAAGTCGCTGCAGCACTAGAATTATGAGAGCTAATGGAATTTGGTGCGTAACTTGTATATGGATGAGAGGAATATCTTGAGTAACTGCCATCGTTCCACACCGGCGCTTGATTTGTGTATCCATTGCTGTTTTGGTAACCTCCAGTAGTTTGTATTTTGATATGCTCCTACAGGTTGTGAATAAGCATGATTAGGTTGCTGTTGCCGATGGCTGTTATAGTATCCTGAGTATCCCGTACTGCTGCCATAACCATATGGAATAGAAGAATTTGCATATGATGTGTATGCATCGTAATCTTTAATGTTCAAAATGCGAAGCCTCGTATGCGTAGAGGCTTGTATAAGAAAAATTCTGGGGTGAGTATTTCATAATAGTAACACTGTTTGCAGTTGTTTGTTTTGACAGGTAATATTCTCCGGTGGCTCAGTTAAGTTCGTTTCACATCGATTGGGGATCAAAAGTTTCGGTTTTGAACAAGAACTGTTTGAGGATGACAGTTGTGAATAACGGGAGATGGCAATTGCTTCATGTTGTGGAACCCTGCTGTCGGGAACTCTTCACATGAACTCTGGCGTAACACCGACTCCATGTAACAAGTATGCTCCCAATTCTGTAATTCTTCTAGACTTGACCTTATTTTATTATTTCGAAAGTTAACTGCTCTTCTTATCATATTCAGGAAATATCACGAATGAAACGTGGCGAAAGGCAAGTTAAGGAAGCTGTAGTAATGGAGATAGAGATAATGACGGAAAGGGGAGCCCTTCGGCAACATGTACTTCCATACACCATCAAAATGTAATGCGCCTTTATGTAGACAGCTCCGGGAGGAATAAACTAATTACTTTCAATTTCCTTTGTAAACTTGAGACAATCTTTACTTGTAATAAAACTTCATTGCAATGCATCTTGAGCTTTTGGACTTTGGATTCAACATGTCATGATTTGAGCTTAAAACAACATAGGAATGACTCCAAATAGTTTTGAAATATAGTCCGGATTGGGAAATGATGCTATAACTTCCTTGAAACTCCATCCTTTTTGCACTCATACTGCGATTTCAAATATTGTTGTACCAATTGGAGAAACTTCACAGACTCTTGAGTTTAATCGAAATGCCAAACTCTCTATCAATACAAATGAATCTCGTGATCATGCCGTATTCACCCTTTAGCTAATGATGTTATCAGGGAATCCTCTTGTGAGAAAGCCATGGGGCCTCGTAAATCCATGTGCTATAAAATATGCGTATTATTTCCCTTTGAAATTAGCATCTCATGCAAACCTGCATAAACTGGTTAATATATATATATATATATATATATATATATATATATATATATATATATATATATATATATATATATATATATATATATATATATATATATATATATATATATATATATATATATATATATATATATATATATATATATATATATATATATATATATATATATATATATATATATATATATATATATATATATATATATATATATATATATATATATATATATATATATATATATATATATATATATATATATATATATATATATATATATATATATATATATATATAATAAAATAAAAAGGAAGTGAGACCTTAGGGTCAAAAATTAGGGTGCAACAGATGCCCCTATTTAAGTTACTTCTATTCGGAGATATAGAGATTGAAATCTCTGTCTCGACGAGATAGGAGGGACTTAAATACAAACATTGCACGAATTTTTGGCCATAGGAAATCACCGAATGCAAATGATAGGTAATGATATGAGAATGCTAGACGAACGGTCCTGTGGAGAAATGACACCACAGGGAGAAACTAGACACGAAGCATGGGAAGGACAAACCCAACAAAAGGAGACTCCACGGAGACAGGAAACAAACATCACTGGGGAATCTTCAGAAGTAAAACAGTATCTCATATACCAGGGACATGGTGATGGAAAAAACTCGTAGTCGAAAGATGTGCTTATCATAATGTTGTAGTTGGTAATAATCCAGATGAATTGAGTCGATGGTTCAGTTTTATTTGTATTTTTCCTTTTTCTCTTTTTTTTTTTTTCTGTATATCTTTATTATTTTGTAATCCGACTGAAAAAAGTAAAATGTAGAATGAACTTCCCCATCGCCTCATGTTGTGGAAACCATGAACGGGTCCTGGTTCTGTAGAACGAACTTCCCCATCGTTTCATGTTGTGGAAACCATGAACGGGTCCTAGTTCTGTAGGATGAACTTCCCCATCGCTTCATGCTGTGGAAACCATGAACGGGTCTTGGTTCTGTAGAACGAACTTCCCCATCGCTTCATGTTGTGGAAACCATGAACGGGTCCTAGTTCTGTAGGATGAACTTCCCCATCGCTTCATGTTGTGGAAACCATGAACGGGTCCTGGTTCTGTAGGATGAACTTCCCCATCGCTTCATGCTGTGGAAACCATGAACGGGTCCTGGTTTTGTAGAACGAACTTCCCCATCACTTCATGTTGTGGAAACCATGAACGGGTCCTAGTTCTGTAGGATGAACTTCCCCATCGCTTCATGTTGTGGAAACCATGAACGGGTCCTGGTTTTGTAGAACGAACTTCCCCATCGCTTCATGTTGTGGAAACCATGAACGGGTCCTAGTTCTGTAGGATGAACTTCCCCATCGCTTCATGTTGTGGAAACCATGAACGGGTCCTAGTTCTGTAGGACGAACTTCCCCATCGCTTCATGTTGTGGAAACCATGAACGGGTCCTAGTTCTTCCCCAAAATGATGAAAACTCGTGAGAGCACCTTCATAGGGGGCTGTAATTTTGTAGATTGTAGATGTAGTTCGTTGAATGTAGATGTAGTTCGTTGAATGTAGATGTAGTTCGTTGAAGAACTCTGTAAATGTGATTGTGGTTGATGTAATCTGTAATGTGGAATTTGTAGATTGTAAATGTTGTTGACATAATATGTAATGTACTGTAAATTCTGTTAACGTAATTGTAAACTGTAGAATGTAGTTGTAATGCTCCACCGGGGATTTTCGGAAAGAATGTGAGCCGGTTGGATTGTAATGTATGTCTTCTCAAATAAAGAGAGACTAATGTGATAGACGTTCTCGACTTCTCTGGGGAGATGTCACTTGATAAACTTGTGTGATGAACTTACTGGGGAAGTCAATCTTGTGAGAGATGTTTGTAACTGTCTTCTTCGATGGATTAATAATGTTGAAGGATCCACTGAGGGTAAATGACCTGTTTCGTAGGAAATATCGTTTGTCCTTTTGAATGTGATTCTGATCAAAACGAGTTGCTTAAATAAAGAGATAGATGTTCAAGAAAATCCTGTAATGCTTATTGTTGAAGAAATGTCTGTCTATTCCTCCTGGGTAATAGGGTGCAAAATAAATGCACACTCAATCCATGTTCAAAGGAGATGTCCACGATGTGATTGCCAAGGACCAAAGTTCAATTCAGGGAATAACTGAAGAGAAATTGTCGAACAAGATCCGACCATTGAGGTATGAACTCAAATGGGAATGTACTAAAACAACCGTCTTCCATGAGGATCGAATTTCATGGGGAGAGTAGAAATATTGTGCTCTTTCTACCTAGGGCTGACAATTCTAATTTGAAGGAGAAGACGCGCCCAACCACTCGGGGATAAACACGACCAAAGCGATAGGAACTAACACAGAGAATGCCAAAATGCACATGCTATGCTGTCTACTTATATGCTATGTGTATGCTTATGCTGACAAAACAAACAGAAAGAGGTGACGGAGATGAAATAAACATCTCGAGATAAACATCTCGACCAATCTTTGAAGATAGAAGCACCACTGGGGATAGACGGAGAATTATATGGGATCACACTCCTGCTTCAAAAATTCTCTTGGGGAACGGAGATCAATCCATTTGGGATGTAGTATCTTGATAAGTCTGAAAGGTTGTATGAAGTTGCAGCTGGAGGTACCCAAACCGTAATTTCATAGGGATAAAATAAATATCCTAGGTCATCATAGTTGTTGAACATGTCGGAGTTGAGCTTCCTATGGATGAAATAAAACATCCGCTTCGCTTCAAATTCAAATGCCCCAAGTCACATGGTTAAGAAAAAACAACTTGAGAGGATTTTATAGAAAACATGATGTCCAAATGCCCCGCTGTTTTCAAACTCTCTGAGAGATCGCCGAATCTCGACGTAACTGCCCCTGATTGACGGTATAACTGAGCTTTCCAATCCGTTCTGTAGATGAAGCCAAACTCGTACGGATCAAACCTCTTGGAAAAGACTTGCCCCAGATTGGCAAAGTCTTCGAATCCATCAATGTCCGTAAAATCTTTCTATGATGTCAAACGCATTTTAACAAGTCAGAGATGTTAATTTCGAAACGGGTAATGCAACACGCATTTGTCTTGAAGTTTTTTCTTTTGAAAAAGAAATATCATAATAGCTGGTGACCGAATCACTAGTTAAAAAAAATTATTTATAAAGCCGATTTAATTTGAGCATAGCTCAAGGAGTCAGGAAACAATATCTCATCGAGTATGCTTTCGAACTAAACCTTACTTCAATTAGGACTTTGGAGGGTTGTATATAGGATATGTTTATGATCTGTAAAGCAAAGGAGTAAGGGTCAAAGTTTATTTGTGCCCACCCAATTTTTGAAGGATGTTCATTTTTGATGATACCCTGCCCCAGGCTAAAAAAACGAGGTTTTGGTTTGGGAGAAAAAAACAAATCTTTTCTCAAGGCTTAAAAGAAGGGTTGAATATTTTGGTGTTTTAGGAGGTTGAAATAATGCCTTACATCCTCAGTAGGGTTCTTATTCGAAGCATACAACAAGAGATCATGTTTTTTACTTCATCATCCTCCTTCCAATTCTTCACCAAAGTGTGGAAAGATTGGGTAAAGTCGACATTTATTTTTTTTGAAAAAAAATCAATTTGAGTGAAAACGAATGGATTTCTTCAAGACAAACACTTATTGCATTACTTATTCAAAATAACAAGTCCTTAAAATACTTTTAATCAAAAGAAATAAAACACCAAAAGCAAATGAAAGTAGATAGGTGATCAGCATAACGGTCTTCCATTCAAGACTGGTCTCTCTCCTTTGAAAGTTAGCACTCCATTATCAATCATTTCTTGGACTTTCTCTTGAAAAACTTTGCACTCTTCAATCGAATGCCCCAACGCTCCATCATGGAATTCACAGCTGGCGTTCGGGTTGAACCACGGTGGACGAGAGTTTATGATTCTAGTCTTTCTGGGTGTCATCACCGAGTTCCGGATGAAATAACACAATAACTGACGGTAAGTCAATGGGATAAGATCAAACCAGCGAGTTTCTTCTTTTGGAGTATCCAGAGGCATCTTCTGATACTTTCTTCGAAATCGTCGATTCTGAAGCTGATCTGGAAATATCATCATTCGCTTAGGTGGTGATTGCTGTTCGCGCTGAGCGGGTATTGCATACTGATGTTGAGGACGGGGTACCGGAGCCCTGACTTCTCTAGAAGATCCACTGTCATCTTTATTGTCTGGGAATAGACCTAAATTGTAACTGTATTTCTTTACAAAAGCGACAGCTAAGTCTCCCCAAGACTGAATATGGCTTCTTTGCAGCTTCATATACCATATCAAAGATGCCCCACACAAACTTTCCTGAAAGCAGTGTATCATCAGTTTGTCGTTGTTAATGTAAGCAGTCATCTTTCGACAAAACATCGTCAAGTGGTATTTTGGACAACTGACACCCTTGTATACTTCGAAGACAGGCATCTTGAATTCTAGAGGAATAACCACGCCTGTAACTAAACATAGGTCGTGAGCACCGAGACCGGATGCATTGTTTCTTTTCATAATCTTCCATCGTTCTTCAAGATCACAAAGTTCTTTCTCAAATTCCATAAGTCTAGGGTCGTCTACTTCGTTCTCAGCATGAGTACTCTGAAAGTCGACGAACATGTTGTCTTGCGTAGGCTGAAGTTGCGTAGGAACAAAGTCATCGGAAGGACGGCGAAGTGTCGGACTAGTCCTTACTCTGAAGCTAGTCATGCGATCCATATCTTCGTTCTCTTTACTATCCCTTAGTAATGCTTCAAGCTTGGTCAGATAATCGAGATGTCAACTGACAGACAAAGACAGAGGATTGAATGAGGACACAGAAGAGAAGAGACACATGCATATGCAAATGCTGAATGTAAAATGTTAATGCAAAAACGAAAGGTTTCATGGAACTCAAGTACTTATAAACGTTACAGAATACCAAAGAAAAAATTCGTTTGTTATTTTTTTGATATCGATTACAAGTGAATATTCTTATAAGAGTCCCAACATAATAGCTAAATAAAGCTAAGTAAAGCCCTAAGGAAGTCCTTCATCATGCTTGTTGATTTGTTCTTCCATTTGGATCTTCTTGAATATAAGTTGATGATCGACGTCTAAAGATTAATTTGATAGAGGAAAATAAATCCTCCATCTCTTCTTTTGTTCTTGAGGATGGAATCCCTTGTTCACTTGGATCTTGAACTTAATTTGTTCTTTGATAATAAGGGAAGTCCTTCATGTTGGTCTTTTGAGTTCTTCAATCTGAGCTCCTACTTCCTTAGGCCATTCAAGTTAGGACTCTTAAAAGAATATCTCAAAATATTTCTCTTTTTGTAATCCTTATTGGTTTCTATAATGTTTATAAATAAACTAGGAATTCCATGAAACCCTAATGTAGTATGATGATCTATGAATGCAACAAACACAAGTAAGCACATAGATAAACAAGGATAAACAAACAAAGGAGACCCTAGGTTTGCAACGAGCATGGAGCCAAGGGTATACCCATTCCTAAAGGTTATGGACTAGAGGTTATTTGTACCTGCAGAACAAGGTTCTAAAGGGACTCAAAGTCATTAGCCCATCTTTCGGATATTATCAACTTCTCAACTAACTCGAGGGTCAATAATATTCTCAAAAGAACTTATTTTGAGTGTAGCTTCGCGTAGCACTATTTCGGGAGTACTCCCTCATAGTCCCGCACTACGTCCTAATAAAGGCCAAAGTTGGGTTAAAGGTAACTACGGTCCTTAGTATCACGGACTCCAATTGAGAATAGTAAAAGTTTTCACGACTAAACTCGTTCAACCGAACTATTTTCAAAGGGTCTCAACTAAGCGGGATTCTCGATTCAACTTAGTCGGGACTCACTCCCTATAAGCCTCCTCGAATATATCACCATCCTATCTTAATTTCTCTCAAAGTTCGGGTGTAGAACTTTATCTCACCACTCAAGGACAACAATCCCAAAAGAATAAACATAAGAGAAAATAAACATTTAAGCAGGTAAGCAGATATATAAAGCAATAAATAAGAAAACAGGATAGGGAGACCCACTAAGTGTCCCCAATGAAGTCGCCATTTCTGTCGCGGTGAAATTTGGATACCAAACTATTGATTAGTTTGAATCGTTAATTCAATTTGCAACCGAACTTTGATTTGTCCAAAGGAAGGGATAAAGATCGAAATTCCCACAATGCAATGCAAATGCAAGCTAGATTGTTTAGGTTCGGGGGTTGGTTAAACTTAGGGAAGGTACTAGCATCCTAAGTTTCTGTAGTACTCTACAGGAACCTCTTGTTTTATGTTGTTTATTGCTAAGTGTTATCTACTTAAAGGTTGAAAGACCCTAGTGGTTTATTTCTAAGTATACTCGATAAGATGTCGCATCTTATGCCTACATATCCTTACGGGAGTGGAATCAAAGTATCTGTAGTTCCCCTAAAGGGTTAGAGGAGCTCTTTGACTGTGGTCAAAGTTCCTACAGGTTTTAGGGTAGTTGTTTTGATTGGGTTTAGGAGAAGAGATGAGTCTTCATGTTAAGGGAGATGTAACCACCACAAGTGTAAAGGGGGTTGTAGGAAATGGTCTTTGCATCGTCTTAAGAAAAGGGCTTAAGTACTCGGATGGTCGCCAAGTATGCCTTTATCGCTCTTAAGGCAAAGTTCCTACATGTTTGATTGTATTGTTGTGGGAGGTGGAGATTATATCTCACTTAAGATGATTAACATCTATTCTCTATTGTGTTTGAAAAGTTGTATTGTTGATTGTTTTGTGTTTGTCTAAGTTGTAAAGAATAAAGACAAGGTCCTTCCTATGGGGTAGGATCTAAACTTAAGGCGATCAACTTGAATGGGATCAAGGATCGAAGGGATTATGATGCAAATGATGTGCAACTACACACAACGTTGAATTATGTGTAGGTTTTTCCTTTGGACGGAATGCAATGCGATGCAATGATGATAGATATAAATTGCGGAAAATAAAGGCAAGTAAATAAAGACATACATGAACGCATGAAAGCGCTAAGTGAGTGTGTGCATTGTGGAGAAATAAGAGCAGATAAGAATATACGCATGAAAGCGCTTGAAATGTGTGAGAGTGAAGGGTGTCGTGAAGTGCATGATTGAATTGGGTTTTGCGCTGTTGGCGGATTTTAACTATTTGATTTGATTTTTAGACGAGGTTGAATTATTTGGAGAAAAGTTGATTTAATTTTAGGTGAAATTATTTTAGTTTGGATTATAAGAAGAGAAAATTGTTTTAAAGAGTGAATTGATTTTTAAGAAGAAAGGTTGTATTCGTTTTAATAAAGATTATTTCTTGATAATAAAATGATATTTAGATTTTTAAATATTTTTCTATCCTAAGTTTTAAAAAGTTTATGTGAATTTTTATTATAAGAAAGCTCTTATGGTTATTTAAAAAACATAAAATAGATTTACACATTATATAAAAAAAAATACGAGTTTATAAAAAGTTTATTATTTACTTGTAAAATTAAATAAATATAAAATGGATATATTATTATTTATTTAGAAAAGAAATTATTTAGCTTACAAAATGATTATTAGAAAAAGTAGATTAATTAGTTAATAAATAAAAGCATTATATAAAAAAAGGATTTACTAATTAAAAGATTAATTATGGATAAATGAAATATTTGGTTTATTTTAAAACTGATTAAAAGTTTTATTATTAGTTAATTTAAAACTAGGTTAATGGTTAAAGCAAGGGATTAACGGGGTGATTAGTGAGTGTTTGTGTGTGATTAGGGATGATTAGTGATTAGCTTGCAATAATACACAAAAATTGAAAAGAAAAAAGCAAAAAAACCCTAATCCCCAAATTAGCCCCCCCCAATCCTCTTCTCCGATCGCTCTCTCTCGCTCCCTACTTCGCCTCTCCTTCTTCCGATTCTTCGCCTCCTCCTTTCTCCGATAATCTCCTCTTCTTTCGATTTCCTCCGATTCCCCTCCTTCTTTCGAACTTTGATTTTGTTCTCCTTGTCCTCCTTACTCCGTTCTTGCGATTTCTTCTCCATGGCTTTCCAATTGAATCCCCAAACTTTACCAAAAGAAAAGAACCTAGCAAAAGCTTCACAAGAACAAACATCAATCTAATAAATAACAAGGTCGAATAGAGGGAACATTACCAATAGTGGACGGTGGAACGGTTGTAAGATGACGGCGATTTGTAGCGACGAACGCCTCGACGGTGGTAGATCCGCTGGGACTGATTTACGGTGAAAGTTTGGGTCACGATTTCGCGGTGGATTCGAGTACACAAGATAAGTTTCTTATCACTTTGATTTTAGGTTTTCGGTTGGGATTTTGGTTGTTTCTGATTGTTGTTTTTTTTGTTGGATTTCTCTCCGTCATCTCTCTCTCTCTTCTCTCAGCTGCGAATCTCTCTCGATCGCTCCGTCTCCCTCTTTCGTTCATCGTTCCCTTTGCTTTTTCGAATCCTGAAAGAAATCCAAACGCATCAATATTTCAATACCATGAGTAAAGATGGAGATTTACCGAAGATTGGTGGTAGCGGCAGCGTTGGAGGTGACGAGAACGGATGCTTCGTCTGTGGGACTTGCGGCGGTGTGCGGTAGCTTCAGCGGTTTCAGAGATAAGCTTCTCTTCTTCTCAATCTAATAGGTTTACGCACATAGGTTTTTGTGATGATTCTCCGTATCCTCCTTTTCGTTTTCAATCCCCTCTTTTTATAGGCTTCACCATTGAAAATCCTTATTTGAATTTGATTAAGGGTTTTGAATGCCTGATTGATGGCTTTCTGTTTTAAGATGAATCAAAATGAAAACCTTTCCTTTCTCGTTCCAATCTTCTTAAATATTTGTTAAGTGGGAATCCCATCTTTGATACCGTATCAGTCTGCGTTCGATGCTGGGGATTTGGATTGGATATTTTGGGAATATTCTCCAATTGATTTTGCTGACTGATATTGTAATTCGCAGGTGTAGATAGTGACTTGTTTGGGCCGAAAGATGAGTTAGAAGACCAGAGGGGGGAATTGCTGGTGCAGGGCGCTCAAAGAATGTCTTGGGGAAGCTTGCTAATTCTGGTGCGCGTGTATAGCTCTAACCTGTGCTTTCCTTCAATCCACTTAACTAACAATTTTCCTGCTGGTTGAATTGCTTCAAAGATTTACTGACTCCAATCCTTTTCTCTTTGGCAGGGTTTGGTAGAGCGTTTTGTTGATCTGTTGAGTTGCTTCAAGTCTTTACCAACTTCATCCACTTCTCTTGACAGGGTTGAGTAGAGTGTCTCATGTTGACCAAATCGTGGTGTTGCTCTACGCTTGCCGCGAGCTTCAGCTTACTGAAATGGCTGCCAAGGCTTCAAGTGACTGGTATGGGCTTCAATCTGTTCAAAGGTCTTGTCATGCTTCTTATGTGAGTGTAGTTCATGTTATCACCTGCGTTTTGTGATGCTTAACCAGTGCTGATGATTAAATGTAGGTGTACTTAAGATTCTCTGTCAAGATTTTCCAAAGAGTTCCATCTGCGGTATCTGAACAGATATACTATCAGTTCAATCTGCTCTGTTGAGATTCACCAACAAGAAAATCTCTCCACGCGAGCCTGAGCTTTGGTCATATGATCTGCGGTAATTAACAGCCTTGTACATTCAATTAATCCCTTGAAAACTTTTAATGTGCAGCCGTTTCTTCTTACAGTTCCCTCCTATGATGAGCACTCCCAGATTAACGGTTGCAATCATCAAGAGCAGACTTCATGGGAGAGTCGATACCACCAAATGATACTTGCCCTCCGGCCAAGCTTTCTCGTAACTGGAGCTGCAACCAGGGATGTAATAAAACCGGAAGTACATAAAGTAGAGGTACATGCAGAAATGCCCTGATTTTTATACTTTCAATAGCTGTTTTCATGTGCTAAAGGTTTGCTCAAATTTCAGTTTCAGGATTAACCGATTCTATTGCGCTGAAGTTACTAATCTCGTGCGCAGGCTTCAACAGGGTAGGCCTTGGTTGGAGTTACCGATAAGGGGGATTTGCATATGGTTCTGAGATTGTGGAGCTGCAGGAGTCGCTCTCTGGAGGTTCTTCCGCAAGCCGTGTTGGTCATGATGAACGACTTGAAGCAGCCTGAGGTATACAAACAGAAACACGTGTATGGTGCACGGCTTTGACATATTTTGAAAGGTGTACAACAAACTCGAATTGTAGTGAATTTTGGCATGTTGTGCATTTATTTGAGCCACTCTTTAAGTTACGAAGTTGATTTTTTTTTTGTGTTGTCGTTGAGAAACTCAACTATGCTTATCTTGTTCTTGACATCAGGTTGTAGCTGCATCTCTTTCCATTCTTATGAAAGTCTGTTGCCGAGGTCTCCTGTGAGACGGACTAATCCAGCGACTCCAGTACTAGTTGGACCCTGAACAAGACTTCTAATGCACCCTGTCAGTATGGATACAACACCTGATAGATGAGGCTTCACCAAACGAATCTGTCAAACATTCTACTGCTGCTGGAGAAGTCCCAGAATCCCTTGTGCCTCCTTCGGTATGCACAGGTACTGAAGATGAACAAATACCCTCTGGTATATTCATGTCTCGTTTTACACACCCTAAATTGTATACAGAACAGAAAATACTCTTCCAAAATGTGCATGAGAATAGATGGTCATGATCCTTCAAGAGCCTCCGACGAAATCTTTTTGATAGCTGATCTTGGATAAGAAATTGATTTGACAACCCCGATAACAAAGGAATCCAAAGGACGCGCGATTGTCGTTATCGGTAAGAGCTCGTACCTCAGAAACACCATTTGCTAACATAACAGATGAGACATCAACACTGCTTTTCTCATTGTATACAAGTCCTCCATCAGTAAGTTTGATATTTTCTTCACAGTCTCAAAGGCTAACAATACAACATTTTTCCGCTCACCAGCTGTCGGCGTGGAAGTAGGAGCTAAGTCGATGTTGTTCAAATGATAATCACGGGTAACTAATTTTTCTTCCCTTCAAACTACGAGTTGTATTCCATGAATTGTCGTACAGAACTGTTCTCTATTTTGTTCATGTCATTTGGTGGAAATGTGTTCTTCTGAAAATATCTCTTCGTGCTTTCTTTTGTAGGCGAGAGTTGCGGTTTATTCTGCCCTGTTCAAATGGTTTCTTTGGGGGTACGCAAATTACGTACCGGCTTGTGTGAGAAGGTGTTTCCAGTTGGCTGTGCTGATCTTGACAGGTTTCACTGTGTTGCCGTGATCGGTTGATGTTGGAGGTATTGCCTACGCGCAACGATGATGAGGTTTTACCCCTGTTAATTAGATCACTCTTGCATTTGAGATTTGTCAAACATGTCTTAAGTTCGTGTTGAAACTCATACACATCTGCTATTTCAATACGGCCTTATTATGTCGAATAATACGTTCTTTGATTAATGCCTTAGATACTTGAATCACACCTTTGCAAATCGTAAGATTGCATTACTGACTTTACCAAATTCTAATGGCAGGTTTGGAATGCGTAACTACTAGTAGCTGCAAGAACAGGACATCCCAAAGTAGATGAATTGGGGACAATCAAGTTCTTGGTCCATGGGGCCCAAATGACTTCTGTTTGGTTGTAATAATCTGCTCATTGTGTATTGCTGATACGACACTGAAGTCGCTGCAGCACCAGAATTATGAGAGCTAATGGAATCTGGTGCGTAACTTGTATATGGATGAGAGGAATATCTTGAGTAACTGCCATCGTTCCACACCGGCGCTTGATTTGTGTATCCATTGCTGTTTTGGTAACCTCCAGTAGTTTGTATTTTGATATGCTCCTACAGGTTGTGAATAAGCATGATTAGGTTGCTGTTGCCGATGGCTGTTATAGTATCCTGAGTATCCCGTACTGCTGCCATAACCATATGGAATAGAAGAATTTGCATATGATGTGTATGCATCGTAATCTTTAATGTTCAAAATGCGACGCCTCGTATGCGTAGAGGCTTGTATAAGAAAAATTCTGGGGTGAGTATTTCATAATAGTAACACTGTTTGCAGTTGTTTGTTTTGACAGGTAATATTCTCCGGTGGCTCCGTTAAGTTCGTTTCACATCGATTGGGGATCAAAAGTTTCGGTTTTGAACAAGAACTATTTGAGGATGACAGTTGTGAATAACGGGAGATGGCAATTGCTTCATGTTGTGGAACCCTGCTGTCAGGAACTCTTCACATGAACTCTGGCGTAACACCGACTCCATGTAACAAGTATGCTCCCAATTCTGTAATTCTTCTAGACTTGACCTTATTTTATTATTTCGAAAGTTAACTGCTCTTCTTATCATATTCAGGAAATATCACGAACGAAACGTGGCGAAAGGCAAGTTAAGGAAGCTGTAGTAATGGAGATAGAGATAATGACGGAAAGGGGAGCCCTTCGGCAACATGTACTTCCATACACCATCAAAATGTAATGCGCCTTTATGTAGACAGCTTCGGGAGGAATAAACTAATTACTTTCAATTTCCTTTGTAAACTTGAGACAATCTTTACTTGTAATAAAACTTCATTGCAATGCATCTTGAGCTTTTGGACTTTGGATTCAACATGTCATGATTTGAGCTTAAAACAACATAGGAATGACTCCAAATAGTTTTGAAATATAGTCCGGATTGGGAAATGATGCTATAACTTCCTTGAAACTCCATCCTCTTTGCACTCATACTGCGATTTCAAATATTGTTGTACCAATTGGAGAAACATCACAGACTCTTGAGTTTAATCGAAATGCCAAACTCTCTATCAATACAAATGAATCTCGTGATCATGTCGTATTCACCCTTTAGCTAATAAAGTCATGTTGATTCATTGACGCAAAAAATTCGTACCATACAGATTTGTGCCATAGTGCTGTTCCTCCTAGACCTTAAGCAACCAATGTTAAACCTGTAACAAAAGCAGATTTTGGCACTAACTTAGATGGTTGAAACATATTTTGGCACTAACAAAAGCTGATTTTTGCTGCAGATACATTCACAGGCAACTGCTCCTGCACAGCACATGCTCATGGCAGCAATCCCGCCGCCGGTGCCTCCATGGTAACCAACTGAAACGAACATCAAAGATACGGGAGGATATTAGTCAAGAAAGCCCGGTGTTCAACATCAAATAAATTCGACTCAGCATCCTACAGATCTAAAACCGAAACGAACTATCACAACAGACCTCTAGGTATTTTTCGCACCTCGAAATCACCCTTTGTTACAGACAACGTTTCGGTTGACAGCAGCTTCCAAATACACCTGCTCAGCGGTCTTCCTCCTCAACAATTTATAAGCGGGATTCGCAAGTTTCGACGCCAAGGACCCGCCCTGTTTCATGCAGTAGGAATAACTACAAACATTAATATAAAGCAAGCATCTCTTTCAAGACAACAGGTCTTGGTATTAAACCATCTCCTATGGTTGTTTCTTATAGTTCAAGAGGGACAACAAAGAGTCCTACTAAGGAATTAAGCCTTTCAGATGTCAAGTCAGAAGTGCAAATAGACAATAAGCAGGAGGCTGGTGTAGAAGTGGATTTTGATTCTTTGAGTTTTGAAACAGTAAGTAAGCAAGCAGAGTTTGAAAACATGTTGTGGATGATGTCATCATAAGTAAACTTGGAAGTACTTTTGCTACGTCCTTACATATGCTAGATGATTAGAAGTTAGAACATGTACCTGATGGGGATGACATTGGTGACTGTCATGTTGGGGAGGGGCGTGAATTTAATGGTTTTGAACAACAAGAAACCACACTAAAATTGATTAGCTTGAAGGAGTATCCAACATTTCCTTATCCTGATATGGTGTTTCCTTCAAGCTCTTCTAATGATGAGGAGGCTGATACACCACTACTGACAAAATCCCCCTCTAACCAATCTCTGCAACAAAGTTACTCGTGCTCGACATCTCAGCCAGCATCTCCAAAAACTTGTATCTGCAATGAAGGGTAGCCGTGTGAAACATGGGGGGTCAGAAATGAAATTATCTGTTAAATAGGCCCCTGATGTGTATGATCCGATACCAACATTATCATCATATACTATGAGAGTCAAGAAATAATCTGACCCATTTTCCCAGCTGCTGCAGATAAATCACTAAGCCGAGTCACAATGTTTTCTCACGCTAAGCCTTGTATTTTGTCCTCCAAACTAAATATCAAATATTCAAACCGACCCTGCAAAGATAATTCATTTAAGATTCATCATGTGATAAATTGAACTCTGAGGGACATGAAATAAAGTCATGTTGATTCATTGACGCAAAAAATTCGTACCATACAGATTTGTGCCATAGTGCTGTTTCTCTGAGACCTTAAGCAACCAATGTTAAACCTGTAACAAAAGCAGATTTTGGCACTAACTTAGATGGCTGAAACAAATATTAAGTGTAAGATTAAACAAGTCTCACGAAATATACCCACTACAATGTCAGCAGAAAGAATTCCGCCGTCCCTCCCGAGTCTCTCGCTCAAGCGTCCATAATGCCAGGCCACCATATGCGACCCCGGATATGCTGCCATTTTCTTCTGGTAGGACAAAATTAGCCACCTGTATCAAGTGTACATGAGATAAAATACAAACAACAGTAGTATAAAAAGAGAAAAGAAACATCTTGATCACAAATTTCAATCACAAGACCAGTTTATACTTTTTGGACTTACGGCTCTAAACTAAACATGTCATATGCCTAACACTATCGACGACACCACAGGTACAAGATCCGCGACGGCGCTCAGTACCCTACAGATGTTTGATGTCTTTATGCTGATGAATGTCGTCTGGAGAAGTGGTCTTGTTATATGTTCCCATCACGCTTTGAACGCGTGTCTCAGCTGCAGCCATATAATCGACCTGAAAAAGGGGATAACTTTCAAAATGAAACTCGCAAGAATGTATTGAATTAGGGACTTAAATTTATCAAGATTCTACCAAGGATTATGCAGGCCCCTTTACGGACAGAGGAATATAGGGATACCTTAAAAGTACGGCGATACTAGAACCCTTGAAGAAACATCATTCCACGTGGAAGACCAGACATCAGCGTTAAAGCTGGCATTACCATATGACATTAACAATCAAGATGGAACTTGCCCAATTCTTCCTTGCATTCAGAAATAACGCATTAACCATCTCCGAGAACTCCGAGGCATCATCTCCAGCACATCTAGCTATCATCAAACCATTGAATTTTGAGCTAAACAAAGCCGACAAATAGCGGTCGTTAGCACACACAACGGAAATTCAGAACATGCAACAGAACTTCAGAAGAATTATGAAGTATGAAAGGTCCTTATACCTTATCAGCTTTTTCAGTTTCTCCGTAGAAAGATTTAGAAGCCAAGAAATTGAAAGCAGAGCTGCAACTATAATCCAACATCCAAAAGTCTAGGTAAAAGCGCCTATTTCATCTGTACATAAAGAGAAGATAGTTAGAAGTATACGATTCCTGAGTTTTTTTAGAAAGTGGCTTTTGGAAAGACATAAGCTCAAATGATTCCATTCGATGAGTTGTTGATGTCGAAGGCTAACCGACATAGCTTGAAAAGTCAATTGGCAGCGAACCGACATCTGAACGCGCTTCCACAAGCGGTATTCTTTCCCGATTGAGCTCAACACGAAACTTGGGGATAAGGATACAAACACACGCTTTGGTTAGAAAGAATCATACCGAATCAACATTTACTACCTTTCAATATAGTCAACAGGATTAAATCAAACAGAATCCCTTTCTTTCCTAATATACAAGAACATGTCCCAACACAATCATATCAAACAAGGAAATTCATAAAGTGAAGAATCAAAGACCTTTCCTTTCCAATTGGTTCCCGATATGTTTAGAGCCACTTTATTTCATTTCCAAAATGAGAGTTGACTCCAAGTTATGACAATTGATTGTGTGAAAGCTATAAGAAGGCGTTGTAGCAGGATCACAGAAGGGGACCAAAAAAAAACCACCACTGTGACTTTAACCTCAAGAACCTGTAATTTTCATTCAACAACATTAGAACATATACAACCACCGATTGGAAACCCTAACAACACGATCAAAAATCCACAAAAACGGAAAAAGTTTTTTTCTCTTTAACACCGCGCCTGCGAGGAAGCCAATAATCGTGAGATGTTTTTTTCTAACACTTTAAATTTCTCTGTTGTTTTGTTTGATCTATGTAGGAGCAAGAATAAAGAGCGAGAGAAAGCGAAGAAGAATCCAGGGAGAAAGTTTTGCTAGCCCCACGGATGAAGGAGATATGCTTGAAGAAAGGAGAAGATGCACATTATAGAAGAGAGAAGAATAGAGGAAGTCGTGATGAAAGACAGTGAACAGAGAATAGAGAAGGAAATCGAAGACTGGGAGAAAGGAGAATGAATCGAAGAGAAGGGGGAGCCATCAGCGGATTAGAAAGAGAGATTTGTGGATTTCAGAAATTTTGGTTTTTTTTTTATAATTTTGTTTTATATTGTTGTAACTCAATGTATTAACCCACACGATAATCACCATACACCTTCACATCATAACCACACACCCACGATCTGACGGATCACGCGCCTTGTACCCGCGTCCACACGGTTACAACCCTCACCCTGCATGCACCGTACCACACGCCCCCCCTTTAATCCCTTCATTATCTCTTAATCCCTAATTAACCCAACTAAATCCCTTAATTTAGCTTTAACTTAATTAATTAACCACATATTAAAACCCTTCAAGCTACTTTAATTAACATAATCATTTCATAATATAATTCAATTAATTAGCTATTATTTCTAATCAACTTTATTAATTTAATTTGTAATCAACTTTTTAAAATAACTAATTAACCTTTTTTTTAATTAACCTATTTATCTAATCAATTTTATTTTTATTTATTTAACTTATTAATTTATTATAATAACTCAGCCTTATTTTAATCATCTTATCTACTAATTTATTTCATCAACTTAATACCTTTTTTTTTTATAAAACAACACTATTTCATACAATTTAAATAACTTTTATCTATTTAAAATAACACAAAACCATTCTTTTTATTTAATAAGAAACCTTCTTTTTTAATAAATAATCACTTAAAATTATTCCTATCAATTTGATTAACCATCAAACCTTTTTTTATAAAAATCCCTTTTAAGTAATTTCTCTTAAAAATCAATTCAACTTTTTTTTAAATAATCTATCAAAATCACTCTCACATCATAAAACTTAATCCAAACGTGCATGCCTCCGTTTTCGTCTGCACACTTCACGTATCCACTTACACTCACTTAGCGCTTTCATGCGTGTGTATGGTTTTGTTTTCCGCAATTTATTTTCCGCAATTTAACATTACCGCCATTTACATTTATTGCATTGCATCCGTCCAAAGGAAGAACCTACACATGACTTAACACTTGTGTGTATTGCATCTCATCTTGCATCATCTCACCCATGATCCTTGATCCCATTCAAGTTGATCTTTTAGAACATATCCTACCCCATAGGAAGGACCTTTATCCTTACAACATAGAAACAAACAATCAACTCAAACAAAATATCAACACATTAGAGAAATAGATGTTAATACTCTTAAGCGAGATATAACTTCTCCTGCCCCATATCAATACAAACAACACGTGGGGAATTTTCCACTTAAGAAGTGATAGAGGCGTACTTGTTGACAATCTGAGTAATTAAGCCCTTCTCTTAGACTGATGCAAATACTATTTTCCTACAACTTGTGGTGGCTAAAGTCGAGTAATCTCCCTTAACATGACAACGCATCTCCTCTCCTAAACTCAATCAATCAACTACCCTAAACCCGTAGGAACTTTGACCACAGTCAAAGAATTCCTCCAACCCTTTAGGGGAACTACAGATATTCTGATTCCACTCCCGTAAGGATATGTAGGCATAAGATGCGACATCTTATCGAGTATACTTAGATATAAACCACTTAGGTCTTTAACCATTAAACATATAATCCTTAGCAATAAACAAACATAAAACAAGAGGTTCCTGTAGAGTACTACAGAAACTTAGGATGCTAATACCTTCCCTAAGTTTAACCAACCCCCGAACCTAAAACTCTCTAACCTTGCATTTTCATTGCATTGTGGGAATTTCGATCTTTACCCCTTCCTTTGGACAAATCAAAGACCGGTTGCAAATTGAATTAAAGATTCAAACTAATCAATAGTTTGGTATCCAAATTTCACCGCGACAGAAATGGCGACTTCACTGGGGATCCCTCAGTGGGTTTCCCTATCTTATTTTATTTGTTTATTTCTTTATATATCTGCTTACTTGCTTAATTGTGTATTTGTATACTTTCTCTTATGTTTTTTTTGGGTTGTTATCCTTGAGTGGTGAGATAAAGTTCTACACCCGAACTTGAGAGAAATTAAGATAGGATGGTGATATATTCGAGGAGGCTTATAGGGAGTTGAATCCCGACTAAGTTAAATCGAGAATCCCGCTCAATTGAGGCCCTCTCGAAATAGTACTGTTGAACGAGTAATCGTGAAAACACTCACTATTTTTGACTTTGGAGCCTATGATATTGAGGACCGTTGTTGCCTCAACCCAACTTTGGCCTTTATTAGGACGTAGTGCGGGACTATGAGGGAGTACTCCCGAAATAGTGCTACGCGAAGCTACACTCAAAAGAAGTTCTCTTGAGAATATTATTAATCCTCGAGTAATTGGGAAATTGATAATATCTGAAAGATGGGCTGATGATTTTGAGTCCCCTTAGAACCTTGTTCTGCAGATACAAACATCCTTTAGTCCATAACCTTTGGGAAAGGGTATACCTTTACTCCATGCTCGTTGCAAATCTAGGGTCCCCCTTGTTTGTTTATCTTTGTTTATCTATGTGCTTACTTGTTCTTGTTGCATCCATATAGCATCATGTTGCATTGGTTTCATGGAATTCCTAGTTTATTTATAAACATTATAGAAACCAATAGGGATTACAAAAGAAAATATTTTGAAATATTCTTTTAAAAGTCCTAACTTGGATGGCCTAAGGAAGTAGGAGTTTAGATTGAAGAAAACTCAAAAGACAAATACAAGAGGCTCCTTTATCATGGAGGATCATTAGAAGTTCAAAAGACTCTCATTATCATTGAAGATCCAAGTAAATAAGGGATTCCCCCTTACTTCCAACAAGAACAAAAGAAGAGATGAAGGATTTATTTTCCTCTATCAAACTAATCTTTAAACGTTGGTTATGGACCACTTATCTCCAAGAAGGTCCAAGTAGAAGAGCAAATCAACAAGCACGATGAAGGACTTCCTTAGGGCTTTATTAGCTTTTATTTAGCTATTATGTCAGGACTCTTATAGGAATATTTATTTGTAATCGATATCAAAAAATAATAAATAATTTTATTTGGTATTCTGTAATGTTCATAAGTACTTAAGTTCCATGAAACCCTTCATTTCTTGCATTAGCATTCCTGCATTTAGCATTTTGCATATGCATGTGTCTCTCCTCTTTTGTGGCTCATCCGGTCTTCTGTCTTTGTCTGTCAGATGACATCTTGACCATCTGACCAAGCTCGAAGTATTATTGAAGGATAGTAAAGAGAACAAAGGATATGGATTCTATGACTTGCTTCAGAGTTGTGACTAATCCGTTATTTGATCTTCCTTCTGACGACAATGTTTTGCAAGTGGATGTTCCTACACAACTCCAGCCTGTGCAAGACAACCTGTTTGTCCCAATTGATGGAAGAGTTTCCCAATTTCCACAACCTGTACCAAATCTTCAGAATGTTCGTACTGAGATGAGGATGGACGATCCTAGATTTGTAGCAATGGAAAAAGGATTCTGTGATCATAAAGAACAATTGAAAATGGTGAAAGGAACTGATGCATCTGATCTTGATGCTCATGACTTATGTTTAGTTCCAGGCGTAATCATTCCTTCAAAGTTCAAGATGCCTGTCTTTGAAGTGTACAAGGGTATTAGTTGCCCAAGATACCATTTGACGATGTTTTGTCGAAAAATGGCTGCTTATGTTGACAACGACAAACTAATGATGCACTGCTTTCAAGAAAGTTTATCTAGGGCATCCTTGATATGGTATATGAAGCTACAAAGGAATCAAATTCAGTCTTGGAGAAATTTAGCTGATGCTTTTGTGAAGCAATACAACTATAATTTGGACATCGCTCCAGACAGTGACCAACTAATGAGTATGAGTAAGAATGACAATGAATCTTTCAGGGAATATGCGTAATGATGGAAAGAGTTGGCAGCCCAAATTCATCCACCACTTCAAGAGAAAGAATTAAGTAAGATGTTTCTAAGAACACTGTCAGACTCTTATTATGATAGGATGGTGGGAGCTGTACCATTATATTTCTCCAAGATTATAGAAGTCGGAGTAAACATCGAGAATGCACTCAAAAGTGGAAGAATTCAGGATAATTTGAATGGCCAAGTTAATAAAGAAATTTCAATTAGTGATTCCCTAGAGGAAAGAAGTACTGATGTTAATGCAGTTTGGGATTCCTCTCAAATCCTGTCAGATCCAGTTCCAGTACCTCGTCCTCAACAGCAGTATGAAGTGACTGCTCAGCGCAAACAACAACTATCTCATAAACGAAGATTGACTCCTCTAAATCAGCATCAGAGTCGAGAAGTTCAAAGATGGTTTCAGAATCAAAAGGTACCCCTGAGTATTCCAAGAGAAGAAACTCGCTGGTTTAATCTTATCCCAATGACTTACAGTCAACTATGGTCTTATTTCATCCGAAATTCAGTGATGATACCAAGAAAGACTAGAATCATGAAGTCTCATCCACCGTGGTTCAAATCGAACGCCAGCTGTGAATTTCATGATGGAGTGTTGGGGCATTCGATTGAAGAGTGCAAAGTTTTTCAAGAGAAAGTCCAAGAAATGATTGATAATGAAGTGGTAACCTTCAAAAGAGAAAGACCAATCGTGAATGGAACACCGTTATGTTGACCAGCTGTTTGTTTGTCTGCTTTTGTGTACTTTTTATTTCTTTGATTTAAAGCATAATTGGGATGTAAGAACATGTTATTTTGAATAAGTAATGCAATAAATGTTTGTCTTGAAGAAATCCATTCGTATTCACTCAAAAAATATTTTATAATGCCAACTTTTACCCAACCTTTCCTCACTTTAGTGAAGAATTGGAAGGAGAATGACGAAATAAAATGCAAGATCTCCCTTGTGGTATGCTTTCGAATAAAACCTGCTGATGATTTAAGGCATTCTTTTTTTCAAACCTCATAAACACTAGATATAAAGCGGTTAATTCCTCTTTAACCATTTTTCAACCTCATTTTTTAACCTGGGGCAATTTTCAGTCATCTTGATTGAGCACCTAAATTTTCAAAAAAAGTGAACATCTTTAAAAATGGATGGGTACAAATATACTTTGACCCTTATATCTTTGTTTTACAAATCATAAACTAAACTGATACAACCTTTCAAAGTCCTAATTGAAGTAAGGTTTACTTCGAAAGCATACTCAGTGAGATAACGTTTCCTGACTCCTATTGAGTTATGCTCAATTTTTTATTGGCTTTATAAAATTAATTCATACCCTAACTAGTGATTTCGGACACAAGTTATCGTGATATCTCTTTTCAAAACTTCAAGACAAACGTGTGTTGCATTAACAGTTTCGAAATTAACATTTCTAAATTGTTAACTTTGCCTGATATCTTAGAAAGATTACATACAGACATCATTGTTGAAGTTTAAGATTTCTGCCAACCTGGGGCAAGTTTGTTTTGAAGTGGTTTGTTTATGCAAATTCGACTTCATCTAGAGATATTCTTGAAGACTCAGTCATAATACCGTTAATCAGGGTCTGTTACGTCGAGATTCAGCGAATCTCTCTAGAGAGTTTGAAAACAATGGGACGCCATGTTTTCTGTAAAATCCTTTCAGAACGACTTATTCTCATTACCATAACGACTTGGGGCATTTGAGAAACGCAGATTATCTTATCCATTCACAACACCTGTTGTTTAAATGGCGACTATTACGCAGTTCATCAAGACAGAATTACCTTGTTCTTACAACATTCTTCATGTCCCCGATAAATTTTATTTTTGGTAGTCATGACAATTCTTTGATGAAGCTTTTCGATGCAGAATTCCCAGTGATTTGTTTAAACTTCACTTCCCCATTGAAGTGGGTAACATTTTAATCCTCAGTGAATCTTCTCCAACTTCACCTTCCCAGTGAAGTGAACGCGTTTTACTCCTCAGTGGATCTCCAGCAACGTTGATCTTCTCCAACACGAGTCTCTCCAGTGAAACGGATATTTATTTTATCCATGAAGTATCTACAGTTATGAGTTTGATCCACCTCTGGTAGATCTTTATTCGCATCTTCAACAAGACAATGTTTCAAGCAAGATCAAGATGTTACGTCCCCTAGTGGAATGTTCTTTATTCCCCAGAAGAAGTTTTGAAGCCTTGAAGCAGGAGTGTGATCCCGTATCCAGTTCTCCACCTATCCCCAGTAGTACTTCTATCTTTGAAGATTGGTAAGATGTTTGCTTCGATATGTTTATTTCATCTCCGTTTGTTTTGTCAACATTGGCATACACATAGCATATAGATAGATAGCATGGCATGTGCATCCTTGCATCTTTGTTTTTGTTTGTTCTGTCTCTTTGGTCGTGTATCCCCGAGTGGTTGGGCGTGTCTTCTCCTTCAAATAGAGTTGTCATCCATAGGCAAAAAAGAGCACGATATTTTTATTTTCCCACAGAGTTTGATCCTCGTGGAAGACGGTTATTTTAGTTAAAACACGTTTGAGTTCATACCTCAATAGTCGAGTCTTGTTTGACAGTTTCTCTTCAGTTACGTCCTGAATCGAACTTTGGTCCTTGGCAATCACATTGTCGACATCTACAACTTTTTGAACCTGGATTAAGTGTGCATTTATTTTGCACATGGCTCCCCAGGAAGGGTTTCCATGAAGATCACCATCGAAGACAAGTTACTTCTTCAGTGCTATTGCAACATCTGCTCAACAATTTATATCTGGATTCAAGCAGCTCTTTATTTGAGCAACTCGTTTTGACCAAGATCTTATTCAAGACGACAAATGACCGTCTCCTCAAGACAGTTTGTCCTTCCCCAGTGCTTATCGACTTGGTAAATGGAAAACCTTACATATATTTCTCTTTATTTGAGAATTTACACATTTTCGCAACAGCTAGGATGCTCCTCAGGAATGTATTCCCCAGCGAGTTCATCACATAAGTTTATTTCCATCAAGCGACATCTCTCCATAGAAGTCGAGGAAGTTTACCACATTAGTCTCTCTTTATTTGAGAATACATACTTTACAATTCAACTGACTCACATCTCTCCGAAGATCCCCGGTGAACTTTTACAGTCTCAATTACATCTACATTACAAATTACATCTACAAAGTTTTACAATTTACAACAACATCTACAACAAACAACATCTACACTGACAAGTTACATCTACAATCTATAATCTACAAGTTACATCTACAATTCACGTCGACATCTACGATCTACATAATCTACAACTGAGAACCGTTCATGGTACCCAGACCATGAGGCGTGGGGAGGCATTTTTTTAAGAGACTGAGACCAGCTCATGGCACCCAGACCATGACGCTCGGGGAGGTTTATTTCCAGAACTGAGACCTGTTCATGGCATCCAGACCATGAGGCGTGGGGAGTTTATTTTATCCTTTTCAACAATCATTCGAACATCTTACATTTCCAGAAGATCTCGACAGTAGATTTCCAGAAGACCTCGGCAGTAGGTATTTCTATTTCATTTCCTGGCTAATCTCGGCAGTAGATTTCCAAAAGACTTCGTCAGAAGTATTTTTCTCCGGCAAACTTCAGAATCTCGGCAGCAGATTCCATGAAATTCTAAAAGCAGATACTTTGGCAAGAGTATCCTCAATTAAGGTTACAAGTCTTGAAAGTAGACTCCTCCAGATGATATCTCGGAATCATTATATTTGACCTATACGGTCGTTTCTTCTAGTGGATTTTCCCACAAGTTCTTCACAACATATTTATAGATACTTTGTGATTGTCAATCTTCCCCGCGGAGTCTCGCTTGGTTGAGCCTGTTCTTCCCGTTTGTCGTGTTTAGTTTCTCCCCTGTGACGCCATTTCTCCACAGGACCCCCCTTCTGTCCTGCATTTCATATCATTGTATATCATATGCATTCGGTGGTTTCTTAGGGCCAAAAATTCGTGCAATGGTTGTATTTAAGTCCCTCCTATCTCGTCAAGACGAAGATTTCAATTTCCATATCTCCGGATAGAAGCAACTTAAATAGGGGCATCTGTTGCACCCTAATTTTTGACCATAAGATCTCACCTCTTTGTGCATTTTTTCTGCACAACGTAGCTAACCGTTTTACCTAGTTCGTGTTTGTTTTGTAGACTTACTGGAGGAAGCTTGAAAGTCATAAGAACATGGTGTACGTCTCACAGAGTTATGGTTCCTTGCAAGTCTTGTAGAAGTATAGGCACTCAGTGTGGCAGTTTCATAATCGGTACAACTTCAAAGTTTCTGTCTTAGGATGTCTCAAGGCATAATTTGGCTCTATTCGTAAAGGAGGATCATTTAATTGTCCGTTGGAAGAGCAAGGATTTCGTTAACTGGTGCATCATGAATTTGGAAAATTATAATCAAGCGCAGGCAATTGATTTATCACAAGGTCTTAAGGTCAACAAGATATTCCATAAGGGTTTGTTTAAAGTGCTCGGATACTATTCCATATTATTATATCCCAATAAGGTTTCACCGTGAGTTACCGCGAGAGGAGTCTTACCGCAAGTGTGGGCGAGAGAATTTTGAAGAGCAACTATTCAAGAAAGCAACAATTCAAGTTCTTCCTTGCCAAACCACAAAATGTTTAGTCAAGTTTTAAAATGATCTTTTTAAAATAATATTTAGCTTAAGCTTACAAGTCCCAACTTGCGGATCACAGCGCACCGAAAGTTTGCGGTTCTGCGTGCATAGAAATGAGATTCTACACTTGTGCTAATGAGGACATTTTGCCACTGGGTTAGAATCAGATACCTTTAGGCCCGCTTTGAAGAATATTATTATGAATCCAAAAGAGAAGTCCCAATCTTCTTTTCAAGACAAAAATATTTGAGAGGAAACTCATGAAAACTTAACTCATTATTACACAAAAGTTTAATACAAATGAAGGAGTGTTACAGGAGAAGTAAATGTGCAGACTACAACATAGTTATCACAGAATATAAGTGAAGTGAATTTAATAGGGGCTGGAAATGCTTCCAGATCGTCCTTGCAAAGATTACAGCTTGATTGACTTCGAGCCACTACAGGGGACCTCCACTCGATAG
Source organism: Lathyrus sativus (assembly GCA_963859935.3). Classification (NCBI taxonomy): domain Eukaryota; kingdom Viridiplantae; phylum Streptophyta; class Magnoliopsida; order Fabales; family Fabaceae; genus Lathyrus; species Lathyrus sativus. Next base: position 507,355,138 of record OZ012741.1, read on the forward strand.
CAAGTGACGCGTCTTTGGCCTGAACCACTCTGGGCACCTAGTTCTGATACCGTATATGTCGCTGCCGCCACAAGCTCGCCTACAAGACACAATTTATAGACAGGATTACCATTAAAAAATAAACAGAAGATTAAAACTAAAATAAAGAACTGAAGATGATTCGGTTTCAGTCCCAAAATTCTGAGTTGAGCTCAATTATCCAAAGATTAACTGACAGGGCATCCACAGGCTTAAATAATAGTGTCACCGGCTGGTCAAATTATCCCCTGCAGGCTGGATTGAATCCCCTTCAGAATAATATTGACTTGCATCATGATCAAAATTGTATACCATTTAGAATTCAGCAAACATTTCAAGCACCAAACCATTTGTCTTTAAATAACTTAAGAGCTCATAGTCCATCTAATGTTTTGGCAGCAGAAAAGTTGTTTTCTTCTAGCTTGTACCAGGATCCCCAGATAAAGAATATGTTGCAACAACAATACTTGCTGCAGATACATTCACAGGTAACTGCTCCTGCACAGCACATGCTCATGGCAGCAATCCCGCCGCCGGTGCCTCCATGGTAACCAACTGAAACGAACATCAAAGATACGGGAGGATATTAGTCAAGAAAGCCCGGTGTTCAACATCAAATAAATTCGACTCAGCATCCTACAGATCTAAAACCGAAACGAACTATCACAACAGACCTCTAGGTATTTTTCGCACCTCGAAATCACCCTTTGTTACAGACAACGTTTTGGTTGACAGCAGCTTCCAAATACACCTGCTCAGCGGTCTTCCTCCTCAACAATTTATAAGCGGGATTCGCAAGTTTCGACGCCAAGGACCCGCCCTGTTTCATGCAGTAGGAATAACTACAAACATTAATATAAAGCAAGCATCTCTTTCAAGACAACAGGTCTTGGTATTAAACCATCTCCTATGGTTGTTTCTTATAGTTCAAGAGGGACAACAAAGAGTCCTACTAAGGAATTAAGCCTTTCAGATGTCAAGTCAGAAGTGCAAATAGACAATAAGCAGGAGGCTGGTGTAGAAGTGGATTTTGATTCTTTGAGTTTTGAAACAATAAGTAAGCAAGCAGAGTTTGAAAACATGTTGTGGATGATGTCATCATAAGTAAACTTGGAAGTACTTTTGCTACGTCCTTACATATGCTAGATGATTAGAAGTTAGAACATGTACCTGATGGGGATGACATTGGTGACTGTCATGTTGGGGAGGGGCGTGAATTTAATGGTTTTGAACAACAAGAAACCACACTAAAATTGATTAGCTTGAAGGAGTATCCAACATTTCCTTATCCTGATATGGTGTTGCCTTCAAGCTCTTCTAATGATGAGGAGGCTGATACACCACTATTGACAAAATCACCCTCTAACCAATCTCTGCAACAAAGTTACTCGTGCTCGACATCTCAGCCAGCATCTCCAAAAACTTGTATCTGCAATGAAGGGTAGCCGTGTGAAACATGGGGGGTCAGAAATGAAATTATCTGTTAAATAGGCCCCTGATGTGTATGATCCGATACCAACATTATCATCACATACTGTGAGAGTCAAGAAATAATCTGACCCATTTTCCCAGCTGCTGCAGATAAATCACTAAGCCGAGTCACAATGTTTTCTCACGCCAAGCCTTGTATTTTGTCCTCCAAACTAAATATCAAATATTTAAACCGACCCTGCAAAGATAATTCATTTAAGATTCATCATGTGATAAAGTGAACTCTGAGGGACATGAAATAAAGTCATGTTGATTCATTGACGCAAAAAATTCGTACCATACAGATTTGTGCCATAGTGCTGTTTCTCTGAGACCTTAAGCAACCAATGTTAAACCTGTAACAAAAGAAGATTTTGGCACTAACTTAGATGGCTAAAACAAATATTAAGTGTAAGGTTAAACAAGTCTCACGAAATATACCCACTACAATGTCAGCAGAAAGAATTCCGCCGTCCCTCCCGAGTCTCTCGCTCAAGCGTCCATAGGGCCAGGCCACCGTATGCGACCCTGGATATGCTGCCATTTTCTTCTGGTAGGACAAAATTAGCCACCTGTATCAAGTGTACATGAGATAAAATACAAACAACAGTAGTATAAAAAGAGAAAAGAAACATCTTGCTCACAAATTTCAATCACAAGACCAGTTTATACTTTTTGGACTTACGGCTCTAAACTAAACATGTCATATGCCTAAGACTATCGACGACACCACATGTACAAGATCCGCGACGGCGCTCAGTACCCTACAGATGTTTGATGTCTTTATGCTGATGAATGTCGTCTGGAGAAGTGGTCTTGTTATATGTTCCCATCACGCTTTGAACGCGTGTCTCAGCTGCAGCCATATAATCGACCTGAAAAAGGGGATAACTTTCAAAATGAAACTCGCAAGAATGTATTGAATTGGGGACTTAAATTTATCAAGATTCTACCAAGGATTATGCAGGCCCTTTTACGGACAGAGGAATATAGGGATACCTTAAAAGTACGGCGATACTAGAACCCTTGAAGAAACATCATTCCACGTGGAAGACCAGACATCAGCGTTAAAGCTGGCATTACCACATGACATTAACAATCAAGATGGAACTTGCCCAATTCTTCCTTGCATTCAGAAATAACGCATTAACCATCTCCGAGAACTCCGAGGCATCATCTCCAGCATATCTAGCTATCATCAAACCATTGAATTTTGAGCTAAACAAAGCCGACAAATAGCGGTCGTTAGCACACACAACAGAAATTCAGAACATGCAACAGAACTTCAGAAGAATTATGAAGTATGAAAGGTCCTTATACCTTATCAGCTTTGTCGGTTTCTCCGTAGAAAGATTTAGAAGCCAAGAAATTGAAAGCAGAGCTGCAACTATAATCCAACATCCAGAAGTCTGGGTAAAAGCGCCTATTTCATTTGCACATAAATAGAAGATAGTTAGAAGTATACGATTCCTGAGTTTTTTTAGAAAGTGGCTTGTGGAAAGACATAAGCTCAAATGATTCCATTCGATGAGTTGTTGATGTCGAAGGCTAACCGACATAGCTTGAAAAGTCAATTGGCAGCGAACCGACATCTGAACGCGCTTCCACAAGCGGTATTCTTTCCCGATTGAGCTCAACACAAAACTTGGGGATAAGGATACAAACACACACTTTGGTTAGAAAGAATCATACCGAATCAACATTTACTACCTTTCAATATATTCAACAGGATTAAATCAAACAGAATCCCTTTCTTTCCTAATATACAAGAACATGTCCCAACACAATCATATCAAACAAGGAAATTCATAAAGTGAAGAATCAAAGACCTTTCCTTTCCAATTGGTTCCCGATATGTTTAGAGCCACTTTATTTCATTTCCAAAACGAGAGTTGACTCCAAGTTATGACAATTGATTGTCTGAAAGATATAAGAAGGCGTTGTAGCAGGATCACAGAAGGGGACCAAAAAAAAACCACCACTGTGACTTTAACCTCAAGAACCTGTAATTTTCATTCAACAACATTAGAACATATACAACCACCGATTGGAAACCCTAACAACACGATCAAAAATCCACAAAAACGGAAAATGTTTTTTCTCTTTAACACCGCGCCTGCGAGGAAGCCAATAATCGTGAGATGTTTTTTTTTCTAACACTTTAAATTTCTCTGTTGTTTTGTTTGATCTATGTAGGAGCAAGAATAAAGAGCGAGAGAAAGCGAAGAAGAATCCAGGGAGAAAGTTTTGCTAGCCCCACAGATGAAGGAGATATGCTTGAAGAAAGGAGAAGATGCACATTATAGAAGAGAGAAGAACAGAGGAAGTCGTGATGAAAGACAGTGATCAGAGAATAGAGAAGGAAATCGAAGACTGGGATAAAGGAGAATGAATCGAAGAGAAGGGGGAGCCATCAGCGGATTAGAAAGAGAGATTTGTGGATTTCAGAAATTTAGGTTTTTTTTTATAATTTTGTTTTATATTGTTGTAACTCAATGTATTAGCCCACACGATAATCACCATACACCTTCACATCATAACCACACACCCACGATCTGACGGATCACGCGCCTTGTACCCGCGTCCACACGGTTACAACCCTCACCCTGCATGCACCGTACCACACGCCCCCCCTTTAATCCCTTCATTATCTCTTAATCCCTAATTAACCCAACTAAATCCCTTAATTTAGCTTTAACTTAATTAATTAACCACATATTAAAACCCTTCAAGCTACTTTAATTAACATAATCATTTCATAATATAATTCAATTAATTATCTATTATTTCTAATCAACTTTATTAATTTAATTTGTAATCAACTTTTTAAAATAACTAATTAACCTTTTTTTTAATTAACCTATTTATCTAATCAATTTTCTTTTTATTTATTTAACTTATTAATTTATTATAATAACTCAGCCTTATTTTAATCGTCTTATCAACTAATTTATTTCATCAACTTAATACCTTTTTTTTTTATAAAACAACACTATTTCATACAATTTAAATAACTTTTATCTATTTAAAATAACACAAAACCATTCTTTTTATTTAATAATAAACCTTCTTTTTTAATAAATAATCACTTAAAATTATTCCTATCAATTTGATTAACCATCAAACCTTTTTTTATAAAAATCCCTTTTAAGTAATTTCTCTTAAAAATCAATTCAACCTTTTTTTAAATAATCTCTCAAAATCACTCTCACATCATAAAACTTAATCCAAACGTGCATGCCTCCGTTTCCGTCTGCACACTTCACGTATCCACTTACACTCACTTAGCGCTTTCATGCGTGTGTATGGTTTTGTTTTCCGCAATTTATTTTCCGCAATTTAACATAACCGCCATTTACATTTATTGCATTGCATCCGTCCAAAGGAAGAACCTACACATGACTTAACACTTGTGTGTATTGCATCTCATCTTGCATCATCTCACCCATGATCCTTGATCCCATTCAAGTTGATCTTTTAGAACATATCCTACCCCATAGGAAGGACCTTTATCCTTACAACATAGAAACAAACAATCAACTCAAACAAAATATCAACACATTAGAGAAATAGATGTTAATCCTCTTAAGCGAGATATAACTTCTCCTGCCCCATATCAATACAAACAACACGTGGGGAATTTTCCACTTAAGAAGTGATAGAGGCGTACTTGTTGACAATCCGAGTAATTAAGCCCTTCTCTTAAACTGATGCAAATACTATTTTCCTACAACTTGTGGTGGCTAAAGTCGAGTAATCTCCCTTAACATGACAATGCATCTCCTCTCCTAAACTCAATCAATCAACTACCCTAAACCCGTAGGAACTTTGATCACAGTCAAAGAATTCCTCCAACCCTTTAGGGGAACTACAAATATTCTGATTCCACTCCCGTAAGGATATGTAGGCATAAGATGCGACATCTTATCGAGTATACTTAGATATAAACCACTTAGGTCTTTAACCATTAAACATATAATCCTTAGCAATAAACAAACATAAAACAAGAGGTTCCTGTAGAGTACTACAGAAACTTAGGATGCTAATACCTTCCCTAAGTTTAACCAACCCCTGAACCTAAAACTCTCTAACCTTGCATTTGCATTGCATTGTGGGAATTTCGATCTTTACCCCTTCCTTTGGACAAATCAAAGACCGGTTGCAAATTGAATTAAAGATTCAAACTAATCAATAGTTTGGTATCCAAATTTCACCGCGACAGAAATGGCGACTTCACTAGGGATCCCTCAGTGGGTTTCCCTATCTTATTTTATTTGTTTATTTCTTTATATATCTGCTTACTTGCTTAATTGTGTATTTGTATACTTTCTCTTATGTTTTTTTTGGGTTGTTATCCTTGAGTGGTGAGATAAAGTTCTACACCCGAACTTGAGAGAAATTAAGATAGGATGGTGATATATTCGAGGAGTCTTATAGGGAGTTGAATCCCGACTAAGTTAAATCGAGAATCCCGCTCAATTGAGGCCCTCTCGAAATAGTACTGTTGAACGAGTAATCGTGAAAACACTCACTATTTTTGACTTTGGAGCCTATGATATTGAGGACCGTAGTTGCCTCAACCCAACTTTGGCCTTTATTAGGACGTAGTGCGGGACTATGAGGGAGTACTCCCGAAATAGTGCTACGCGAAGCTACACTCAAAAGAAGTTCTCTTGAGAATATTATTAATCCTCGAGTAATTGGGAAATTGATAATATCTAAAAGATGGGCTGATGATTTTGAGTCCCCTTAGAACCTTGTTCTGCAGATACAAACATCCTTTAGTCCATAACCTTTGGGAAGGGGTATACCTTTACTCCATGCTCGTTGCAAATCTAGGGTCCCCCTTGTTTGTTTATCTTTGTTTATCTATGTGCTTACTTGTGCTTGTTGCATCCATATAGCATCATGTTGCATTGGTTTCATGGAATTCCTAGTTTATTTATAAACATTATAGAAACCAATAGGGATTACAAAAGAAAATATTTTGAAATATTCTTTTAAAAGTCCTAACTTGGATGGCCTAAGGAAGTAGGAGTTCAGATTGAAGAAAACTCAAAAGACAAATACAAGAGGCTCCTTTATCATGGAGGATCATTAGAAGTTCAAAAGACTCTCATTATCATTGAAGATCCAAGTAAATAAGGGATTCCCCCTTACTTCCAACAAGAACAAAAGAAGAGATGAAGGATTTATTTTCCTCTATCAAACTAATCTTTAAACGTTGGTTATGGACCACTTATCTCCAAGAAGGTCCAAGTAGAAGAGCAAATCAACAAGCACGATGAAGGACTTCCTTAGGGCTTTATTAGCTTTTATTTAGCTATTATGTCAGGACTCTTATAGGAATATTTATTTGTAATCGATATCAAAAAATAATAAATAATTTTATTTGGTATTCTGTAATGTTCATAAGTACTTAAGTTCCATGAAACCCTTCATTTCTTGCATTAGCATTCCTGCATTTAGCATTTTGCATATGCATGTGTCTCTCCTCTTCTGTGGCTCATCCGGTCTTCTGTCTTTGTCTGTCAGATGACATCTTGACCATCTGACCAAGCTCGAAGTATTATTGAAGGATAGTAAAGAGAACAAAGGATATGGATTCTATGACTGGCTTCAGAGTTGTGACTAATCCGTTATTTGATCTTCCTTCTGACGACAATGTTTTGCAAGTGGATGTTCCTACACAACTCCAGCCTGTGCAAGACAACCTGTTTGTCCCAATTGATGGAAGAGTTTCCCAATTTCCACAACCTGTACCAAATCTTCAGAATGTTCGTACTGAGATGAGGATGGACGATCCTAGATTTGTAGCAATGGAAAAAGGATTCTGTGATCATAAAGAACAATTGAAAATGGTGAAAGGAACTGATGCATCTGATCTTGATGCTCATGACTTATGTTTAGTTCCAGGCGTAATCATTCCTTCAAAGTTCAAGATGCCTGTCTTTGAAGTGTACAAGGGTATTAGTTGCCCAAGATACCATTTGACGATGTTTTGTCGAAAAATGGCTGCTTATGTTGACAACGACAAACTAATGATGCACTGCTTTCAAGAAAGTTTATCTAGGGCATCCTTGATATGGTATATGAAGCTACAAAGGAATCAAATTCAGTCTTGGAGAAATTTAGCTGATGCTTTTGTGAAGCAATACAACTATAATTTGGACATCGCTCCAGACAGTGACCAATTAATGAGTATGAGTAAGAATGACAATGAATCTTTCAGGGAATATGCGTAATGATGGAAAGAGTTGGCATCCCAAATTCATCCACCACTTCAAGAGAAAGAATTAAGCAAGATGTTTCTAAGAACACTGTCAGACTCTTATTATGATAGGATGGTGGGAGCTGTACCATTAGATTTCTCCAAGATTATAGAAGTCGGAGTAAACATCGAGAATGCACTCAAAAGTGGAAGAATTCAGGATAATTTGAATGGCCAAGTTAATAAAGAAATTTCAATTAGTGATTCCCTAGAGGAAAGAAGTACTGATGTTAATGCAGTTTGGGATTCCTCTCAAATCTTGTCATATCCAGTTCCAGTACCTCGTCCTCAACAGCAGTATGAAGTGACTGCTCAGCGCAAACAGCAACTATCTCATAAACAAAGATTGACTCCTCTAAATCAGCATCGGAGTCGAGAAGTTCGAAGACGGTTTCAGAATCAAAAGGTACCCCTGAGTATTCCAAGAGAAGAAACTCGCTGGTTTGATCTTATCCCAATGACTTACAGTCAACTATGGTCTTATTTCATCCGAAATTCGGTGATGATACCAAGAAAGACTAGAATCATGAAGTCTCATCCACCGTGGTTCAAATCGAACGCCAACTGTGAATTTCATGATGGAGTGTTGGGGCATTCGATTGAAGAGTGCAAAGTTTTTCAAGAGAAAGTCCAAGAAATGATTGATAATGAAGTGGTAACCTTCAAAAGAGAAAGACCAATCGTGAATGGAACACCGTTATGTTGACCAGCTGTTTGTTTGTCTGCTTTTGTGTACTTTTTATTTCTTTGATTTAAAGCATAATTGGGATGTAAGAACATGTTATTTTGAATAAGTAATGCAATAAATGTTTGTCTTAAAGAAATCCATTCGTATTCACTCAAAAAATATTTTATAATGCCAACTTTTACCCAACCTTTCCTCACTTTAGTGAAGAATTGGAAGAAGAATGACGAAATAAAATGCAAGATCTCCCTTGTGGTATGCTTTCGAATAAAACCTGCTGATGATTTAAGGCATTCTTTTTTTCAAACCTCATAAACACTAGATATAAAGCGGTTAATTCCTCTTTAACCATTTTTCAACCTCATTTTTTAACCTGGGGCAATTTTCAATCAGCTTTATTGAGCACCTAAATTTTCAAAAAAAGTGAACATCTTTAAGAAATGGATGGGTACAAATATACTTTGACCCTTATATCTTTGTTTTACAAATCATAAACTAAACTGATACAACCTTTCAAAGTCCTAATTGAAGTAAGGTTTACTTCGAAAGCATACTCAGTGAGATAACGTTTCCTGACTCCTATTGAGTTATGCTCAATTTTTTATTGGCTTTACCCTAACTAGTGATTTCGGACACAAGTTATCGTGATATCTCTTTTCAAAACTTCAAGACAAACGTGTGTTGCATTAACAGTTTCGAAATTAACATTTCTAAATTGTTAACTTTGCCTGATATCTTAGAAAGATTACATACAGACATCATTGTTGAAGTTTAAGATTTCTGCCAACCTGGGGCAAGTTTGTTTCGAAGTGGTTTGTTTATGCAAATTCGACTTCATCTAGAGATATTCTTGAAGACTCAGTCATAATACCATCAATCAGGGTCTGTTACGTCGAGATTCAGCGAATCTCTCCAGAGAGTTTGAAAACAATGGGACGCCATGTTTTCTGTAAAATCCTTTCAGAACGACTTCTTCTCATTACCATAACGACTTGGGGCATTTGAGAAACGCAGATTATCTTATCCATTCACAACACCTGTTGTTTAAATGGCGACTATTACGCAGTTCATCAAGACAGAATTACCTTGTTCTTACAACATTCTTCATGTCCCCGATAAATTTTATTTTTGGTAGTCATGACAATTCTTCGATGAAGCTTTTCGATGCAGAATTCCCAGTGATTTGTTTAAACTTCACTTCCCCATTGAAGTGGGTAACATTTTAATCCTCAGTGAATCTTCTCCAACTTCACCTTCCCAGTGAAGTGAACGCGTTTTACTCCTCATTGGATCTCCAGCAACGTTGATCTTCTCCAGCACGAGTCTCACCAGTGAAACGGATATTTATTTTATCCATGAAGTCTCTACAGTTATGAGTTTGATCCACCTCTGGTAGATCTTTATTCGCATCTTCAACAAGACAATGTTTCAAGCAAGATCAAGATGTTACGTCCCCAAGTGGAATGTTCTTTATTCCCTAGAAGAAGTTTTGAAGCCTTGAAGCAGGAGTGTGATCCCGTATCCAGTTCTCCACCTATCCCCAGTAGTACTTCTATCTTTGAAGATTGGTAAGATGTTTGCTTCGATATGTTTATTTCATCTCCGTTTGTTTTGTCAACATTGGCATACACATAGCATATAGATAGATAGCATGGCATGTGCATCCTTGCATCTTTGTTTTTGTTTGTTCTGTCTCTTTGGTCGTGTATCCCCGAGTGGTTAGGCGTGTCTTCTCCTTCAAATAGAGTTGTCAGCCCTAGGCAAAAAAGAGCACGATATTTTTATTTTCCCACAGAGTTTGATCCTCGTGGAAGACGGTTATTTTAGTTAAAACACGTTTGAGTTCATACCTCAATAGTCGAGTCTTGTTTGACAGTTTCTCTTCAGTTACGTCCTGAATCGAACTTTGGTCCTTGGCAATCACATTGTCGACATCTACAACTTTTTGAACCTGGATTAAGTGTGCATTTATTTTGCACTTGGCTCCCCAGGAAGGGTTTCCATGAAGATCACCATCGAAGACAAGTTACTTCTTCAGTACTATTGCAACATCTGCTCAACAATTTATATCTGGATTCAAGCAGCTCTTTATTTGAGAAACTCGTTTTGACCAAGATCTTATTCAAGACGACAAATGACCGTCTCCTCAAGACAGTTTGTCCTTCCCCAGTGATTATCGACTTGGTAAATGAAAAACCTTACATATATTTCTCTTTATTTGAGAATTTACACATTTTCGCAACAGCTAGGATGCTCCTCAGGAATGTATTCCCCAGCGAGTTCATCACATAAGTTTATTTCCATCAAGCGACATCTCTCCATAGAAGTCGAGGAAGTTTACCACATTAGTCTCTCTTTATTTGAGAATACATACTTTACAATTCAACTGACTCACATCTCTCCGAAGATCCCCGGTGAACTTTTACAGTCTCAATTACATCTACATTACAAATTACATCTACAAAGTTTTACAATTTACAACAACATCTACAACAAACAACATCTACACTGACAAGTTACATCTACAATCTATAATCTACAAGTTACATCTACAATTCACGTCGACATCTACGATCTACATAATCTACAACTGAGAACCGTTCATGGTACCCAGACCATGAGGCGTGGGGAGGCATTTTTTTAAGAGACTGAGACCAGCTCATGGCACCCAGACCATGACGCTCGGGGAGGTTTATTTCCAGAACTGAGACCTGTTCATGGCATCCAGACCATGAGGCGTGGGGAGTTTATTTTATCCTTTTCAACAATCATTCGAACATCTTACATTTCCAGAAGATCTCGACAGTAGATTTCCAGAAGACCTCGGCAGTAGGTATTTCTATTTCATTTCCTGGCTAATCTCGGCAGTAGATTTCCAAAAGACTTCGTCAGAAGTATTTTTCTCCGGCAAACTTCAGAATCTCGGCAGCAGATTCCATGAAATTCTAAAAGCAGATACTTTGGCAAGAGTATCCTCAATTAAGGTTACAAGTCTTGAAAGTAGACTCCTCCAGATGATATCTCGGAATCATTATATTTGACCTATACGGTCGTTTCTTCTAGTGGATTTTCCCACAAGTTCTTCACAACATATTTATAGATACTTTGTGATTGTCAATCTTCCCCGCGGAGTCTCACTTGGTTGAGCCTGTTCTTCCCGTTTGTCGTGTTTAGTTTCTCCCCTGTGACGCCATTTCTCCACAGGACCCCCCTTCTGTCCTGCATTTCATATCATTGTATATCATATGCATTCGGTGGTTTCTTAGGGCCAAAAATTCGTGCAATGGTTGTATTTAAGTCCCTCCTATCTCGTCAAGACGAAGATTTCAATTTCCATATCTCCGGATAGAAGCAACTTAAATAGGGGCATCTGTTGCACCCTAATTTTTGACCATAAGATCTCACCTCTTTGTGCATTTTTTCTGCACAACGTAGCTAACCGTTTTACCTAGTTCGTGTTTGTTTTGTAGACTTACTGGAGGAAGCTTGAAAGTCATAAGAACGTGGTGTACGTCTCACAGAGTTATGGTTCCTTGCAAGTCTTGTAGAAGTATAGGCACTCAGTGTGGCAGTTTCATAATCGGTACAACTTTAAAGTTTCTCTCTTAGGATGTCTCAAGGCATAATTTGGCTCTATTCGTAAAGGAGGATCATTTAATTGTCCGTTGGAAGAGCAAGGATTTCGTTAACTGGTGCATCATGAATTTGGCAAATTATAATCAAGCGCAGGCAATTAATTTATCACAAGGTCTTAAGGTCAACAAGATATTCCATAAGGGTTTGTTTAAAGTGCTCAGATACTATTCCATATTATTATATCCCAATAAGGTTTCACCGTGAGTTACCGCGAGAGGAGTCTTACCGCAAGTGTGGGCGAGAGAATTTTGAAGAGCAACTATTCAAGAAAGCAACAATTCAAGTTCTTCCTTGCCAAACCACAAAATGTTTAGTCAAGTTTTAAAATGATCTTTTTAAAATAATATTTAGCTTAAGCTTACAAGTCCCAACTTGCGGATCACAGCACACCGAAAGTTTGCGGTTCTGCGTGCATAGAAATGAGATTCTACACTTGTGCTAATGAGGACATTTTGCCACTGGGTTAGAATCAGAGACCTTTAGGCCCGCTTTGAAGAATGTTATTATGAATCCAAAAGAGAAGTCCCAATCTTCTTTTCAAGACAAAAATATTTGAGAGGAAACTCATGAAAACTTAACTCATTATTACACAAAAGTTTAATACAAATGAAGGAGTGTTACAGGAGAAGTAAATGTGCAGGCTACAACATAGTTATCACAGGATATAAGTGAAGTGAATTTAATAGGGGCTGGAAATGCTTCCAGATCGTCCTTCCAAAGATTACAGCTTGATTGACTTCGAGCCACTACAGGGGACCTCCACTCGATAGCAAGTGATGCGTCTTTGGCCTGAACCACTCCGGGCACCTAGTTCTGATACCGTATATGTCGTTGCCGCCACAAGCTTGCCTGCAAGACACAATTTATAGACAGGATTACCATTAAAAAATAAACAGAAGATTAAAACTAAAATGAAGAGATGAAGATGATTTGGTTTCAGTCCCAAAATTCTGAGTTGAGCTCAATTATCCAAAGATTAACTGACAGGGCATCCACAGGCTTAAATAATAGTGTCACCGGCTGGTCAAATTATCCCCTGCAGGCTGGATTGAATCCCCTTCAGAATAATATTGACTTGCATCATGATCAAAATTGTATACCATTTGGAATTCAGCAAACATTTCAAGCACCAAACCATTTGTCTTTAAATAACTTAAGAGCTCATAGTCCATCTAATGTTTTGGCAGCAGAAAAGTTGTTTTCTTCTAGCTTGTACCAGGATCCCCAGATAAAGAATATTTTGCAACAACAATACTTGCTGCAGATACATTCACAGGCAACTGCTCCTGCACAGCACATGCTCATGGCAGCAATCCCGCCGCCAGCACCTCCATGGTAACCAACTGAAACGAACATTAAAGATACGGGAGGATATTAGTCAAGAAAGCCCGGTGTTCAACATCAAATAAATTCGACTCAGCATCCTACAGATTTAAAACCGAAACGAACTATCACAACAGACCTCTAGGTATTTTTTGCACCTCGAAATCACCCTTTGTTACAGACAACGTTTCGGTTGACAGCAGCTTCCAAATACACCTGCTCAGCAGTCTTCGTCCTCAACAATTTATAAGCGGGATTCACAAGTTTCGACGCCAAGGACCTGCTTTGTTTCCTGCAGTAGGAATAACTACAAACATTAATATAAAGCAAGCATCTCTTTCAAGACAACAGGTCTTGGTATTAAACCATCTCATATGGTTGTTTCTTATAGTTCAAGAGGGACAACAAAGAGTCCTACTAAGGAATTAAGCCTTTCAGATGTCAAGTCAGAAGTGCAAATAGACAATAAGCAGGAGGCTGGTGTAGAAGTGGATTTTGATTCTTTGAGTTTTGAAACAATAAGTAAGCAAGCAGAGTTTGAAAACATGTTGTGGATGATGTCATCATAAGTAAACTTGGAAGTACTTTTGCTACGTCCTTACATATGCTAGATGATTAGAAGTTAGAACATGTACCTGATGGGGATGACATTGGTGACTGTCATGTTGGGGAGGGGCGTGAATTTAATGGTTTTGAACAACAAGAAACCACACTAAAATTGATTAGCTTGAAGGAGTATCCAACATTTCCTTATCCTGATATGGTGTTGCCTTCAAGCTCTTCTAATGATGATGAGGCTGATACACCACTACTTACAAAATCACCCTCTAACCAATCTCTGCAACAAAGTTACTCGTGCTCGGCATCTCAACCAGCATCTCCAAAAACTTGTATCTGCAATGAAGGGTAGCCGTGTGAAACATGGGGGGTCAGAAATGAAATTATCTGTTAAATAGGCCCCTGATGTGTATGATCCGATACCAACATTATCATCACATACTGTGAGAGTCAAGAAAGAATCTTACCCATTTTCCCAGCTTCTGCAGATAAACCACTAAGCCGAGTCACAATGTTTTCTCACGCCAAGCCTTGTATTTTGTCCTCCAAACTAAATATCAAATATTCAAACCGACCCTACAAAGATAATTCATTTAAGATTCATCATGTGATAAAGTGAACTCTGAGGGACATGAAATAAAGTCATGTTGATTCATTGACGCAAAAAATTCGTACCATACATATTTGTGCCATAGTGCTGTTCCTCCTAGACCTTAAGCAACCAATGTTAAACCTGTAACAAAAGCAGATTTTGGCACTAACTTAGATGGCTGAAACAAATATTAAGTGTAACATTAAACAAGTCTCACGAAATATACCCACTACAATGTCAGCAGAAAGAATTCCGCCGTCCCTCCCGAGTCTCTCGCTCAAGCGTCCATAGGGCCAGGCCACCGTATGCGACCCCGGATATGCTGCCATTTTCTTTTGGTAGGACAAAATTAGCCACCTGTATCAAGTGTACATGAGATAAAATACAAACAGCAATAGTATAAAAAGAGAAAAGAAACATCTTGCTCACAAATTTCAATCACAAGACCAGTTTATACTTTTTAGACTTACGGCTCTAAACTAAACATGTCATATGCCTAAGACTATCGACGACACCACAGGTACAAGATCCGCGACGACGCTCAGTACCCTACAGATGTTTGATGTCTTTATGCTGATGAATGTCGTCTGGAGAACCGGTATTGTTATATGTTCCCATCACGCTTTGAACGCGTGTCTCAGCTGCAGCCATATAATCGACCTGAAAAAGGGGATAACTTTCAAAATGGAACTCGCAAGAATGTATTGAATTGGGGACTTAAATTTATCAAGATTCTACCAAGGATTATGCAGGCCCCTTTACGGACAGAGGAATATAGGGATACCTTAAAAGTACGGCGATACTAGAACCCTTGAAGAAACATCATTCCACGTGGAAGACCAGACATCAGTGTTAAAGCTGGCATTACCACATGACATTAACAATTAAGATGGAACTTTCCCAATTCTTCCTTGCATTCAGAAATAACGCATTAACCATCTCCGAGAACTCCGAGGCATCATCTCCAGCACATCTAGCTATCATCAAACCATTGAATTTTGAGCTGAACAAAGTCGACAAATAGCGGTCGTTAGCACACACAACGGAAATTCAGAACATGCAACAGAACTTCAGAAGAATTATGAAGTATGAAAGGTCCTTATACCTTATAAGCTTTGTCGGTTTCTCCGTAGAAAGATTTAGAAGCCAAGAAATTGAAAGCAGAGCTGCAACTATAATCCAACATCCAGAAGTCTGGGTAAAAGCGCCTATTTCATTTGCACATAAATAGAAGATAGTTAGAAGTATACGATTCCTGAGTTTTTTTAGAAAGTGGCTTGTGGAAAGACATAAGCTCAAATGATTCCATTCGATGAGTTGTTGATGTCGAAGGCTAACCGACATAGCTTGAAAAGTCAATTGGCAGTGAACCGGCATCTGAACGCGCTTCCACAAGCAGTATTCTTTCCCGATTGAGCTCAACACGTAACTTGGGGATAAGGATACAAACACAAGCTTTGGTTAGAAAGAATCATACCGAATCAACATTTACTACCTTTCAATACAGTCAACAAGATTAAATCAAACAGAATCCCTTTCTTTCCTAATATACAAGAACATGTCCCAACACAATCATATCAAACAAGGAAATTCATAAAGTGAAGAATCAAAGACTTGTCCTTTCCAATTGGTTCCCGATATGTTTAGAACTACTTTATTTCATTTCCAAAATGAGAGTTGACTCGAAGTTATGACAATTGATTGTGTGAAAGCTATAAGAAGGCGTTGTAGCAGGATCACAGAAGGGGACAAAAAAAAAACCACCACTCTGACTTCAACCTCAAGAACCTGTAATTTTCATTAAACAACATTAGAACATATACAAACACCGATTGGAAACCCTAACACCACGATAAAAAATCCACAAAAACGGAAAAGAGATTGAACTTATCTGAGTGTGTCACCGCGCCTGCGAGGAAGCCAATAATCGTGAGATGTTTTTTTCTAACACTTTAAATTTCTCTGTTGTTTTGTTTGATCTATGTAGGAGCAAGAATAAAGAGCGAGAGAAAGCGAATAAGAATCCAGGGAGAAAGTTTTGCTAGCCCCACGGATGAAGGAGATATGCTTGAAGAAAGGAGAAGATGCACATTAGAGAAGAGAGAAGAACAGAGGAAGTCATGATGAAAGACGATGCACATTAGAGAAGGAAATCGAAGACTGGGAGAAAGGAGAACGAATCGAAGAGAAGGGGGAGCCATCGGCGGATTAGAAAGAGAGATTTGGGGATTTCAGAAATTTAGGTTTTTTTTTTCTAATTTTGTTTTATATTGTTGTAACTCAATGTATTAACCCACACGGTAATCACCATACACCTTCACATCACAACCACACACCCACGATCTGACGGATCACGCACCTTGTACCCGCGTCCACACAGTTACAACCCTCACCCTGCACGCACCGTACCACACACCCCCTTTAATCCCCTCATTATCTCTTAATCCCTAATTAACCCAACTAAATCCGTTAATTTAGCTTTAACTTAATTAATTAACCACCTATTAAAACCTTTCAAGCTACTTTAATTAACATAATCATTTCATAATATAATTCAATTAATTAGCTATTATTTCTAATCAACATTATTAATTTAATTTGTAATCAACTTTTTAAAATAACTAATTAACCCTTTATTTTTAATTAACCTATTTATCTAATCAATTTTATTTTTATTTATTTAACTTATTAATTTATTATAATAACTCAGCCTTATTTTAATCGTCCTATCAACTAATTTATTTCATCAACTTAATACCTTTTTTTTATAAAACAACACTATTTCATACAATTTAAATAACTTTTATCTATTTAAAATAACACAAAACCATTCTTTTTATTTAATAAGAAACCTTCTTTTTTAATAAATAATCACTTAAAATTATTCCTATCAATTTAATTAACCATCAAACCTTTTTTATAAAAATCCCTTTTAAGTAGTTTCTCTTAAAAATCAATTCAACCTTTTTTTAAATAATCTCTCAAAATCACTCTCACATCATAAAACTTAATCCAATCGTGCATGCCTCTGTTTCCGTCCGTACACTTCACGTATCCACTTACACTTACTTAGCGCTTTCATGCGTGTGTATGGTTTTGTTTTCCGCAATTTAACATTACCTCCATTTACATTTATTGCATTGCATCCGTCCAAAGGAAGAACATACACATGACTTAACACTTGTGTGTATTGCATCTCATCTTGCATCATCTCCCCCATGATCCTTGATCCCATTCAAGTTGATCTTTTAGGACATATCCTACCCCATAGGAAGGACCTTTATCCTTACAACATAGAAACAAACAATCAACTCAAACGAAATATTCAACACATTAGAGAAATAGATTTTAATCATCTTAAGCGAGATATAACTTCTCCTGCCCCATATCAATACAAACAAGACGTGGGGACTTTTCCACTTAAGAAGTGATAGAGGCGTACTTGTTGACAATCCGAGTAATTAAGTCCTTCTCTTAAAGTGATGCAAAGACTATTTTCCTACAACTTGTGGTGGCTAAAGTCGAGTAATCTCCCTTAACATGACAACGCATCTCCTCTCCTAAACTCAATCAATCAACTACCCTAAACCCGTAGGAACTTTGACCACAGTCAAAGAATTCCTCCAACCCTTTAGGGGAACTACAGATACTCTGATTCCACTCCCGTAAGGATATGTAGGCATAAGATGCAACATCTTATCGAGTATACTTAGATATAAACCACTTAGGTCTTTAACCATTAAGCAGATAATCCTTAGCAATAAACAAACATAAAACAAGAGGTTCCTGTAGAGTACTACAGAAACTTAGGATGCTAATACCTTCCCTAAGTTTAACCAACAAAGGGTGACCGTGTTATGTGACACGGCCTGTGTCATAAGTCCTTGGTATTTTGCACTTTGAAACCTCAAACAAAGGTGCAACACGGGTGGCCGTATTGTGTGACACGACCCGTGTCATGAGACCTAGGGTTTTTGCATGTTGAAAAGTCCAACAGAAGTGCAACACGGCCGCCCGTGTCGTGTGACACGGCCCGTGTCAGGCTACCAGGTAAAAAAACCTAATTTTTTCTATGTTCTCTTTCGTTTTTGTGGTTCTTAAAAAAGGGTTTCTTGGTCCCCATTGGGACCTTACATGATATATACAGTACAACAACACACAAGAGAGTAAATGGAATGAATATATAAGCAAAAAAAGTAAAAAGAAAGAGGTTTGAAGGAATGGATACCCAAGAGCTTTCTCTCCTTCTTGCAAGTCCTCCCTGATTTTGGTTGAATGTGCTTCACTCTTCACTCTATGTTGTGAAGGCTCTGCTCTTTAATGGTCCTCTTGGTTCTATCTCACTCTCCTTTTTTCTAGTTTGCAAAGCTTTCTATTTTTCTAGTTTTTTAGGGTTTTGTTTGCTCTCTCTATCTTTTTTTTTCTTCTGGTTTTGCAATGTGTGTTTAGAATGAATGTTAAATGGATCTCTTCTCTTATTTACAGCCCCCTCCTCTTATCTCAGCCCTTAGGGTTTGCTCTTCTCCCCACATTTCAGATTTTTTCATGGGGTAATGTCTATTACCACCTTTTCTCAAGTCACTCTCTTTCTTACCATTTCCATGCAAGAAGTTATGCTGTATTTTGCTGCTGCACTACTCTATGCTGTTTTTCTGCAGCACTTTGTGTCTTGCACCCATTTTGTTGGCTTGTGCTTGGACAACTCCTCTTGGTTAATGCCACCAACTCTTGACAGCATTTTGAAAATTCTAATATGTAGAAGCATTGTCACATGTTATTCCCTTGGTCTTGTGACATGTGATGGTCTTATGATATAATGCAAATTGTCACCTCTTGCATGAGGCTGTTTTGCTTATGATTAACATGCATAATCTTGGTCTTAAAACATTCCAATGTTGACTTAATCCTTACATATTTCTTGGATGTTTGTAAGCATAATGTGGACTTGGTGTGGCATTACCATAACATGAATTTGACTAGAGACTTGAATGAAGATTAAAAATAAATTAATTTCTAAACATTACTTAGAGTTGGAAATCTTGCAACAAATGACATTCTTGTAATGTCATAAAATTTCTCTTGGTAATATTCTTGCCTTTAATTTTGAATTCATGATGGATTTACCTAGAACCATTAAGCTTGAAATGGATGAAGTCTTGAATTATGGACTTGTGATCTTGACTCATGCTTTGCAAATTTGAACTCCACTTGACCATACAAACATGTACGAAAAAGTCTTGAATTTCATGGTCATTAGGAATATATCTTGAATATCCTAATATTTTTTTAAGTAACTTCTCCTTGAAGAAATCTAGATGAGTAAACTTTCCAATTTAGATCAAACCTTAGATAATGAACCTTTTCTTCCATGTAGCCCAAGATAGATAAGTTATCTCATTTGAAATGAAAAATAACAAACCGACCTAGTCCATACCTTGTGAACCTGCATGCTCGATATGCAATAGAACGATGTATGATATGCCGAATGTAGGGTATAAAGGCTAAAGGTGAAAATGAGGGTGTGACATACGTTAACAATCATTGCAAAAGTATATAACCACACATGTGAATAGTAACTGTATGCCGCAACGAAAAAAGACCAACACCAACAGCTCTGATACCTGTTAGATGCCAAATTTCACTTATTTGATCTATCAAATGTTGACATATTTCACTCATTTTTGTCAAGAAAGTGTTGAAAACCACTCTTTCTTTGTTTGGTTTGCAAATTATTGTAAAAATATCTTGGTACCTTTGATTTGTGTGCTATTGTGCAGGAATTAGGCACAAAATAAATGGAAATTAAGACACAAGAAATATGACAAAGAAACCAAGACAGCATGCAAACAACAGCAGGCTTCGCTAGGCGAAGGGATTACTCGCCTAGCGAACACGTGGAAAAGTCTCAGGGGCACTTTGTTAGATCAGAGGCACCTCACGTGCCAAACTTAAACGTTTGCTAGGCGAAACATCTGCTCGCTAGGCGAGCGTAGCAGATCCTGAATGAGTTATTTAAGTGTTTTTATTGCTTTTTAGGTCATAATTCCATTTTGTAACATGGGGGAACATCAGAACTTATCTCTCTTCATTTTTTTAGAGAGAGAAACACAAAACCCTAAGAGGGAGGAGATAAGATCTTTGATCTCTTGTTGGGGTTTGGATGTAATCTTTTGATACCTTATGTATTTCATCTAATTTATGTTTGTGAACTAGTTTGGATTCTCTATTGATTGATTATCTTTGATTATGTATTTGTGGGTCTCGACAAAACCTTTTCACATCTTTGATCTCAGATTTTCTTCTATCAATGAACAAACTTTTGACATGGTTTTGAAGTTGATATTCATTGTATCTTCAATGGTGTTGTGTTGGTTAAGTAGCATGGGTAGCATGAGTAAGATCAATATGACATTATGTGGGTATTTGATAATAGTGATGAAGAACGATGTTCACAACCATTTGGCGGATTAGGTGAATACATGTAAAAAAAGGTTAAGCGTGTGTACGTATTTTGATCATTGTGTTTTATGCAAAACAATTGTTTATCCAATATGGGTTTCGTCCTTGTTTACTTGTTTATCTTTGATTTGAACCGTGATAGAGATATACTCTTCAGATCTGGATCTAGGATGATTACCTGTTAGGTCCTAAATGCTAGAGATAGATTTAGGCTTAGCATTTGCGTGAGTATCAGTTCGTAATGCTCTGTTTTATGTTTTTGTTGGATGAGAGATCACCAATAAGACAACATGGTTGTTCTATGGATGCTGCGTTAGAGATAAGCTTTGTCGTGGGTGATACGTAAGGGTATTAGACGAATGATTGCGTTGTGTTTAATTTGATCAGAAGAATGCATATGTTATCAATTGATGAAATCCAATCCCAACAAGGCTCCATTTATATTTCAGTCTTTATTTTATATTTCCTATTTTTATTTATGGTTCCTTGAAATTTTAAACTAAACCTTTTGAACAATAAGCTTAGAAATGTAGAGTCTGTTGAACGGCGTTCATATCGCACTAATCTCTGTGGAGACGATAAAACTGGGTACTTAATATTTTTTGCTTGCTGCTTTACCGCACTAACAATACCACTGTTGGGTATTAGAGTAGCAAGATAAATATCACAAAAAATAAGAGATTAAGAAGTAGGAAAAGTGACACAGAATATTTATGTGGAAAACCCTTAACAAATGAGGGAAAAACCACATGCACCGGTAGAAAAGATTTTTACTAAGTGGAAGAAATTACAACACTTCTCTCTATATACAAGGAGAGAACAAATTACACCCTCTCTTGTAATAGTAGAACACTCACTAAAAGTGTAGATGTTCTTGATTGACTGAATTTTATGGTAAAACATTGTTGTGTATATAGATGTCATGATTGATGTCATGACATGCTTGTGTAGTGCTCTGCAGGGTATGTTTGGTTAGCTAGAACAAAGTGTATTGGATGTCATACTAAATGTTATGACATCAGGTAGCTGACAGCAAGGGCGCGTGTTTGTTTTTCTGGTATAATGCATGAGTTAGCTCAGGCTAGATTTCAGGAAACATTTTAGGGTTCCTTAATTATCTCAGGCGAGATTCTAGACAGTGCTGAGCATAACATGAAATGCCTATGACCTAATTGAAGGCACTCTGAATTATGGAAAGGGGTTTAACTTGGTTAAACCTAATTTATGTTTCTTAGGCCTAAGATCTGTGTGCTGCATATAAATAGAAGTGCGGTAATCCTGATTGTACAGTTAGAGATTTTTAGAGATTGTGAGTGAAGAATTCTGTTTGTGTAATTTGTTCTTCACGTGTGCTTTGTGTCTTAGGATTACTTGTGAGCCAAGCAATCATTACCTAGGTGATTGTATTAAACTATTGTGTCCTTGAGTTGTATGTTGATTGTGTCACTCTAAGCTTTTAAGCACGAGTGTTGTGTCTCTTGATTGAAGTTGTGAAGCTAGATCAAGATTTGTTTTGAAGCGTGTCTTCTTTTTAATCTGTAACTTAATTGGTTGATATCACTGCTGTGATTGAGGGGGAGTGAGTAGGAACTCAGGTCTAGTGTTAGGATGAAGTTGCATTGGGTAGGTCTTAAGTGAATAGTGCAAACTGGTTGTTTGGCTATGAATTAACACTGCTTATAGTGGACTTCCTTCCTGGCTAGGTAGCCCCCATAGTAGGTGTGATTTGCACTGAACTAGGTCAACAATTCCCTGTGTTATTTACTATTTTCATTAACTGTTTACTGTTAAGTTCTATAGTTTGTTCACTAGTGGATGTCATAACATCTGTTATAACATATACTGTCTATTACTAGAATTTCAGTTGGCATCAGAGCAGGCACCCTGCCTGTTACTTTTTGGGTGAGATATAGGGAAGATGAATTCTGGTACTATGGACAAGGATATAGGATTCACAAATAGACCACCAATTCTGGATGGTTCTAACTATGACTACTTGAAGCCTCGTATGATAGCTTTCTTGAAGTCTCTAGAGAGCAGCTAACTCAAGATGGGAACATCCAGTGAAGACAGATAAAGATGGATCAACTGTGCTAATACCTGAAGAAGAGTGGAGTAAAGAGCAAGAAGCTTTGGCTCTTGGGAATTCTAAGGCCCTGAATTCCTTATTCAATGGGATAGATAAGAATATTTTCAGACTTGTGCATCACTATGAAATGGCCAAAGAGGTTTGGGATACTCTCAAAACAACTCATGAAGGTACCTCTAAGATCAAGATGTCTAGATTACAGATGCTGACTACTAAGTTTGAGAATCTAAGAATGAAGGAGGATGAGACTATTCATGAATTCTAC
Source organism: Lathyrus sativus (assembly GCA_963859935.3). NCBI lineage: Eukaryota > Viridiplantae > Streptophyta > Magnoliopsida > Fabales > Fabaceae > Lathyrus > Lathyrus sativus. Next base: position 507,378,504 of record OZ012741.1, read on the forward strand.
ATGAATATTCTTGAGATTGCCAATACCTCAGGAGCTTTAGGAGAAAAAATGTCTGAAGAAAATCTTGTAAGGAAGATTCTTAGATCATTGCCCAAGAGATTTTCCATGAAAGTTATTGTTATTGAAGAGGCTCAAGACATAAGCAACATGAAGGTGGATGAACTTATTGGTTCACTCCAAACTTTTGAGATATGAATGGGTGAACATGCTGAGAAGAAGAACAAAAGCATAACTTTTGTATCAAATACTACAGAGGACTCAGACGAAGGCAATGGTGGAAGTGAGGAAAATATTTTAGAAGCTATAACTATGCTTGGAAGACAATTCAATAGACTCATGAAAAGAATAGATAAGAAGGGAAGACCTAATGTCAAGAACATCCCCTCTGACATCAGCAGAAGAGTTAAATCTGAAGAAAAGTCCAACCAAGGCAAAGGAGTTCAGTTCCATGAATGTGAAGGCTATGGTCACATTATAGCTGAATGTCCCACTTATCTCAAGAAGCAAAAGAAAGGCCTAACTGTCACCTGGTCTGATGGAGATTCTGAGAGTGGATCAGAAGAAGAATTTGCAAAACATGTCATTGCACTAACTAGTGTATGTGTATTTGATGATGATTCTGGTGAAGATGAGCCAACTTTTGATGAGTTTGCAGCTTCATATAAAAGGCTGTTAATCAGAAGTGTTGAAGTGTATCAAAAAGGGGAGAAGCAAAAGAAGTTCATAAGGGAGTTGGAGGCTGAAAAGAAAGAGAATCTTGCAACCATAGACTCACTCAACAGTGAGGTCAGGTTTTTGAACTCCGAACTTGATCAGATGTCAAAATCTATCAGGATGTTAAACAATGAGACTGACACTCTAGAAGAAATTCTACAAAGTGGTCAGAAAGCAAGAGACATGTCTGGAATAGGCTTTGTTGGTGAACAGGGACCCTCTTTGGGATTCAAGAGGCCAAAGCCTGAAAATCATAGATTAAACCGGATGTCACGACCGATGTCACAACATCAGGGGAACAGAAGCATGAATCAGACAAAGAGAAAGTTCCAAAGGTGGAGGTGTCACTACTATGGAAGACTTGGACACATAAAGCCTTTTTGCTTCAGGCTGCATGGATTTCCCAGCCACACTCATCATGTCAAACCCAAACAGGATGCTCCTATCAAGAAACAACAATGGGTTGCCAATGAGGTTGCTCTAGTAGCTCATACCTCTCTAAGGGTGCCATCCAAATAAGACTGGTATTTTTATAGTGGCTGTTCTAAACATATGACTGGAATAAAGAACCTTTTGGTGGACCTCAAACCTCATTCTACGAGTCATGTAACCTTTGGTGATGGAGCTAGAGGAGAAATCAAAGGTGTTGGAAAATTAGACTGTTCTGGTGTTCCAGAACTGGATAATGTTATGCTGGTTAAAGGATTGACTGTAAACCTTATTAGTATCAGTCAGCTCTGTGACCAAGGACTCAATGCCAAATTCACAAAGGGTGAATATGTGGTCACCAATGGAGAAACTGAGGAAGTCACGAGGGCATCTAGAGCTAAGAATAATTGTTACTTATGGGAGCCTAAAAGTAACTCCACTGCCTGTACTATGACCAAAGAAGAAAAGGAAGATCAACTGTGGCTTAAAAAACGTGGACATCTTCAAGGGATGAAAAAGATCATATCCAAGGAAGCAGTAAGAGGAACTCCAAGGTTAACACCAGATGAAAGAAAAGGCAGTGGTAAATGTCAGGTTGGCAGGCAAGCCAAGATGGCACATTCAAAGAGTGGACATCATAAAACATTCAAAAATCTATATCTATTACACATGGATTTGATGGACTCCATGAATGATGACCAGTACGAAGGAAGCAATGTCACTAAGGATGTCATGACATTATATTGTGACAATATTAGTGCCATCAATATGAACCCAATTCAGCATAACAAAACCATGTATAGTGATAACAAACATCACTTTGGAAAAGATCGTATGGAGCTTGGGGACTCTGACCTACAAAGTGCTGACATTGTTACAAGAGATCTCGAGACTAATCAAATTGAAAATTTAAGAAGCAAATTCAGAATGAGTCTCTATAAGGAGTTATAGTAATTAATGGTATTTGGGAATTGTATCTTGAATAGTCTAAATCTTAGATTGGTCAAAATTTCGAGTTCCCTCTTCTTTTGCAATCATATCACTCTACCCTCTACACACAATACATTTACTTCATTTGGTGCCCATACCACTTCTTCATCTTCAATACCTCATTCAACAACCACAAAAAACCCTCTCTTATGCTGCCAAAGTCTCCTGAAATGTCTCAACAATCAAAATCTATCTCTTCCAAGAAGATGTCCACCATCGCTGATCCAGATTCTGGTGCTAGAGCTGACTCTAGCAACCCTAATCAGGTTCTTGAGGTAGCTCCCCTGCGAATGTTGACCCCAGAAGGTCTGAGTGTGAAGAAACCAGAGACTTCACATGCAAGAAGACCTAAAGTACTAGTCATAGGTCAGGTCCCTCACACTTCAACCTTCATTCCCCATGAGGATATCAATAGGGAAGGCTCTAGGCAGCTCCACAACACTATTGCAAATTTGGTATCTAGGATATTTAATGAGCCACATGATGTTCCAGGGATATCCATCCCCCTTAACGCAAAGGTTCCTGCTCTCCATCTGGATCAACAAACTGATGTTATTCAAGATGTTGAAACCATGGGTACGACCTCACGAAAGAATGATGATAAGGGTCAAACTTCTGAGAGTGATGCTGATAATGTGCAAGGTGATAACAATGATGATGATGATGTCCAGAAGGATGATGCTGATGTAGTGAACCTTGATGACTATTCAGACAATGATCTGATAGCCACGATCAACCCTAGCATAGCCAAAAGGCTAATGAATAGGAAAGGAAAGAAGGCAGCTGTTCAGAGTCCTCCCAAGAAGAGAGCTGTGTTAAAAAGTACTCATGTTGGCCCTACAAAAGCTTGGAGCAAGGTGGTTCCAAAGAAGAGGAAGGCTCAAATAAGTACTGAATCTGACTCAGACTCGGATGTTGCTTGTGATTTCACTGACATCCCACCAAAGAAGAAGCCAACAACTAGCAAACTTGCTGCTAGTGTTCCTGAAGTTCCTATTAACAATATCTCGTTTCATTATCCCTCAAGTGTCAACAGGTGGAAATATGTGTATCAGAAGAGGTTGGCATTGGAAAGAGAGTTGGCTCAGAATGCCCTTGAATGTAAGAAGATCATGAATCTTATTCATGTAGCTGGTTTAATGAGGACTATCACTCAGTTTTCTAAGTGCTATGAAATACTTGTGAAGGAGTTTATAGTGAACCTATCAGAAGACTGTGCTGATAGAAAATCAAATGAGTTTGGAAAAGTTTATGTAAGAGGAAAGTGTGTCACTTTCTCCTCAAGTGTCATCAATAACTATATAGGAAGATCAGATGAAGCTCAAACTAATCTAGCTTCTTCTGACAACAAAGTGTGCCAAGTTATAACTACCAACCAGGTCAAAGGCTGACCCTCAAAAGGGAAACTGGTTGCCAGTAAACTAAGTGTGAAGTATGCTATGCTGCATAAGATTGGAGCTGCCAACTGGGTGCCCACAAATCATAAATCAACTGCGGCCACTATCCTGGGGAAGTTCATTTATGCTGTTGGGACCAAAACAAAGTTTGACTATGGGACCTACATCTTTGATCAAACCATGAAGCATATAGGCAGTTACAGTGTAAAAGGACCCATTGCATTTCCATCACTTATTTGTGGGATCATATTAAATCAGTATCCCAATATCCTAAAAGACAATGAACCTGAGTGCAAGAGAGAAAGTCCCTTGTCTTTTCACCACAAGCTGTTTCAAGGAACTCATGTTCCTGGCATTGTCATGACTTCTGCTGAGACATCCAAGAAGAGTTCAAAAGCAGGGAAAGATGAAGTTATTGCTATGCTCAAGGAGACATGCAAAGAGTTGGAGACACGAAAGATGAATCTAGAAAGGTTGATCAGTTCTCTTAAGAAGAATGAAGATGCTGAGTTTAATGACACTGATGAGGATAAGCATGATGATGAGTCTGGGGAAGGTGATGACCAGGAAGCTGAATCAGAAGAAGCAACTGCCAGTTCTGAGAATGGCACTGATGAAGAAAGTGATAGTGATGATGCTGGCTCTGAGTCTGATGACTAGAGTTCATATTTTGTTTGATCCAAAACAAATTATTTTTGTGAACAAATTTTATGTGTTGTTGTGCTGTAATAACCCTTTAAATTTGTGTTTCCAACCTTGTTTGATCAATACTAAGTCTCTAGTTATGATCTAAATTTGTGGCTAAAAGGGGGGAGAAGTAGTTTTTTTGTGAGCAGGCTTAGTTGCGTTTAGTTGATGTCCCTCACAGGTGGAAGATGACTTTTGCTACTGTGCATATCTACACTAAGCAGATTTATAGGTGTGTTGTACATGTTTGCACTGAGCAGGTTTGCAGGTACGCTGATGATATGTTGTTGCTCTGAGTTGTGTTACAGGTGTGCTGATGTGCTGAAGTTGATATGTTGATGTGAGCAGGATGATGATCCTGTGTGTATTTGGCTATTGCTGTTGAGTTTGCTCTGAGTTGTGTTACAGGTGTGCAGATGTGCTGAAGTTGATATATTGTTGTGAGTAGGATGATGATCTTGTGCGTGTTTGGCTATTGCTATTGAGTGTGTGTGTGTGTGTATGTGTTCCTGGTTGAAACTTAGTAGTATCCTAGCTGTTGTTAGTAGGGTGTGTTTTTGCAGGTTGCTTGCAGGTTGTGTTTGGATGATTGGTGTGCATTAGTTGAGGGGGAGTATCACAGGATGTTCCACAAAATGTTGTGACATATGTAGTCTGGACTAGCAGGTGTTTTTTGTGTGTGCTGTGGAACAGGTGTTTTCAGGATGTCATCCTAGATGTCTTGACATCTATAATCCAGAACAGTCTGGATGATTGTGTGTGAACAGGTTGATCCTGATTGGTTGATTATTGACAGGAAGCTGATATTGTTAGTATGTGTAATTGGTAGTGTAGATGACTCTGATTTGGTAGTACAACATGTGTGTTGAGTGATAGTATTAGCTACTAGCTATCCTGCATGATTATATGTGTACTTTTCTATTGCATATGTTCTCTGATATGGTGACAAGTTGTTTTAGCCAAAAATTTGCCAAAGGGGGAGTTTGTAGATGTTCTTGATTGGCTGCATTTTATGGTAAAATATTGTTGTGTGTGTAGATGTCATGATTGATGTCATGACATGCTTGTGTAGTGCTCTGCAGAATAAGTTTGGTTAGCTAGAACAAAGTGTATTGGATGTCATACTGAATGTTATGACATCAGGTAGCTGACAGCAAGGGTGCGTGTTTGTTTTTCTGGTATAATGCATGAGTTAGCTCAGGCTAGATTTCAAGAAACTTTTTAGGGTTCCTTAATTATCTCAGGCGAGATCTAGACAGTGCTGAGCATAACATGAAATGCCTATAACCTAATTGAAGACACTCTGAATTATGGAAAGGGGTTTAACTTGGTTAAACCTAATTTATGTTTCTTAGGCCCAAGATCCGTGTGCTGCATATAAATAGAAGTGTGGCAGTCCTGATTGTACAGTTAGAGATTTTTAGAGATTGTGAGTGAAGAATTTTGTTTGTGTAATTTTTTCTTCACGTGTGCTTTGTGTCTTAGGATTACTTGTGAGCCAAACAGTTATTACCTAGATGATTGTATTGGATTAGTGTGTCCTTGAGTTGTATGTTGATTGTATCACTCTAAGCTTTTAAGCACGAGTGATGTGTCTCTTGATTGAAGTTGTGAAGCAAGATCAAGATTTGTTTGAAGTGTGTCTTCTTTTTAATCTGTAACTTAATTGGTTGATATCACTGCTGTGATTGAGGGGGAGTGAGTAGGAACTCAGGTCTAGTGTTAGGCTGAAGATGCATTAGGTAGGTCTTAAGTGAAGAGTGCAAACTGCTTGTTTGGATCTGAATTAACACTGCTTATAGTGAACTTCCTCCCTGACTTGGTATCCCCTAGAGTAGGTGTGATTTGCACCGAACTGGGTCAACAATTCCCTGTGTTATTTACTGCTTTCATTAACTGTTACTGTTAAGTTCTATAATTTGTTCACTAGCGGATGTCATAACATCCGTTATAACATCAACCGTCTATTACTAGAATTTCAAAACGAACCTTATAGGAGAAAATACAATATATTCTATCTCTTTAAATTTTTCTTTTATGATATGTGGTAATGCTTTGAGTTGTTATGTTAGAAATGAGAAATGCACCTCTATTTATAGGTGTTCATCTTTACAAAATCATGGGAGTTGCTACAAAATCATGGATGCAAAATCATGGGTGTTACTTTCTTGGTCCACAAATTATGACTTTATTCAACCACAATCCTTGATCCATTACCAAAATATTTGACTATGACCACAGTCTTTGACAACACCTTCTGTGCATGGAATGGTGAGGCCACCCATCAGATGATCATATCGAAACTCTTCCTCAGCTTTACACAACAAGTATTGAAACAAAGGTTGATTCAAGTATGATATTGAAATCACAAATCGCTTTAGTTTCTCTCCAACATACACACAGCAACATATCCTTTTGGCATGGCCATAGCTTTTCAAGATGATGCTCTTCTGATCATGCTTGGAAAACGAAAACCCATTGTTGTATGCATTTAAATTTGAAAAGAAGATAATTTTAAAAAGGCTTGTAAGCAAGGGAAAGTTTTTGATATTCTAATGCTTTAGGGTTTGAATGATTTGTGTTGGCTGTAAAATGCTTGTAGCTATTAATATATAGATAAATGAATGTTAAGAAACTATTGGCTACTTGAATGATTGGTGAAAACTATAGTATAAGATTAGGAGGATGAGATGAAAGAGTATACAAGGAGACAAGAGCATAGATAAGATCACATGGTATTGTCTTAGAGGTCTTTCCAAATCATCAAACAGTATAATAGACAATACACCAACATATCACACCATCACAAAGTTTAATTGACCTTCATACTTATTTATCAAGGCAGGGACCTCAATATGCTGTTCTGGAATGCAAATTTTACGGAGTTTGTATGGTCTTGCAAAAATATAAAATGTGGTTCATAATGGTTTGTGATCTTGTGTTCATTATTGGTTTTCTTCTTGCCTCCAAACACTGTTTCTGAGATGTTATCAATCAGGTCCTACACAGGTTGCACATAAATCTAACATATATTTAGCTGGTAGATGTATACTAGTTGCATTGTCAATTTGATGAATCATGTGATATGTCTAAAGCATGTCTAGCATTGAAATAGCTATGACAAAATGCAACAACAGACATCAGGTTTCTTTCACCATTTCATTGTCTTAAATTTCCTAATCCTTGAAAATGACCTATGTTAGACAACACCATGTGATTCCCTCTCCCTCAATAGGCCCTATTACAACTATATATAGACTACTCCTTGGTTTCACAAGCAACACAAGTCTTTTACAACCTAAAACATCACAACTCAATATCTATTTCTCATCCAATCTGATAACATAAAACAAACAATGGGTTTCCGCAGTATTATCAGTAGAACATCATTTTCCAGAACCCAAGGATCTACCAAGGGATTTGACGTCCCTAAAGGCTATCTCGCTGTCTATGTTGGAGAAAAAATGAGGCGGTTCGTGATTCCAATTTCATACTTGAATCAATCATTATTTCAAGAATTATTAAATGAAGCACAAGAAGAATTTGGATACAATCATCCAATGGGTGGCCTCACAATTCCATGCAGTGAAGATGAATTCCTAAATCTCACTTATGGCTTGAGCGAATTGTAGAACATGATGATGAAGAATCATATAGACTAGTTGAGGATAATCTGTAAAGAAGATATAGTTTTTTTGTATCATGAAGATTTTTCTTTTTTTTTTTCTCTTCGATGTATCATTCCTACGGAAATATTGTTTCCGGAATGAGAATGTTATGATCAAGACATTGCTGAAACACACATTTTTTTTCCGAATCTCAATGAAACAGTTTTAACCATTTGTTGCAAGATTCTTATATAACTTTTATTTCATACTTCCAGCATCACTAACTTTGAATAATTATTTTCATTGAATCTGGACTGTTCCATCTATATTGGTAAAGTTGTAACATTTAACTTGGTTTCCATTGCATTTTCTGTAGAAATTTTTAAAAAGAGTAACGAAATACTAAATTTTGAAAAGCTGCAAAAGAAATGTTGCGGTACTTCAAGAAACCAAGGATTACATGCTCTTACAAATCAACATCAGTACACATTTTTATTTATGATGGTTGATGAATCTATTTCATTAAAAAAAACTATTAAGAAAATTTTGGTTGCTACTTCTATAAGTGAAGTTTGTTTCAGAGTGTAGTTGATGCCATTGGTCTATTTGATGTTCCTCGCATGAGCTACATCATCATAATTGACCAGAAGATGAAAAACATTCCACACAAAGATGATTAAATAATAATATAAATTCAAATAGAAAAAAATAACTCGTGAATTACATAGTTAAAAGAAGTTCATATGAAACCAAATTTGATAGGGATTTAACTACTCGTATTTATTAAAACCTTTTTTTTCAAGTATTGTATAAAATAATGATGAACTCTGCACGAAGGTCTTTGGAAAGCACCTAGTGGTGGGAGGTGTACCTAAAAAAAAATATGACAATTAAATCAGCGACAACCTTAGGGCTAGAATTAGGGCTTTAGAATAATAAATATCGCGTTAAGAGTATTTTGATATAACAAAGTTACGAGATAAAGATTGAATTTTTTAAATAAACACAGAAAATTTTATTAGCTTTCACAAAAGAAAAGAAGAAAGAAAAATAATGGAGAATTGGTTAAAGAAGTTTTACTATTCATTTTCTTAATAAGGATTTAAAGATTACAAATAAATATCAACAATTAACATCTCTCTCACCCTAATTAGGATTTGCACCACCCTAGCATACTATTTATAAATAAATAAAAAAACTAACATACTAACCTAATGGACTTTTACACACATGCATATTACACAAGTTAACTTAGGGAACAAACTAAATTAAACAATTGGGCTTACAAGTAAGAACCAATTCAACATATTAACTTAAATAACAAGTTAATATATTTCGACAGCATGCTTGAACAAACCTAGACTACAACATGAATAATGTAACACCCCCTTTCTATACCCCAAAATAAACAAATAAATCATCTAGGCACGTATTAAAAATTTCATCAGAGTATAATTACAACATGGTATAAAAGAGGCACGTCACTTATCCATGAAATTAAAACACATACAACACCTGCTCATAAAGATATGCAACAATGGACAACTCACAACATAGGAACTTAGTCCTTAACCCACATTTCAATATTTAGAATAAAAGCGGAAACATCTAAACATTGAATCACTTCAATAAAATAATCATGAATACATCATGCGGTTTAAATCACTTTCGTCAGTCAAGTTTACAAAAACATTCAATATCCAGATACATATACAGTGTATCCCAAAAGAATCAAACAATTCCTAGCTACCCAGGTGTTACATATCAGAGCCATCTGACCAAAACAGGATTGAAGCCACGCTTCACAAAAGACCACCAACAACTAATCTGCAATGCCTCATAGAGCACCATAAAACAGCAGAAGGGTGAGAAACATTATCATAAAATCAATGCATATAATTATATATCTATACACATATTACACATTCTCACCTCAATTCAACACCATTCCTCATATACACCACTATGTATAAACAAACAAATATGGATAGTTACCAAGCACATTTATCATGCATACATCCATAATTTCAATCAAATCCATATAAGCATACACAATATATTTAATTCATCATTGATTCACATAAACATCTACGTTCATGTTTATTTCACCCATGCATTATATAAAGATGATAAATGCAACTCATAGAGACCGACTAACGATTCTATGCAGATGCAAATGTGGTACCGACTTATTCAGCAGGTTCAATTGAAGAACCAAATGTAACCATCGCTGGTTACCGAAATAACTCCCCGTCGGGCCTACGATGTTCACCCATTGCTCACACCCTGTAACATCCCCTTTCTATACCCCCAAATAAACATTTAAATCATTTAAGCACTTAATAGAAATTTTATCAGAGTATAATTATAACATGGTATAAAAGAGGCGCATCACATTATCCATAAAACGAAAACATAAATAACACCTGCTCATAGAGATATGTAACAAAAGGGATAAATCTCAACTAAAAACAAAGAATAACTCTTAAAACCCACATATCAATATTTAGAATAAAGCGGAAACATCTAAACATTGAATCTCTTCATTAACATAAGCATGTATACATCATTCAGATTAATTCACTTCAACAGTTATGGTTACAAAACATTCAACATCAGATACACACACAGATGTATCACAAAAGAATCAAAACAATTCCTAACTACCCAGTGTTACATATCAGAGCCATCTGACCAAAAAGAATGAAGACTCGCTTCACAAAAGACCTCCAGCATCCTACTCTGCAATGCCTCATAGAGCATTATAAAACAACAGAAGGGTGAGAAGCATTATCATAACCAATAATGCATAAAATTATATATATCATATACACAATTATAGAATACACAAAATTCACATTTGTCACCACAAATTATCACAATACATCACAATGTACACTCACATAATCAAGCATATTCACCAATTCATGCTTCACAATTCATGACATCTTACATAAACATTCACAATTATGTTCATTTCACCAAACATCATATAAAGATGATAAATGCAGCTCATAGAGACCGACTCACGACTCTATGCAGATGCAAATGCGGTACCGACTCGTTCAACAGGTTCAATTGAAGAACCAAAATGGAACCATCGCTCGTTACCGAAGTAACTCCCCATCGGGCCTACGATGTTCACCCATCGCTCACACCCCACACGGGCACACGATGTTTCTGGATTGCTCACACCCCACACGGGCACATAATCCGATTTTTCACACCCCACAAGGGCACATAATCGTTCTGCAGATTCTCCATGAAATCAAAAATAAACCATCACTCACACCCCACAAGGGCACACGATCATTTCTGCAGATCCTCCTAGAGATCAAAGTAACTAAACCATCGCTCACACCCCACAAGAGTACACGAGGTTTCTGCAGGTCCTACGCGGGATCAGACACACAAGAATGCAATCATGATGCTTCACATGCAAAACGACTCAATACATTCTTGAAATGCACACATGTTCACAAACATACTCATGCATTCATTTCATCATACAAGTACATACAATTATGCACATTAACATCAATAACACCACGCATTTCCATTTAATTTACACAAAATTGCCTAACAGCCACATTTCACATTCCACGATTCACAATTTAGGACTCACGCCATATGGCTACCTACAACACAACTTTCACAATATATAACCATACACAACAAGAAGGAATAATCGTACTAGAATCAGTGAAACAACATGGAAGTGAAAACACAAGAAAACAAAACACTGTTGCGCTCGCTATCTCGCTCGCTCAGCGAGCTCCTAGCGAGTGTTCTCTATCTGTTCGCCCAGTGAACAAGCTCGCGAAGGCAAACATAAGCCTCTGACTTGGTTCGCTACCCTGTTCGCCCATCGAAGGCCTAGCGAGTGTTCTCTATCCCATTCGCTACCAGCGAAGCTCCTCCAATCCATTATGCCCAAGGTCTGGGACCATTCGCTACAACATCGCTTAGCGAACATTTGCGACCAGCTCGCCTAGCGAACTTGCTAGCGAGTGTCTGCGAACTCATAAATTCTCATTGTTCCTCAACTCCAACAATCTTGGATTCACCCGATTAAATTCCAACTCGTTCCAGCAACTTAGCCTAACCTCACCCGACATAAATTATACCACTTATTCTCATTTTTACCAACAAAAACTCGGGTTTTATCGATTAAATCCATATTATGCCCTAGAGTGAAAAATGAGTAAAACTCTCCCCAATCCAAAACAAACCAACAAGAACATACATAATCATACACATTACAAGAATAATAAAGTTTCACACCCTTACCCGATCAATCGAAAGCTTAGAAGTTGATTATTGATGATTCTAGGGTTTTCCTCCTCTTCCTCCTCTTTTCTCTTCTCCTTCTTTCTTTCTCTTCTTTTTCTTTCCTTTTGGTTTCTATTCTCTCTATTCTTTCTCTTTTCCACTTATACTCTTTCTATTCTATCTCTCTCAAATTAACTACTAATCAAGGATTATCTAAAACACCCTCTAATTAATCCCCAAAACTCTCCAAATAATAAAATACTACAATATGCACACATAACATATCATCACATAATTCCACAATAAAATAACAATTAACCAAATAAATCAAAGACTCAACAAAAATAATGGGAAATTCAGAATCGGGGCGTTACAAACCCCACATGGGCACACAATGTTTATGGATTGCTCACACCCCACACGGGCACACAATCCGATTGCTCACACCCCACAAGGGCACACAATCGTTCTGCAGATTCTTAGCGGAATCAAATATAAACCATCGCATCATACGAGGTTTCTGCAGATCCTACAAGGGATCAAATATAAACCATCGCTCACACCCCACAAGGGCACTGAGGTTTCTGAAGATCCTACGCGGGATCAATCGACACAAGAATGCAATCATGATGCTTCACATGCAAAATGACTCACGACACTCTTAAAATGCATACATATTCGCAAATATTCAAATCATGCATTCTCAATATATATATATATATATATATCGCAATATACATAAATTCATCTTTCATCTCATACCAGTCATACAAGGTATACACGTTCACAACCAATCTCATCATGCATTATCATTCAATTCAAACAATGCACAAATTGCCAAACGACCACATTTCACACTCCACGATTCATAATCTAGGATTCACGCCATACGGCTACCCACAACACATCATACCACATCATACAATCATGCATAAAAGAAAAGATCAATCATACTCGAATCAAAGAATCAACATTGGAGTGAAAACACAAGAAAACAACATGATGTCACGCTCGCTACCCTGCTCGCTTAGCGAGTTCCTAGAGAATGCTCGCTACCTGTTTGCCCAGCAAACAAGCTCGTGAAGGCAAACCGAAGCCTCTGACTTGGTTCACTACCCTGCTCGCTCAGCGAAGGTCTAGCGAACATTCGCTACCCCCATTCGCTACCAGCGAAGCACACTCAAACCATTCTGCCCAAGTCTGGGACCATTCGTTACTAGCTCGCTACTATCTCGCCTAGTGAACGTTCGCTACCAGCTCGCCTAGCGAAGGTGCTAGCGAGTATCTGTGAACACGAGAAAATCCCACTGTTCAACATCTCCAAAACCTCCAAATTCACCCGATTATGTTCCGACTTGTTCCAGTAGCTTAGTCCAACGTTCCCGACATAAATTATACCACTTATTCTCATTTTCCCCGATTAAAACTCGGTTCCAATCGATTAAACCATATTATGCCCTAGAATGGAAAAAGAGCAAAACACCCAAATAACCCAAACAATCCACACATAATCATACACATTGAGTAAATAATAAAGTTTCACACCCTTACCCGATTAATCAAAAGCTTGGAAGTTGTTCTTGATGGATTCTAGGTTTTTCTCCTCTTCTCTTTCTTTCTTTCCTTTCCTTTATGTTTCTATTCTCTCTATTCTTTCTCTTTTTCACTTATAACTCTTTCTATTCTATTTCTCTCCAAATACCCTCTAATTAATTTTCCAAACTCTCCAAATAATAAAATATCACAACATGCACACATAACATATTATCACATAAATTCCACAATAAAATAACAATTATTCAAATAAATCAAAAAGACTCAAAAAAAATGGGAAATTCAGAATCGGGGCGTTACAAAATAACTCCTGTCAAAATATCAAGCTACCTTTGTCAACACTAGATTCGATCAAAAATGCCACAAATCTCCACCTTGAAATAAACTCTACACAAACAAGGAAACAAACTAGCTTTCATCATCTCTGATCCTTTCAACTCTTCCAACAAACCCTCTTGAACAAAAAGAGCTTTCATCTTCAAGTGCCACAAACTGAAATCATTCAAACCGATGAATTTCGCAATCTCATACTTTATTGATGTCATCTTCTTCTCTGCGATCACCACACTAGTTTATTATAAATTTATGTCGTCAAGAACAAACCAAACTATGAGAAAAATATTTAAGTTTCTTGAACAAACACAAGAAACTCTATTAGGTTTCACAAAGGAAAAGAGAAGAAAGAAGAAGGAAGAAGGAAGAAGACTAGATAATTGGTTAAATCTGTTTTACTATTCACTTTCTCAATAAGGATTCAAAGATTACAAGTGAATACCAACAATTAACTTCTCTCACTCTAATTAGGATTTGCACTACTCCTTACAAAGATGAGAGACTAACATGCTATTTATAAGAAAACTAACATACTAACCTAATAAGATTTTACACACAGGCTCATTACACAAGCTAACTTATGGAACAAGCTAACTTAAATAACTGGGCTTACAAGCAAGGCGCAATTCGACATACTAACTTAAATTAAAAGTTAATAGATTTTGACAGTATGCTCGAACAAACTTCGACTACAGCATACACAACTCATGTCGAACCATGAAGCTGCCCTTGTCGACACTAGAGTTTGATACAAATACCACAAATCTCCAACTTAGAACAAACTCAACACAAATAAAGGAACAAACTAGCTTGCATCATGCAATTTTATCAACTGCATACCGTGGGAAAACTTGCTACTCGACAATGCCTTCACCTTCTCCGATAGCGAAACGTCCATCTTCTCGGATCCTTTCAACGCTGCTTGCATCTTCGAGCGCCACAAATAGAAATCATTCACACCGGTGAATTTCTCAATCTCATACTTTGTTGACGAAATCTTCTCCTCAACACTCACCACACCAGTTTATTTTAAAACAATGTTGTCAATAACAGAATAAAGTTAACAGATAAAGATTGAGTTTCTTGAACTAACACAAGATACCTAGTTAGGTGTCACAAAGGAAAAGAGAAAAAGAAAGAATAATAATAGAGAATTAGTTAAATATGTTTTACTATTCACTTTCTAAATAAGGGTTCAAAGATTACAAGTGAATACCAATAATTAACTTCTCTCTCCCTAATTAGGGTTTACACCACTCCTTAAAAAGATAAGAAACTAACATGTTATATATAAGAAAACTAACATACTAACCTAATAGGTTTTTACACACAGACCCATTACACAAGCTAACATAGGGAACAAACTAACTTAAACAATTAGGCTTACAAGCAAGGTCCAATTTGACATACTAACTTAAATTACATGTTAATATATTTTGACAGTATTCTCAAACAGACTTCGACTACAACATACATAACTCATGTCGATCCATGAAGCTACCCTTTTTGACACTAGAGTTTGATCCAAATACCATCAATCTCCACCTTGAAACAAACTATACATGAACAAGGTAATAATCTAGCTTTCATCATGCAACTTTATCAATTGTCTACAGTGAAAAAATATGCTACTTGACAATATCTTCTCCTTCTCCAATAGGGCAGCATCCATCTTCTTGGATCCTTTCAATGCTTCTAACAAACCCTTTTTGACAAGAAGAGCTTACATCTTCAAGCACCACAAACTGAAATCATTCACACCGGTGAATTTCGCAATCTCATACTTTATTGATGTCATCTTCTTCTTCGCGCTCGCCGCACTAGTTTATTATGAATTTATGCCGTCAAGAACAAACCAAACTATGAGAAAAAGATTTAAGTTTCTTGAACAAACACAAGAAACTCTATTAGGTTTCACAAAGAAAAAGAGAATAAAGAAGAAGGAAGAAGAATATAGAATTGGCTAAATTTTTTTTACTATTCACTTTCTCAATAAGGGTTCAAAGATTACAAGTGAATACCAACAATTAACTTCTCTCACCCTAATTAGGATTTTCACCACTCTTTACAAAGATAAGAGACTAGCATGCTATTTATAAGAAAACTAATATACTAACCTAATGAGATTTTACACACATGCCCATTACACAAGCTAACTTAGGGAACAAGCTAACTTAAACAATTGGGATTACAAGCAAGACTCAATTTAACATACTAACTTAAATTACAAGTTAATATATTTTGACAGTATGCTCGAGCAGACTTCGACTACAACATACACAACTCATATCGGACCATGAAGCTATCCTTGTCAACACTAGAATTTGATCCAAATACCATAACAACCAATCACACGCCTTCTTAAGGAGATACTTCTTAGTATAAAGGAACACCAAGAGAAGGTTCCTACTTAAATCATTACGCAATTTGAGGTGTTGTAGCACGACAATAATTGGGTCTCCCTTAGGGCTTATCCCAACGACACAACATCATAACAAAAGAGAACCTTTAAATCATTAAGGTGTTGCCATCATTGCTATCGAAACACTTCCCCCTCATATGACTCGACGGAGGTAGTAGTGACCAAACTTCTCCTGAAGATCACCAAAGATATTATTGAATTCAAGATCCCTAATTATCTAGAGAATCCATTGAAGTTGTACAATTATGATGGAACTGGGGACCCGAATAAAAACTTAGAGTGTGTGGCCACTATGCTCGATTATCACCTCGCTAGAAGTGCAATGAAATGCATGTTTTTCATGTTAACCCTTAAGGGAGGAACAATGACTTGGATTAAGACCTTGGAAGAAGGTTTAGTTAAATCTCTAAGAAAACTATGCGATGACTTCACAACGCAATTTACAACACGAAAACATCAACAAAAAATGATAGTTGTCTTTGGTGGGATCCACCAGAAAAAAGAGACCTTTCCAAAGTACAGTTAATGGCTTACTAAGTTAGTCATGGAAGTAAGAGGATATATTTATGGTCTTAACAAATGGATATTTGATAATGGGGCGAGGACAAAGTTCCACAATAAAGTTAAGATTGAAAGGCATGTAGAGTATGAGTGATTTCTTTGCCTGATCTAAGCCATACATTAAATACAAAGAGAATTTGCTGGCCAAAGATGTAGAAAGGAATAAATTCTTGTTGAAACTAGAGAACAGGAGACAGAGAGACACCAAGCACAAGGAGGATCAAGTTATAGATGTTACATCACCATACACTTTCTTAAACACATCGAAGAAGAATATTTTACAGGAGTACTCGAACTGCCAATTCAAAGAGGCCAAAGTTAAGTGTAACACCCTTCTAAACCCCACGAAAAACAAATGAGTAATCATAGTAAATTTACATGCATTTACAAAAGGGCGTCACACATAAATTTTTTAAAACCTCAAAACAACCTGTCATGCTCAATAACACTTCAATAAATAATTATGCTTTTCAAAATTTCACTTTGCATGTAGCAGCGGATTCATTAATATTACAACTTTCATAAAAGAAGTATTTATGTTCACCACATAAATCAACATCACTCAGGCACTGAGGCCAATATCATATTATTTCGATAATCACGAAAACATAGTATATTTTTAAAACATAAACCAAGCGATCTCAATGTTACATGACCAGAGCACGACTTGAACCAACTTAACTAAACACTATACAGCTACACCAATAGAGACTCCGTAACCATGGGCAGTACTACTCCTTGATACCTGCACGATGTCATGTAGGACATCATTCCAGCAGAAGGGTGAGAAACACTATCATAATAACAATGCACATAATCATATATGTATACACAAGTATAAAATACACATAATTCCACATTTCTCACCACATCACATTACAACTCGTCATGTATATCATAATACATATATTATTCAAATATGGATAATCACCAAGCATGTTTCATCATACACACATCTATAATCCTTAATTCAACAATTCAAACACATATGCATACTTCAAACAACAATTACATCCACGCCATGTGGCACATATGAGACTCATCATTTTTCCTCATTACCCATCCGAAAATTATGGATACATCACTTATATCCCACTAGGAACAATGCATAGTCATTCTACCCCGGTAATCATTTCACTAGGAATGACACATAGTCATTCTACCCCAGTGATTACTCCACTAAGAACGATATCTTATCATTCTACCCCAGTGTGTACGATCATAACACTATACCTCACTAGGAACAACATCATGTTATTCTACCCCAATGAGTATGAGTCTAACACATATACATATTTCCATCATTCCACATAAACATACACATATATTATTTATTCACCCATTCGCAATTACACATTCACAACTCTTAAATCAACAGTTAATGCTCCTAAGCATACTTTCGCACAATAATCACGTATTCACAATTCTCAGTTACACAAATCATGCACATATCTATATTTTCAATTAATCCATATAAACATACACAATATGTTCATTTCATCACCAAATCACATAAACATCTACATTCATGTTTATTTCACCAATGCATCATATAAAGATGATAAATGCAACTCATAGAGACCGACTCATGACTCTATGCAGATGAAAATGCGGTACCGACTCAATCCACAGATTCTCCAAGGAATCAGAACCCTCAGCAGATTCTCCGAGGAATCAATTTATTCAGCAGATTCTCCGAGGAATCAAATTATTCAGTAGATTCTCCGAGGAATCAAATTATTCAGCAGATTCTCCGAGGAATCAAATTATTCAGCAGATTCTCCGAGGAATCAAATTATTTAACAGATTCTCCAAGGAATCAACAACGCAAGAATGTACATCATGATGCCTTATATGCAAAATGACTCACAACATTCTCTACATGCATACATATTCGCAAATATATCACTATGCATATTCACCTCATACAAGTACATACAATTTATGCACGTTCATACCAATCCATCATGCATTTCCATTCAATTCAAACAAATGCACAAAATTGCCAAACGACCATATTTATTAAGCAATGCACACATTTTCACAATTATGTTCTCATGCATTATTCCTATGTAATCTCATACAATCAACATGAATTCACCACATCGCGCCAAACGGCAACGAACACAATCACATCCATCATGTACTCATAATTAATTTAAACAATGCATATATTGTCAAAAGACCTCATTTCATAATCAATTATACAATCTAGGATTCACGCCTCACGGATACCCACAGCATATCCTATCACAATAGTACACAAACTATTCATTTCAGATAAGAATTAAACATAATCGAACCAAGCAATCAACCCTTGGGTGGAAACCACAGGAACTAGAAAAATGTTGTCATATTCGCCACCCTTCACCTGCCCACTCGCTCAGAAAAATGTTTTGCTTCTGACTTGGTTCGCTGCCCACTCGCTAGGCTTCGCTTGGCAAATGTTGGCGAACCTGCGAAATCAAAAATCCCTAACTGTTCCAAAATCATCAAATCCTCACAAAACCGACTGATTCAATTTCAATCAAACCCAGTAGCCTTAGCTCAACATTACCCGACTAAACTACTCCGTTATTCCCGATTCTAACCGTTAAAATATCATTTCTACCGATTAAACTCATTCTGTCCTAAGATGGAAAATGAGTAAAACTCCAACAAATCCGCACACACACATACATGATCATAAACATTGGTAGAATAACAACATTTCACACCCTTACCTTGACTTAATCGAAGCTAGAAGCGGATCTTGAAGATTTTCCAAGTTTTCCTCTTTTCTTTCCTTTTTCTCTTCTCCTTCTTTCTTTCTCTTCTTTTTCCTTCTATCTTTTTTTCATCCTTTCCTTTTCTCTCTATTTCCTTTTATATGTCTTTTTATTTTCTTTCCATCATAATTCTTTTCTCAAAATACCTACCAATTCATTTTCTCATAAAATATCTCATCTTATCATTAATAAGGAATACCTCAAATATTCTTCAACTTAATTTCCCAAAATTCTATTAATGATAAAATAGCATAACGTATTACCACATCAATAAATGAAATAATGATCACCCAAATAATTCAAATAATTACTTATTAAAAATTGGGTTGTTACAACTCTCCCCCACTTTAGAAGTTTTCGTCCTCGAAAATGTTACCTGATTCAAATAACTCTGGATACGACTCTCGTACCCTAATCTTCCAAATCCAACTTTTCTCAGCTTAGGCACATGAACACATCATGCAATTCCCATGAGTGACAGCGGTAAAACAGTCTAACATGCTATTTCCTCCATGCTTCCGCTGCGCCACTCTGATACAGATCAACAAAACACCGTGTGCTTTCGAGACCTCAGACTCGACCAACACCAGTTACCATCGGAACTCTCAAAACACGTCCTTTCTTGGATTCCTCTTGATCTTTCCAATCGTCTCTTATACAATCTCAGGTTCGACTATAACACTCTCTCCTGACACACATCAAAACAAAGGATTCCTACCGCTCTTACCAAACAAAACCTCATACGATGTCATTCCGATACTAGAATGATAGCAATTATCGTAGGTAAACTCAATCAGCAATGATTAACTATCCCCTGATCCATTTTGATCCAACATACAAGTCCTCACAATCTTATACATACTGGATAGTTCTCTTTCTGTTTGTCCATTCCGTCCTCGGATGCTAGACAAAGTTCAAATTCAATATGATACCCAAAGCGTCTACAAACTTTCTCAAAATCTCAACGAAAACTCAGATTCCCATCTGACACAATATTCGACGGTATCTCATGCCACTCTGCAGCTTCCTCAATATACCTCTTAGCTAGCTTTAGCAAAGGATGATTCATCCTCATTGGTAATAAATGAGTTGATCTTGTCAATCCATTCATAACCACCCAAATCAAATCATACCCCTTTCAAATTCTTTGGAAAACCTGACACAACGTCCATGGGAATACCATCCCGTCCCACTCTGAAATATTCAACAGTTGCATCAGACCCAACGGTCTCTAACGTCTACTCTTCGACTTCCAACAAGTCTAACCAACATATGCAAACTCAACCATTTCTCTCTTCTTTTATGGCCATTAAAACAATTCCTTGAACTCGGTCACGTCGTCTCAGTACCTGAATGGATACCCAATCAATATCAATGTCCTTCTCCTCGGGTACTCTTATCCAACTCACACTATTTGGAATACAACTTTACCACAACACCTCGCGACATCATTTCCATTAATCTAAAAATCATTCCTTCGACTCTAATCCCTGAAATTCAATCACTCTACTAGCTCAAATTAGAATTCCAACTTCCTCGAATCTCATCAAGAATACCAATAGTCAATCTCAACATACAAAGCTCAAATCCATAAGAAGTCTCTTCACAGACCAAACTCATATCCCGAACTTGCTTAATCCGTTCTAACTCTTTTCATCATCGTCGGCATATACAGAAACTTCCAATTTCGATACCTCAGCTACCACATTGCTTATTCGAATGGTAATTCAACCCAAAGCCATACTCTTCCAGAAGTCCCAGTTATTTCCTCTACACCCTATTCAACTTTCTCAAATCAAACAAACACCTTAAGCTCTTAAGATCATCAACCGTCTCAAATCTCGACTAAACAATTGAGGCTTCCAAACTCTGGCACAAACACACAACAACAACCAACTCTAAATCACTTGTCATATAATTCCCTTATGCACTTTAAGTTTCCTTAAAGCATAACCAAAACTCACTGATGTTGCACTTAACATATCTCCCAATCATATCAACAAGGCACCGCAAAACACAATAATAGTTCTGTCGGACTCGGCAAAACCAACACACGAGCCGTTGACAGCTTTCCCAAAATTCTTTGAACTTTCCTCACATTAGCATATCACTATTTCTTTTCCAGTACTGATAACTCAAATTCCCGATGCTCAACATGATCCTCTGTATTCTTCGAATACATCCAAATATCATCGATTAACATAACCATTGACTCACTCAATTAAGTATGAAAAATCCCATCAAAATTAAACATCTCATCAGTGTCCTGCACCGATTCACCAAAACAATTCTTCAGCACTTGGCTTAACTCCAAACAATTCACTGCTCACGCCGTTTAAGCTTGCAAGATACGTCTATCCCATCCAACACAATCCCAACTATTATCAACAAGAGATTAAGGATGATCAGTTCCTCAATTTGTCAATAGGCAGCTGAAATCATGAGGGGGTATAAACCATCTTTACCAAACTATAAGAGCGTTTAATCATACCCTGAGCTACAACTCCACACTTGCAGCATCCTGGAGAGCATAACTTTCTCCCCCACTTGGAACATCCCCACTTCTGCAAACAAAGGCTAGACATCAAACACGTATCGACAGTGTTTTCACACACATGTCGCATACAAGGGAACAACCAACATTAGACAACTTGGCCGGATAGACCGACCTGCTCTGATACCACTTATGTAACACCCTTCTAAACCCCACGAAAAACATATGAGTAATCAGAGTAAATTTACATGCATTTACAAAAGGGCGTCACACATAAATTTTTCAAAACCTCAAAACCACCTGTCATACTCAATAACACTTCAATAAATAATTATACTTTTCAAAATTTCACTTTGCATGTAGCAGCGAATTCATTAATATTACAATTTTCATAAAAGAAGTATTTATGTTCACCACATAAATCAACATCACTCAGGCACTGAGGCCAATATCATATTATTTCGATAATCACGAAAACATAGTATATTTTTAGAACATAAACCAAGCGATCCCAGTGTTACATGACCAAAGCACGACTTGACCCAACTTAACTAAACACTATACAGCTACACCAATAGCGACTCTGCAACTATGGGCAGTACTACTCCTTGATACCTGCACGATGTCATGTAGGACATCATTCGAGCAGAAGGGTGAGAAACATTATCATAATAACAATGCACATAATCATATATGTATACACAAGTAGAAAATACACATAATTCCACATTTCTCACCACATCACATTACAACTCGTCATGTATATCATAATACATATATTATTCAAATATGGATAATCACCAAGCATGTTTCATCATACACATATCTATAATCCTTAATTCAACAATTCAAACACATATGCATACTTCATACAACAATTACATACACGCCATGTGGCACGTATGAGACTCATCATTTTTCCTCATTACCCATCCGAAAATTATGGATACATCACTTATATCCCACCAGGAACAACGCATAGTCATTCTACCCCGGTAATCATTTCACTAGGAACGACACATAGTCATTCTACCCCACTAAGAACGATCATAACACTATACCTCACTAGGAACAACATCATGTTATTCTAGCCCAGTGAGTACGAGTCTAACACATATACATATTTCCATCATTCCACATAAACATACACATATATTATTTATTCACCTATTCACAATTACACATTCACAACTCTTAAATCAACAGTTAATGCTCCTAAGCATACTTTCGCACAATAATCACGTATTCACAATTCTCAATTACACAAATCATGCACATATCTATATTTTCAATTAATCCACACAAACATACACAATATGTTCATTTCATCACCAAATCACATAAATATCTACATTCATGTTTATTTCACCAATGCATCATATAAATATGATAAATGCAACTCATAGAGACCGACTCACGACTCTATGCAGATGCAAATGCGGTACCGACTTAATCCACAGATTCTCCAAGGAATCAGAACCCTCAGCAGATTCTCCGAGGAATCAATTTATTCAGCAGATTCTCCGAGGAATCAAACTATTCAGCAGATTCTCCGAGGAATCAAATTATTCAGCAGATTCTCCGAGGAATCAAATTATTCAGCAGATTCTCCGAGGAATCAAATTATTCAGCAGATTCTCCGAGGAATCAAATTATTCAGCAGATTCTCCGAGGAATCAAATTATTTAACAGATTCTCCAAGGAATCAACAACGCAAGAATGTACATCATGATGCCTTATATGCAAAATGACTCATAACATTCTCTACATGCATACATATTCGCAAATATATCACTATGCATATTCACCTCATACAAGTACATACAATTTATGCACGTTCATACCAATCCATCATGCATTTCCATTCAATTCAAACAAATGCACAAAATTGCCAAACGACCATATTTATTAAGCAATGCACACATTTTCACAATTATGTTCTCATGAATTATTCCCATGTAATCTCATACAATCAACATGAATTCACCACATCGCGCCAAACGGCAACGAACACAATCACATCCATCATGTACTCTTAATTAATTTAAACAATGCATATATTGTCAAAAGACCTCATTTCATAATCAATTATACAATCTAGGATTCACGCCTCACGGCTACCCACATCATATCCTATCACAATAGTACACAAACTATTCATTTCAGATAAGAATTAAACATAATCGAACCAAGCAATCAACCCTTGGGTGGAAACCACAGGAACTAGAAAAATGTTGTCACATTCGCCACCCTTCTCCTGGCGAAGCCATTGGCGAATGCTCGCTACCACATTCACCTAGCGAACTCGCTGGCGAACATAGTCAGTAGCTACTGACTTGGTTCGCTACCACTCACTGGTTCACTCACCTGGCGAACCTTCGCCACTCTCCTTCGTCTGGCGAACCTGCCAGCAAAGACTGAGTGTTTTTCTTCTGACTTGGTTCGCTGCCCACTCGCTGGGCTTCGCCTAGCGAACGCTGGCGAACCTGCGAAATCAGAAATCCCTAACTGTTCCAAAATCACCAAATCCTCACAAAACCGACCGATTCAATTCCAATCAAACCCAGTAGCCTTAGCTCAACATTACCCGACTAAACTACTCCGTTATTCCCGATTCTAACCGTTAAAATGTCATTTCTACCGATTAAACTCATTCTGTCCTAAGATGGAAAATGAGTAAAACTCCAACAAATCCACACACACACATACATGATCATAAACATTGGTAGAATAACAATATTTCACACCCTTACCTTGATTTAATCGAAGCTAGAAGCGGATCTTGAAGATTTTCCAAGTTTTCCTCTTTTCTTTCCTTTTTCTCTTCTCCTTCTTTCTTTCTCTTCTTTTTCCTTCTATCTTTTTTTTCATCCTTTCTTTTTCTCTCTATTTCCTTTTATATGTCTTTTTATTTTCTTTCCATCATAATTCTTTTCTCAAAATACCTACTGTAATACCCCAAATTTTACCCTTTTCTTTTTATTTTTATTTTAAATTAACTTAATAAATTAACTTTTTTTTTAATCTTGTTTTTTTAACTAATAATAATTTAATTAAATTTTTTTTATAACTTTACTAATGTTTTTTATTAACTTTTTTTTTTCTATTTAGTTTATTTATTTAAATCATTTTAAGCTCTTCTTACTAACTTTTACGATTTAAATTAAAATTAAAATTTTTTTTTTCTTCTTTTCTTCAAGAGTAAATTTTTTATAACCTTTTTTAATTAATTTCTAACACATTTTTTTAATCAAATTCTATTACCTTTTTAAAATTAAATCTTTTTTCTAACTTTTTTTAAAAGATAAATCCTTTTTTCTAACCTTTTTAAAGCTAAATCTTTTTTTCTAACTTTTTTAAAGTTAAATCTTTTTTTCTAACTTTTTTAAAGCTAAATCTTTTTTCTAACTTTTTTAAAAAAATTAAATCTTTTTTTTTCTCTAAATTCTTTTTAAAATTAAATCTTTTTTTTCTCTAACTTCTTTTTAAAATTAAATCTTTTTTTCTAACTATTTTAAAAATTAAATCTAACCTTTTTTTTATAAATTAAATCTATCCTTTTTTTTTTAAATTAAATCTAAATCTTTTTGACACCATCCTTTTTCAAATTAAAATTCTAAATTCCTTTTAAAATTAAATTCTAATGCCATTTTATTTTCTTTTTTAAAATTAAGATCTAAATTCCTTTTAAAATGAAATTCCAACCGTTTTTAAAATAATTTTAACACTTTTTTAAATCAACATTCAAATATATTTTTTTTTTATTTTAAAATTCTAACTCATTTTTTTTTAAACTTAAAACTCTAATTTTTATTTAACTTGAAACTCTAACTTTCTTTGCTAACATTTTTAAATTTAAATCCCAACACTTTTTTTTATCAAATCCAATCACAATGAATCACAGATGGAGCAAAATCAAATCAATCAGATCATATCATCATCATAAGAAAATCAGATCTAAATATCAACATCACCATCATTGAATCAAATCTGAAATCATCATAAAAATTCATTCAAATCAAATCAGAGATTGAAAAAGATTGAGATATTCAAATCAAATCTGAGATTGAAAAAGATTTAAAAAAAATCAAGTATAAAAGGGCCCTCAGGAGCAACAAAACGGGGAATCGACAAGCATCAAAAACTCTTACAGTCTTCATCAAAAGTAACTAACTCTTCTTTTTTTTAATTTCTAATCTTTTTTATATCTTTTTTTCAAAATTTCTACCATTTTTTCTTAATTAAAATTCTAACATTCTAACTCTTTTTTTATTAAAATTCTAACCTTTTCTCTTTTATTTTCAAACTTTTATTTTTATTTTCTAACCTTTTTTTTAAAAACCAAATTTCGAAGTTCTAATTTTTTTGCTAACTTTTAATTCTAACTTTTAATCTATTTTCTTTTTCTTAATCACATTAAAAACTCTAACTTTTCTAAATTTCACCCAAAAAAAACCTAATTCCCTTCTAACTCTTTTCTAATTACCTAAATTCTCACTGTCTCAAAACATTCATCACTTAACTTCTAATTATCGTCAATTCCAATTTTCATCCTTCATTCCTAACAGTATTCTTGATTATCCATGAACCTGTTCACTAATATTTATTTATTTATTTTTGTATTTATTTTTATATCTGTACATAATCTGACATCATCGTTGCTATTTCATATTCCATTATCACTTGTATATTATCACTATCTTCATTGCGTATCAATTTTCATTGTTTATTAATTTTTCGCTAACATCCTCATTTTTAAGATCCAAATTTCTAACTTTTTTTCTTGTTTCGTTAAAATTATAATTTTCTACTTAAATTCCTAACATTCCCGTCTAATTTTTTGTCTAACCCCGTATCATAACAGTCTCTGTTTGTTTTGGTTTTTTGCAGCTGACTAAGTTCAATTGATTTTATTTTCAGTTTAAATATTCAATTATCATATGGGATGTAATTTTGCGAGACAATTGTCGCATTTATCTTTCCGCACTTTATGTTCTGCCATTGTATGTTTATCGCGTCTTTACCAATAATTTCACTCCTCCGAAGGAATTAGGTCTAGCCGTTTGACCGTCGTGTCAATAGTCCTCACCTTCAACCCTTACACCTTTTCAACCCTAAATTTTCACAAATGCCTCGCCGGAGGAAAAATTACAATTTTACCCCTAGCATTAGGTCAAAGAGCCGCCGCGCTCATTTTAGGGTTTCCCGCCGTGGAATCCCTAATTTAACCCTAATTACAACTTAACAATTCAACGTAGAGATTTGGAGTTTCTACACTCCACGTAAGCGTGTCTTTAAGATGCGTTTATTCCCCATTGAAACCTTGGCCACAGTCAAGAAGTCTCTAACCTCCCTTTTGAGGGGAACTACGATTACTCTGATTCCACTCCCGTAAGGATACGTAGGCACAAGATGCGATGTCTTGCCGAGTAAACTTAGAATTAACCCCTTAGGTCTCTTTTCTCACTTTTAATCCCTTTGTACATATACCTTAAGCAAATAAATAAAGCAAATAGTAAACATTTGAACAAAAGGTTCCTGTAGAGTACTACAGAAGTTTAGGGTGCTAATACCTTCCCTAAATTTAACCAACCCCCGAACCCTAGATCTTTCCCCGCATTGTGTTTACGATGCAAAATAGGTTTTCCCTTTTTGACCTTTTCCTTCGGATAAATCAAAGAGCGGTTGTGAATTGAATTGCGATTCAAACTCATTAATAGTTTGTGATCCTATTTCCACCGCAACAGAAATGGCGACTTCACTGGGGAGATTAACATTCTTAATTTTTGAGGGTCATCCCTAATTTGTTTATATTTATTGCTACTTGTTTTGTTATTTTGCATGTATATATTTGTGCTCTGGTTTGGGACAGTTCCTTGTGCTGTGAGATAAGTCCTACGCCCGGACTAGTGACATTATTATAGGATGGGGATATATTCGATGAGGCTTATAGGGAGTTGAATCCCGACCAAGCTGATTCGAGAATCACCGCTCAGTTGAGACCTTTTCGAAAATGGTTCGGTTGAACGAGTAATCGTGAAAACTTTTTCCATGGTCGATTGGAGTCTGTGATATTGGGAACCGTAGTACCTTAACACCACCTCGGCCTTATTTAGGACGTAGTGCGGGAACTATGTGGGAGTAGTCCTACAATGGTTGCTACGCGATACTACACTCAAAAGAGGTTCTCTTGAGAATATTATTAACCCCCGAGTCAGTCGGAAGGTTGATAATATCCGAAAGATGGGCTGATGACTTTGGGCACTTTTTAGAACCTTGTTCTGCAGGTACAACTAACCTATAGTACACTCCTTTTGGGGATGGGTAGACCCTAACTCCGCTCACGTTCTTTTAACCTAGGACTTTATGTGTTTTCATGCATTGCATCCATAAAACATCATATCGCATTAAGATTTCATGGAATTCAAACTCTATTTATGAACATTGCAGGATACCATGGATCACCATAGAAGGCATACTTTGAAATTTACTTTTAAGGGTTTTAATTTGGAAGTCCTAGAGAAGCTAAGAGATTTGGTTCAAGATCAAGAAAAGTTCCAAAACAGATATGGAAGGCTATTGTCTTTGTTGAAGATTCAAGTAAACGAAGGACTTCTTGCGACTTTGCTACAGTTTTATGATCCAGATTATCACTGCTTCACCTTTCCAGATTATCAGCTTTTACCTACCTTAGAAGAGTACTCTCAGTTGGTGGGATTACCTATCTTGGATAAGTCTCCATTCCCTTACTTGGAGGAAGACCCTAAAGAACGAGATATTGCTAAAGCCATTTGTCTAAGGATATCCGATGTCAAAAACAATATGATCACCAGAGGGGGGACCTCCGGTTTTCCCAGGGACTTCCTAGTTAAGAAGGCCCAATTTTATGCCGATCATAAAGACATGTTTGCCTTTGAGACAATATTTGCTTTGCTTATTTATGGGTTGCTGCTTTTTCCTAGTTTTGAGGGGTTTGTGGACCTTAATGCAATCAAGACCTTCATGAGGAGAAATCCAGTTCCAACGCTATTGGGTAATACTTATCATTCAGTACATCTCCGAAACTTTCATGGTGGAGGAATGATTACATGTTGTGTGCCATTACTATACAAGTGGTTTATTTCTCACTTACCCAAGTCCGGTCCGTTCTGGAGATCTAATCAAGAACGTTGGTCGCAAAAAGTCATGGCTTTAACTCACTCTGATATTGATTGGTATAATCGCATGTACGATGGGATATCGATCATTGATAGTTGAGGAAACTTCAACAATGTGCCTTTGCTCAGTTTCAATGGAGGAATTAGATACAATCCAGTCTTAGCTCGCCGACAGTTGGGATACCCCTTGAAGGAACCGCCTAAAGGTATTCATGTGGAGAAAATCTTTTTCAAATACGACAAAAAGCTTCAAGATCAGATTCTATCCTCTTGGAACCATCTGCATAAGAAGGACAAAGAAAGTTTGGGCAGACCTAATTGTGTGTCCATGGAACCATACCTTCAATAGGTCCGAGGAAGAGCTATTGAGTTGAAGATGCCCTACTCTCGCCAAAATCCTTTACCTCAAAGAGAAGAACCTGTCCAGTATTTCATGACCGAAGCTGAGACTTTGAAGATCGCTTTGAAGAGATCACAACGCGAAACAGAAACATGGAAGAACAAATACCATGTGATGGCCAGCGAGTATGAAGAATTTCAAAAGAAGATTCAGTCGAAGGATGATGAGATACAATCCTACAAGAAGAGAAGGCTCTACGAATATTTATTTTCCTCCGGATCTCCGACTGCTCACTGAAGCTGTGGAAGATGCTTCTCTAGGACTTTCTAGGCTTTTATTTAGCCATTTTGGTTGCAAGAATATTATTTGTAATTTGTCTTCAATAAATTAACAAAAGTTTCCTGGGTATTCCGCAATATTCGTAAATATTTGAATTCCATGAAATCTTCATTTGCATTCACATTTTTGCATCATACTTTTGCATTGCATATGTCTCCCGATTTCTCATATTCGGTTCTCTCACCTTCCAGTTTTGTCACCCTAAGTTCTCTGCATCAATACGACCCTTCAAAAGGATGGAAGATCAAAACCAAGAGATCAACCGTGTCGGCCATGAACTCGAAGATCTTCGAGGAAGTGTAGGGAAGATTTTGGAAATGCTACGAGCTCTTAGTGTGAAGGTGGATGCTCAGTCTACTGTTGTTTCTGAGACTACTAATACCGTTATGGAATCTCAACCAGCTGTTATTGTCGAGAATGTGCCTCCTCACGGTCTTCAATCCGATTTGGTGCCTCCTAGTGCTCAACCAGTTCAACGAGCAACCCCTCCAAGGTGCAAAACTCCTAACTCCGACAATGGTAAAGGACCTACACGTTCGAGGAACCGCAAAATGGCTACTCCTCAACCTTGGCATCACCAGCAGAGTTATGTTCAAGGTTATCCGTTTCCATATGTCCAACAACCATATGTAGCTACAGTTGCACCTCCTTTCGATCAGCAGTTTCCTACATACCAGCCTGTGCAGTCAGCTCCGGTATATCAAACACCGATTCATCAACAACCTTCCGGTTATCCGCCTATGCAAGTTCCTGTCAACAGTCAACGAGTGCCCAACGCTCCTGTTCACCAGCAATCACAGGATCAGGTTCCTTATCCCCGTAAGAGTCAGTATAAGCCTTGCCCTCCAATTCCGATGGCTTTCACTGAGTTATACCCCCACTTGGTACAACAAGGTCTGATTACCACCCGTGCTTTGGGTCCTCCGCCTAATCCGTTACCTGCAAGTTACAACGCTGCCGCTCATTGTTTATTTCATGAGGGTGCGCCCGGTCATGATCTAGAGAATTGCTACGCTCTTAAGAAAGTTGTCAGAAATTTGCTAGAAACGAAGAAGTTGTCCTTTAGCGATGCTCGGCTGAAGATCGAGACTCCTCTCGGGGTCCCTCACTTGTCAAGTTCGAATTCTGCAAAGCATGCTACGCCTGTGGCAAATCAGTCGAATCCAGTAATTATTCAAAGGCCTAGATCGCTTCATTTCAGTAACCCTCAAGATGCTATGATCGGGATCAACAAAGAATCTGGGAAAGTTATCTTGAAGCAACGACTGAAAACGGTTGAAGATGTGACCAGTGTAACTGGGGCAAGCCATGACTACTCACAGCGATCATAAGCCAGACGTCCTTTCCGTTGAGGCTCCGACAAAGGAAACTGTTGCTTTTGAATTTCATAAACCATTTAGAAGGATTTTTCCGACAGTTCATTTGTTTATTTATATGTATTTCCCTTTGATTAAGCATATTTAGCATGTACGAATTTGTTTATCTTTGATTGATTAATGCAACGCATATGTTTGTCTTGAATAAGTCCATTCGTTTCACTCATTCAAAATATATATTTTTCATAAATTATAATGCCAACTTTACCCGACCTCTTGTTCTGATGGAGAATTGGGGGGAGGATGACGAACCCAAAACGACAGATTTCTTGTCGTATGCTTTCGATTGAAATCAGCTGATGATGTAAGGCATTGTTTCAAATCCCAAACACTGGAGATATAAGGATGTTAATCCCTTGTCAACCCTTTGAGCCTTGAAGTAGGAGTTTTTCTTTCTTTTTAAGAACCTTCATCCTAACCTGGGGCAGGGTAGGTTTCAGTTAAACCGATCGAGCGCTTAGACTCTTAAAAAGGAAGAGCCAACCTTCGAGAATTTATCCTTAGCATCTTAAGAAGTCCAATACAATGGCTATCCCTCGGTTACCTAAGGAGTGGGGCAGTCACGAGCCTTTCGAAAGATTTACACGACTTGTGCATAAAAGAATATTCAAAAAAATAATAAAAGCCCGCTAAGTCAAAACCTATGAAGGAGACTTAGGCAAAACTGGGGCATCCCGCTGGACTCCAAAGTCAGATCAAAAGACGTTGTCCAGGCAAAAGTTAGGGAGTAAAAGCCAAACAAGAGGGTACAATAAATAGTCCCTAGTAAAGAACAAAATCGTGTGGCCAATTTCCATTAGAAATAGGTGAGTGACTGCCATGGCCAAAGCCTTGATAAGTTCTCGACCATAGCAAATCCGCTTGAGATATGAGTGTTCGTATCCGATTAACTGAATTAGGATTGGAGAACATCACGAAGAAGGGGTGGGTACAAATATAATTCTGAGCCTTTATCCTTTTGTTTCTTAAACCGTGAACCGAGCCACGATACAACCTTTAAAAGACCTAATTGAAGTAGGACTTCGGTTGAAAGCATACTCGACAAGATCACGTTTCCTGACTCCTACGAGCTATGCTCAGAAAAAATTCATGTTGGCATTATAATTAAAACTTATATCCTGACTAGTGATTTCGGTCACAAGTTATTGCGATATCTTTTTCAAAACAAAAATTCAAGACAAATATATGTGTGCATTAACAAGCCCAGGATAGGCATTTCAGGCATAACGACTTTGCTTGATATCTTAGAGATTTACATATGGACATAACCCGTGGAACTTGAAGATCCTGCTAAACAGGGGCAGGCAGTTTCCCAGTCCGCTTACCAACGCGAGTCTGACGTTCTTAAGGAGCTATTTCTCAAAGATTTCGTCGTAACACGCTTAATTTGTGCGAGACCTGACAAATCTCTCCAAGAGTTGGAAAACAGTGGGGCATTTGGACTCCGTGTTCTCTATAAAATCCTCTTGAGATGACCATACCTCACAACACAAGTATCCCGAGGCACCATGTTTTTGAAGAAACAAATGGCGGCTACTATAAGGTCCTGCAAGATCAAAACCATGGGATTTCACAATTTTTTTCGTGCACCCGACGGATTTTACTCACGGCGGCCTTTGTTCCCCAGTAAATCTCAGTGTTGCAACAGGCTCTTAAACTATTGCCTCATCACAGTCCCCAGAGAGACTATAAGCTGACAACTTTTTCTAGGGTAACTCGAAAGTGTCCCTCAGGTTTTCTTCTCCCCATATGAAGACATGATACTGTGCACCCCAAGCAGATCACCTTCTCCCCAGAGAATTCAGAACTTTAAAACCAGATGTGGTTCTACCATTGATCTTTCTTACCCATGATTGACGTATTGGTTGCAGAGAACGCAGGGTATCCCCGTCGAGATGTTTATTTCATCTCTCGTCCCGTCTCTAGTCTGTTTCGTCAGCATACGCGGGGGCATAAGCATCACATGCCTATTCATTACATATTCATTACACATTCATTACATATTCATTACACATTCATTACATATTCATTACACATTCATTACATATTCATTACATACTCATTTCATAACATCTTGCATATTTAACTACATAGACGTTAACATACATTCATATTAACATATTCATTAACATACGCGTTAGCATGCATAGGTTCATTGTGTCGCCATCATTAGTTGTTACCGCTAAGTAATGGGGTTTGTCCATTCTCTCCAAATAGATTGTCATCCCTAAGCATAAAATACATGGTGTTTCCAGTTTCCCCACAGAGCTCGATCCTCGTGGATGACGGTTACTTCAGCTATCTTTCCTCGCCAGGATAAGATATTTACCCTTCGAGTTCATTCCCTCGATGGAGTCTTGATTACCAGTCTTCTTTCTAGCTCGATCCTAGATTGAATCTCAGTCTTGTCGGTCGCCGAGCCCAACCGGACGTGCATTTATTTTGCACCATCTAAAGACTTCACCATACCATGACAGATACGCGACTATCTCGCTTGAAAAGTTTATCACTGTACCCGGACGTGCATTTATTTTGCACTATCTTTCAAGAAAATCAACTACAATCCTTTACAGATACACGCCAGTTCACGCCTGGAAAATCTATCAGTACAACACTTTACAATCCTACATGTTACAACATCGGTACAACACTTTACATCTTACAACATCGGTATGCAACATTTCTCACCTAAGAAGCCGATCATATCTTCGTTATGACTCGCAGCAAATGGCCATCTCCATGGAGCAGTTGGGCTTCCATTTTCCCTGTCGTCTTGAAGTATGGGGAGGTTTGAACCAAATCGTATTCAGGAGAGCACGATCTTGAAGTACGGGGAGGTTTGAGCGGAATCATATTCAGGAGAGCACGATTCTGAATTATGAAGAAGTTCATTTACCCTTTAGTAAAAGAAGGAGCCGAATCATATTCAGGAGAGCACGATTCTGAATTATGAAGAAGTTCATTTACCCTTTAGTAAAAGAAGGAGCCAAATCATATTCAGGAGAGCACGATTCTGAAGTATGAAGAATTTCATTTACCCGAAGGAGCGGAATCATATTCAGGAGAGCACGATTCTGAAGTATGAGGAAGTTCAGTTAGCCCTTTTCATATTCAGGAGAGCACGATTCTGAAGTATGAAGAATTTCCTTTACCCGAAAGAGCCGAATCATATTCAGGAGAGCACGATTCTGAAGTATGAGGAAGTGCAGTTTACCCTTTTCATGTTCAGGAGAGCACGATCTTGAAGCATGAAGAAGTTTATTTATCCTTCAGTAAGAGAAGAATCAGAATCGTATTCCAGGCGCCGACCTTAAATGCGAGAAGATTTATTTATCAGATAAGCAACAGCCTCTTTATTTGAGTGCTTATCCATTTTGGCACATAAGTCCCTTCCAACGATAAGTGACAGTTCTCCCTCGAGAAGCTTATCAGGGCATTTCCCATTAAAGTCCATTTATTTTGGCATACAGCCAGTATATTTGATACGGATTTCCGAAAAGTCCGTCCGATCCCATCACGAAGGATAGTTTATAGAGACTTGGATGTTATTCTTTGCTCAATGCTCCAGCATTCTGTAATCGATCTTGCAATCGTGTAGGTCCAGTTTTATTTTTACATTCCCAAGTGGAGGTCATCTCATAGGTGCAATCTCCATTTAAGGATCTTATATCAAAGTCCATTTATTTTGGCATACAACCGGTTTTTACCCTGTATATTTGCTACGGATTCCCGAAAAGTCCATTTGATCCTGTCACGAGGGATAGGTTACAGAAGCTTGGATGTTATTCTTTGCTCAATGCTCCAGCATTCTGTAATCGATCTTGCAGTCGTACATGATCCAGTTTTATTTTTAGATTCCTCAGTGGAGGCCGTCTCACAGGTGCCATCTCCATTTGAGAATTTTGTTCCCGTTCTAAAAATGACAATTGGTCGTGTTCACACCAGTTGACCATCATTTTAGAATTCCCCGGTGTTGTGCTGTGTCCCAGCGCGTCGTTTTCCCCAGTGTGTTCTTCTCGTAGCGTCTGTCCCTGTGTCGTCGTATTCGTCAGCATTTTCGCATTCATCATTTCAACATACGCATCATATCATATTCATGGCATTGTCTGCATTAGTCTGTTCTTGTTTTGTCTATAACATTGCATATCGCCACATATAAGGGCAAAATTTTCGGTTATCTATATTTAAATCCCTCCACCATGATTCCTCGAGTCTCCGCCACTCAAATCATCCGGTGTAGTTATTTAAATAGGGGCAACTGTAATACTCCAAATTTTACCCTTTTCTTTTTATTTTTATTTTAAATTAACTTAATAAATTAACTTTTTTTTTAATCTTGTTTTTTTAACTAATAATAATTTAATTAAATTTTTTTTATAACTTTACTAATGTTTTTTATTAACTTTTTTTTTCTATTTAGTTTATTTATTTAAATCATTTTAAGCTCTTCTTACTAACTTTTACGATTTAAATTAAAATTAAAATTTTTTTTTTCTTCTTTTCTTCAAGAGTAAATTTTTTATAACCTTTTTAAATTAATTTCTAACACATTTTTTTAATCAAATTCTATTACCTTTTTAAAATTAAATCTTTTTTCTAACTTTTTTTAAAAGATAAATCCTTTTTTCTAACCTTTTTAAAGCTAAATCTTTTTTTCTAACTTTTTTAAAGTTAAATCTTTTTTTCTAACTTTTTTAAAGCTAAATCTTTTTTCTAACTTTTTTAAAAAAATTAAATCTTTTTTTTTCTCTAAATTCTTTTTAAAATTAAATCTTTTTTTTCTCTAACTTCTTTTTAAAATTAAATCTTTTTTTTCTAACTATTTTAAAAATTAAATCTAACCTTTTTTTTATAAATTAAATCTATCCTTTTTTTTTTAAAATTAAATCTAAATCTTTTTGACACCATCCTTTTTCAAATTAAAATTCTAAATTCCTTTTAAAATTAAATTCTAATGCCATTTTATTTTCTTTTTTAAAATTAAGATCTAAATTCCTTTTAAAATGAAATTCCAACCGTTTTTAAAATAATTCTAACACTTTTTTAAATCAACATTCAAATATATTTTTTTTATTTTAAAATTCTAACTCATTTTTTTTTAAACTTAAAACTCTAATTTTTATTTAACTTGAAACTCTAACTTTCTTTGCTAACATTTTTAAATTTAAATCCCAACACTTTTTTTATCAAATCCAATCACAATGAATCACAGATGGAGCAAAATCAAATCAATCAGATCATATCATCATCATAAGAAAATCAGATCTAAATATCAACATCACCATCATTGAATCAAATCTGAAATCATCATAAAAATTCATTCAAATCAAATCAGAGATTGAAAAAGATTGAGATATTCAAATCAAATCTGAGATTGAAAAAGATTTTTAAAAAATCAAGTATAAAAGGGCCCTCAGGAGCAACAAAACGGGGAATCGACAAGCATCAAAAACTCTTACAGTCTTCATCAAAAGTAACTAACTCTTCTTTTTTTTAATTTCTAATCTTTTTTATATCTTTTTTTCAAAATTTCTACCATTTTTTCTTAATTAAAATTCTAACATTCTAACTCTTTTTTTATTAAAATTCTAACCTTTTCTCTTTTATTTTCAAACTTTTATTTTTATTTTCTAACCTTTTTTTTAAAAACCAAATTTCGAAGTTCTAATTTTTTTGCTAACTTTTAATTCTAACTTTTAATCTATTTTCTTTTTCTTAATCACATCAAAAACTCTAACTTTTCTAAATTTCACCCAAAAAAAACCTAATTCCCTTCTAACTCTTTTCTAATTACCTAAATTCTCACCGTCTCAAAACATTCATCACTTAACTTCTAATTATCGTCAATTCCAATTTTCATCCTTCATTCCTAACAGTATTCTTGATTATCCATGAACCTGTTCACTAATATTTATTTATTTATTTTTGTATTTATTTTTATATTTGTACATAATCTGACATCATCGTTGCTATTTCATATTCCATTATCACTTGTATATTATCACTATCTTCATTGCGTATCAATTTTCATTGTTTATTAATTTTTCGCTAACATCCTCATTTTTAAGATCCAAATTTCTAACTTTTTTTCTTGTTTCGTTAAAATTATAATTTTCTACTTAAATTCCTAACATTCCCGTCTAATTTTTTGTCTAACCCCGTATAATAACAGTCTCTGTTTGATTTGGTTTTTTGCAGCTGACTAAGTTCAATTGATTTTATTTTCAGTTTAAATATTCAATTATCATATGGGATGTAATTTTGCGAGACAATTGTCGCATTTATCTTTCCGCACTTTATGTTCTGCCATTGTATGTTTATCGCGTCTTTACCAATAATTTCACTCCTCCGAAGGAATTAGGTCTAGCCGTTTGACCGTCGTGTCAATAGTCCTCACCTTCAACCCTTACACCTTTTCAACCCTAAATTTTCACAAATGCCTCGCCGCAGGAAAAATTACAATTTTACCCCTAGCATTAGGTCAAAGAGCCGCCGCGCTCATTTTAGGGTTTCCCGCCGTGGAATCCCTAATTTAACCCTAATTACAACTTAACAATTCAACGTAGAGATTTGGAGTTTCTACACTCCACGTAAGCGTGTCTTTAAGATGCGTTTATTCCCCATTGAATCCTTGGCCACAGTCAAGAAGTCTCTAACCTCCCTTTTGAGGGGAACTACGATTACTCTGATTCCACTCCCGTAAGGATACGTAGGCACAAGATGCGATGTCTTGCCGAGTAAACTTAGAATTAACCCCTTAGGTCTCTTTTCTCACTTTTAATCCCTTTGTACATATACCTTAAGCAAATAAATAAAGCAAATAGTAAACATTTGAACAAAAGGTTCCTGTAGAGTACTACAGAAGTTTAGGGTGCTAATACCTTCCCTAAATTTAACCAACCCCCGAACCCTAGATCTTTCCCCGTATTGTGTTTACGATGCAAAATAGGTTTTCCCTTTTTGACCTTTTCCTTCGGATAAATCAAAGAGCGGTTGTGAATTGAATTGCGATTCAAACTCATTAATAGTTTGTGATCCTATTTCCACCGCAACACCTACCAATTCATTTTCTCATAAAATATCTTATCTTATCATTAATAAGGAATACCTCAAATATTCTCCAACTTAATTTTCCAAAACTCTATTAATGATAAAATAGCATAACGTATTACCACATCAATAAATGAAATAATGATCACCCAAATAATTCAAATAATTACTTATTAAAAATTGGGCTGTTACATTAAGTACCCCAACTCCATGAAAGAATCTGTAAGAATAGACATGTCGAAAATTTGTCACATGCATAATTTCTATGATTGTTTTCCCTTAAATGATGCAATAAAGAAGTTGATAAAAAAGGGAATGATGGGAACATAGGCCCAAGAAAACAAGTAAAAAAATAACTAGAATGGTCGTAGAGATTCCCTCCAAAAAAAACATAAGACGGAGCAATTACTCTACCGCCTAGTAAAAAATTAAAGTCGTGGAAGGGGGTCGACATTGGCAAAGATATCAATGAAGTGGAAGACCAAATTCAAATTGAAAAATAACCACTCGTAGCATATATCATTAGAATATATTACTCCATTGATTCTAGCAATAAAGGATTTCTCCTCCCAAAGACATATTCTAAAGGGATTGTGAGGAGAAATATCACAGAGATGATGGCGGTGAACAGAAAGAGGGAGACGTTGAATGACAAGAAGTTGGAGAGACATTGTAATATCTCAATTTTTACCCCTAAGACCCCACATATCATTTGCATCTCATTCCACAAACAAGATCGCAAGCTTTGGTTCTCTTGCCTTCCTTTGTGTGTTTATTCTTGAGAGATCACTGGGCACCCTTGCTTTCTTGTTTGTTTGATATTTTTTATGTTTATGTTTACTAACCATTATTCAAAATCCAAAAAAATGTTTGTTTTTCCTTTACTAACTTTTTCAGGAAGAATTTGAATCAATGATATCAAATACCAGTCCCTCAGCTCGAGTGAATTTCATCTAAAAACAAAGTCAAAGTTGATCTGTAAATAACTTAAAATTATCTGATCAAGAGTCTCCCAAGATTTGGTTGACTTTTATTCAAGAAACTTTAAGGTTCATGTGTTTATTTCCATGCCTTATTTGACAAACAAAAGAATCGGGCTAGAGCCAGGAAAACACATCAAAAAGGAAAATTTTCACATTCTTTGACTGTGGTAATCAATTACCAGTATTAGGGTAATCAATTACTCTGTGCACATTTTGTGAAAATCGGCCAATTCAAATTATGCAGCATTTTTGACATCAAATTCAAATGTTTCATCATGAGAATATTCTAATCACTTCATTTTAATTCTCCTACCTCATCATTATTAATTCGCATCATAAACCTTCACCAATCACCATTTGATCTTGATTTTTTCTCCAAATTTAAATTACAAGCCTAATTTTGTTTCCAAACCAAATTCCAATCCACCAAAATTTTCAAGCCTAACTCCTATAAATAGAGGCTTTATTTCTCTCATTTCACAAGCTTTTGATAGCCAAATTCACCTTGTCAAATTCTTTCTTGACTCTCTCTTTTTTCTCCAATTACCAAGTTCAATAAAACTCTTTATTTCTTTAAAATTTAGTAAGTTCATCACTAGAACTTACTAATCTTTGAGCTAAACCTTCATCCATTCACTTTTCATCATCAATTTCAGTAGATCAAGGCTTTGGAGTGTGGTTTGTGGAGTTTATTTGAAGAATTTTCAAATTTAGAGTGGTAATTTCTTGATCCACCATTATTGCTCTTGATACATCCTTCACAATGTGATCTATGGTTGATTCTTGTTGCTTGATCTTTGGATCTTACAAATTGTGTTCTATTGGTATTGATTGATGTTATTTTACTTGAATTTTCGTGCTCAATTGCATTCTTGATAGTGAGGTAAAACTTTTATTTTGCTTTTCCTTCCAAGCTTGGCCTTGAGGATTTTAGTGTTTCACCGCACTATTGTAAAACTTTCTAACATCTGGACCGATGCCCACGAACTTGTTAGTCTCCTCACCTTGCTTCTTGGACCTGATTGGAATTTGATTAAACCTCTGTCTTTCCTCCGGCCTTTGGGAGGAACCAAATCTGTTTCGATGATAACCTGGATCACGTCTCTGAAATCTTTGAAGGTTAACAAATACTTTATCATCTCTAATGAAAATATTATCCAATTTCGTAGCAAGGAAGCAAATGTCTACAAAAGAAAAGTATCTAACAAAAGAAAGTGTCTACAAAAAAAAGTATATTACAAAAGAAAAGCATCATCTAGTGAACTCAAGCATGTGTCTTCAAAAGAAAGTATCTGACAAAGTCTTAAAATACAAAAATAGCTCTACCTTAATCAATATGAGTCAATACTTTGTAAAACATAAGTGCATTCTCGTATAAGTGCATCATACTTGAGGTATAACCAATTGAAGAAACTTCCTTTAGCTAGCATACTAGCATTTTAAATTTTAGCAATGAATTGTTTACTAGCAAGGACTAATCAATTCAGTGATCAAGATGTGCACAAAATTTTTTAAAATGTGAGATGTCTAGTTAATGGTATAACTGTGTTGGTGACTCATTTACAATCACTATGCCAAAAAAGACCTTTAGCAGCGCTTTTTTTTGCCTTTAGCAGCGCTTTAAAGCGCTGCTATAGGTAAAGACAGCGTTTTTTTTTATGGAAAAAGCACTGCTAAAGGCTCCCTTTAGTATCACATTTAACAGCGCTTTTTTACCCCTTTAGCAGCGCTGCCTATTCCCCCTCCCCCTCCCCCCTTTAGCAGCGCTTTCTTTAACCCCCCCCCCCCCCTTTAGCAGCGCTTTTTCTTAAAGCAGTTTCTTAGACCCCCCCCCCCCCTTTCCCCACCTATAGCAGCGTTTTTTTTCTTAAAAACGCTGTCTAATGTGCACGATTTGAAGAAAAAAAATTCTGAATAATCACATTTTTTATATATTTTTCAATAAACCTGCTTATATTACATTTCCTGCTTATATGATTCAGCCCTTTTATTTCAATACTTTGGCCTTATATACACAATTCAACACTTAGGCCTTTAATTATATATACATTCAACAAATAGATACGAATAGGCTTTTAAGTATATATACATTCAACAAATAGATACAAATAGGCCTTTAAGTATATATACATTGTACAAATAGATACAACTGAATTATACAATTATACAATACCATTAACTTTACAAATGGATACGACTTATACAATTATACAAATCTCGACTCAAGCATAAATTGACACCAATCCTCCTTTATTTCTTTCAATTTTGCCTTCGTGTAAGTACCGCATTTGAATTCATCAAAATACTACATAATATAACAGAACATGCACGATTTAATTTTAAAACTAATTACTTAGATGAAATATCGGTTAATTATCAAAATGAATCATATAACTTATGAATTGATCCATACCATGATTGGAATCTCAATTTGACCAGAAAGAATAATCTCCTTCATAAAGCGGAGAACAAAATATCCGCAGTCAATGCCATTGCGCTGACGAGGACACTGTAAATGGAAAAAACAAACGAATATTTATCAGGATATATAGTTTAAATAGTTTGATCAAGTAGAACCACTATAACAGTCAAACATGGGAAAATTTACCTCCACTCTGATCCAACTGATGTTGTTAGCCTTGCTTTTTCGCACTGTTGCATCTCTTTGCGCTCTGAATATTTGTATAACTCTAACATAATATAAACGCATATTTAGAACAATGTCACATAATAAATAAAGATATATAATTATTCAGAATAATATATCTCATCACTTATGTATCAACCATGTTCTTCAGATTTTCATATTTATTTGTATCGCCATCCAATGAATCTATATAATAGACTATTTCTT
The DNA here is from genome assembly GCA_963859935.3 of Lathyrus sativus. Classification (NCBI taxonomy): domain Eukaryota; kingdom Viridiplantae; phylum Streptophyta; class Magnoliopsida; order Fabales; family Fabaceae; genus Lathyrus; species Lathyrus sativus. The sequence goes on from OZ012741.1 coordinate 507,420,832, forward strand.
TCATCGGATTATTCGCGACCAACAATCAGTGTCCACTATAAAATAAGACAATAGTTTAGACGGAAAGATTATATAGAATGGCAAAAATCAAACAATTATAATAAATGAATTTAGAATAAAATCTAACCCATGTCCAGTATTGTATGGCAACAAGAACAACTTCTCCGTAGTCGCACCCATAAATCTCTGGACTGTGTACTCTTTGACGTATCTGGTGACTGGTCTATTGTCCGGCAGTTGATACATCTAGCAGATAAGAATGCGAATATTGAAGTCAAGGCATTCGGGACCAACAACTTGTCATACAAGAACCTAAAAAAAACATAATCAACATTAGAATATTCAGATAATCAACTTATTCAATTATTTAAATAAAATGCATCGGAGTACCTGATGTAGGAATGCATAACACCGACGCCCAATTCAGAATGTGTGAAAACCTGGTCAAAATCCTCCTTAGCAAGTGTTTCGAGATAGTCAAAACCGAAAATACCTTGCTCCATAGGTATTAGACGGACGCCACCCTCATGCACATCTGTTGTTCCTACTAGTGTTTCAAGGCACATCCTAAATCGAGGAACAAATGCTTTTTTTGGCTCGACCTTTTTTTTGCTGGGCGCCTTGGAAGTTTCAGGCATCTTACCCTTACTGACTTGTTGCGACTGCTGATCATGAACCTAAAAGTCACATATAAGTTCAGTAATTAATGTATATTAAGATAATCATGTAACTGTAGTAGTACCTGTTTCTTTGATGCAGCTGAATCGGTATCCCACACAATAATTCTATCATCTTTTGATTTGGATTTTGAGGGAGTCTAAGATCATCATGTAAAGAAGAAAATGTAAATGTAAGAATAACTTTCATGTATGATCATAAAACATTTGAATATTACAAGGTTCAACCTACCTCATCATCTAGGAAAATGAGATTTGCCGGCCAAGCAACATACGCTCATATTGCGTCTTCCACCACTGTTGCGTCTGAAACATCATCCGGTATAGGCAACAACGCTCCCCCCTCTAACGCAATATCAACTGATACTTTCAATCCGGCAGGGAGCGGTTTATGGTGAAGTAAGTCTCCCAGAGTGTTATGCACATTTCCCTTGGCAACCATGCGATAAATCGGTGACGATAAATATAGCCGACAAGGTGAAATGCCCTAAACAAATAATGATCAGTTAATTTGTCAATTAAGAAAACTGTGCTAAATTAATTTTAATGTAATATATACAATTACATACCTCTGGAAGCTTCTGCGGACAACCGATGCTATCTTTGTCACTAGTAGCCTTACCCTCTGCAGCGCGCCTTTCCGCCATGTATCTCTCCTTGTCCTGTTGCAATTCACGAATCTGAGCTTTCATTTCCTCCAAAGTAGCCATCACTTCTTTATTGGTTGGATTTTTTTTTCCTTGGCTGCTTATACAATTTGGATGGAGTGACACCAAATCCCTTACCCCTCACACGCCCAGAATACTCAGGAAAATTCAACACCCGACTCAATAAGCTCCTGCAATCATTGTCTTCAGCTGGAGTTATAGTCTGAGATAGGGTTTCCTGAAATAAAAATAAAAGCATATATAAATATATTATACACTTTTGATCATTTACTGGCAAAGCTAATGTTGTACTTACACATTGTTCAAACACTTGTTGAACTTCTTCCTGGACGCCTCCATCTCTTCCCACACGAGCAGCCTTCCATACAACATGGTCCAGAAGAGATGTCGCATCACTTTTCTCCTCTTCCAACTACGCATTAAGACGAATAATAAAGCATTATATCCTATTATATATACTTACTATTTTTTGTAAATATATCATATTAAAGCATTTATATGTACTTACTAATTTTTGTTCTAAGCGTGCATATCCCAAACGTCCCTTTCTGTATGGATACGCAGGCTTTGATGCCCGTTGCCGATTTACGTCACTCTTAACCTGAAAAAACAAGTTTAATTCATATTAGAACTCTTGTGAGGTATATATGCTATACATTGTTCATGATAAGTTGTACTTACTTCAAATTCTTTGGTTCTTCGCTTCGCAACAAATATCTCCCATTCTGCATCCGAAATCAAATCAGCGTACTTTGTTGGACGCTCCGAGTCTACAAAGTTTCCCTCAGAATCTTTAAAAAACTTGTTGGTTAAAAACGCTCTAAATCCCCTCAAGCGTTTTTCGGCCAACTGAATACAATATTTTCTCCTACAATCCTCAATATTAAAAGATCTCTGCAAACAAATACACATACATATAACATGTTAGTATAATTAATTTAAAGATGTAACTGTCAACATAATTAAAAATGATCAAATATCATACTTGAATCTCGCTCCAAATTTTATCTTTGGCCGCTTGTAATGCAGGAATTCTCCAGTTATCGCAAGTAATCGGAACTTGCGAACGTACAAGTGCTCCAATATAACTTGTCAGCAGCGCACCGTTAGGCTCAACCAACTGATCTCTTTCATTCCAATGGACATTGTACTTTACACCTCTATCTCTCGCACGGATTATTTTTTTCATTATCGTTATGCCTCTTTTAATTTCGCTTTCCACGTCTTTGGTTGTTTGTTTTTTATCACGTGGTGTTTCCTCGTTGCTGGCCATAATATACCTGTAATTCAGAATAACAACAACAACAACAAACCATCTATATCAACAACAACAAACCATCTATATCAACAACAACAACAACAAACCATCTATATCATATTTATATCAACAACAACAACAAATATCATATTAAACAACAACAACAATCTATATCATATCTATATCTCATATTTATATCAACAACAACAACATATATCAAATTACACAACAACAAGAACAATCTCTACCAAATATACACTATATCTCATATTTTACAACAACAACAACAACAACAAATATCATATTACACAACAACAACAACAATCTATATCAAATATACACTATATCTCATATTTTACAACAATAACAACAACAAATATCATATTAAACAACAACAACAATCTATATCAAATATAAACTATATCTCATATTTATATCAACAACAACAACAAATATCATATTAAACAACAACAACAACAACAATCTATATCAAATATAAACTATATCTCATATTTTACATCAACAACAACAACAAATATCATATTACACAACAACAACAACAATCTATATCAAATATACACTATATCTCATATTTTACAACAACAACAACAAATATCATATATCAAATATTAAACTATATCAAATATCAAATATCAAGTATATATAACACTAAAAACATCAAATATCATATATCAAATATTAGATTTTCTTGCATGTCAAATATCTTCAAATATCATCTATATCAAACTATCTATATCATCAGAACAAAAAAACCATCTATATATATCTTCAAATACCAACAATGGTGAAAACATAAAAAAACAAGAAAAACAGAGTAAAACTTCACATACCGTAACAATGGTGGAAATGCAATGCAGACGGATGGATGAACTCAAAAACGGACGGTGAACGGTCGGAATAAGATGATGATCGGTCGGAACAGGTGATGATCGGACGGAACGATAGGTTAACAGTGTTCGTTCGTGTTCGTATTCGCCAGAGAAAGAAGAAATGAAACTAGTTCGTGACTGTTCTGTTTCTATTAAAATTTTGGAGGGTATTTTAAAATTATAATATATACCTATAGCAGCGCTTTTTAAAGGCCTTTAGCAACGCTTTAAAAGCGCTTTCATAGGGTGACTTAACAATGTCATATAGCAGCGCTTTATAAAAAAAGCGCTTTTTAAGGGTCCCCCTTAAGCAGCGCTTTTTAAAAGCGCTTTCTTAGGGTCCGCCTTTAGCAGCGCTTTTTAAAAGCGCTTTCTTAGGGTCCCCTTTTAGCAGCGTTTTTTTTAAAAGCGTTGTCTTTGTTAGGCGCTTTTTTTTTTTTTTTTTAACTGACCCTTTAGCAGCGCTTTTGTAAAACGCGCTGTCTTTTTATGCGCTGCTAAAAGTGATTTCTGGCGTAGTGAATGTGAGAAGTTATGTATCACTAAACCCCTTACATAACCTACTAAATAAAATACTATCCATTCAAATCATTAGATAAAGATATCCTATAATAATAGACATCATAGAATAATTGACCTTTATACTGCAACTGTTATTGTAGATTTAATTGTGAAGAGATGGTACCTCACGTATGAACTGTATGATTAAGTTATGTAGTTTAAAAGAAAACTATATCAAATTTATCTTTCACATTTTGTCTTAGGGGACAATAGATGTGCTATGCTCTTGCTAGGAATGATGTGTTATTATATATTCCTGCTTTGAAAATTTCAAGGATACCAAGTCCTTGTTTTGTAATTGCAACCAAAATTACTAAATTCTTAAATGCAATAAACTGAAAACAGAAAGATAGATGATGTTTGAGTACTTGAATTCATTATCATTAAACTCTAAATTATCAGTATAATGATCATTTATATCAATGTTTACAATTTACTAAGATGCCTAGCTTACAAAAACTATCTCTACTAAGCTATGTCAGTCTCTTTTCGTGTTAGTTTCATGGCCCATTCAAGACACAAGTTATATTTTGAAATACATCTTCTGTGCATGGAATGGTGAGCCCACCCATCGGATGATCGTATCCAAACTCTTCCTCGGCTTGACTCAACAACTCTTGAAACGAAGGTTGAGTCAAGTATGATAATGGAATCACATACCGTGTCTGTTTCTCTCCAACATACACAGCAACACATCCTTTTGGCATGACCAGCGCTTTTGAAGATGATAATCTTCTAATCATACTAGGAAAACGAAAACCCATTGACATTGTTGTTTGGGTTGAAACTTGAAAAGAAGTTGTTTTAAAAAAGACTTGTAAGCAAGGGAAAGTTTTTGTTATTGTAATGCTTAAGAATGTGAATGATTTGTGTTGGTTGTAAATGCTTGTAGCAATGAATATATATAGATAAATGAATATTAAGAAACTATTGGCTACATGAATGACTGGTGAAGACTATAGTACAAGATTAGGAGGATGAGATGAAAGAGTATACAAGGAGACAAGAGCATAGATAAGATCACATGGTATTGTCTTAGACGTCTTTCCAAATCATCAAACAATATAATAGACAATACACCAACATATCACACCACCACAAAGTTTAATTGACCTTCAAACTTATTTATCAAGGCAGGGACCTCAATATGCTGTTCTGGTATGCAAATTTCATGGAGTTTGTATGGTCTTGCAAAAATATAAAATGTGGTTCATAATGGTTTGTGATCTTGTGTTCATTATTGGTTTTCTTCTTGCCTCCAAACACTGTTTCTAAGATGTTATCAATCAGGTCCTACACAGGTTGCACATAAATTTGATATATATTTAGCTGGTAGATGTATACTAGTTGCATTGTCAATTTGATGAATCATGTGATATGTCTAAAGCATGTCTAGCATTGAAATAGCTATGACAAAATGCAACAACAGACATCAGGTTTCTTTTACCATTTCATTGTCTTAAATTTCCTAATCCCTGAAAATGACCTCTGTTAGACAAATACCATGTGATCCCTTCTCCTTCACTAGGCCCTATTACAATTATATATACACTACTCCATGGTTTCACAAGCAACACAAGTCTCTTGCATCCTAAGCCATCACAACTTAATATCTAGTTCTCATCCAATCCTTTAACATAAAAGAAACATGGGTTTCCGCCGTCTTATCAGGAGAACATCATTTTCCAGTACCAAAGGATCTACCAAGGGATTTGACGTTCCTAAAGGCTATCTCGCCGTCTATGTTGGAGATAAAATGAGTCGGTTCGTAATTCCAATTTCATACTTGAACCATTCATTATTTCAAGAGTTATTAAATGAAGCAGAAGAAGAGTTTGGATATGATCATCCAATGGGTGGCCTCACAATTCCATGCAGTGAAGATGAATTCCTAAACCTCACTTATTGCTTGAGCGAATTGTAAAACATGATGATGAAGATTGATATAGACTAGTTGAGGCTAATCTGTAAAGAAGATATGATTTTTTTTTGTATCATGAAGATTTTTCTTTTTTTTTTCTTCGATGTATCATTCCTACGGAGATATTGTTTCCGGAATGAGAATGTTATGATCAAGACATTGCTGAAACACAGATTTTTTTTCCGAATCTCAATGAAACAGTTTTAACCACTTGTTGCTAGATTCTTATATAAATATCTATGCCGATTTGGAAGGAACCTGTCACATGCATAGATTTCTGCAGCAGAGCCTCAGTGCAACATCCTTCAACTAAATGGAGAAAGAGTGGAAGACTAGTAAAAAATCAAACCAAGAACAAACTATTATAATTTTAAAAACCTGCATTACGAAAACCTTCAACATAGGGCTTCTTCCGCATACATAAAGAACTGCAAAATTTAAACAATCTCACGGCTAAGTCATTTCAATTATCTCATTTCCAACCTATGTGTAATCTTTTACAATATAAACATTGTACTTAATAGTTAATAGACAGGATTATACAAGATAGTTCTTGCACTATTACTATGTGAATAATAGGCTAAAGCTTAAATCTACACTAAGACAGCATGAAACTTTAACGTGAAAATGGTGCGCAATCAACACATTAAACATTGAACACCATAAGTGAAGAATATTATTTCATTTTTACGGAAATCAGGGAATCATTATATAAAGGGAAGAAAAAAATTTCAGTCATTTTTGTTAATACTACAAGTGGACCTTGATCGAAACAAGTTTCCCCAAAATTAAATGAATCACGGTCAAATCAAATTAACAACATCACGGAGAAATGATAAGGGCTCAAGAATATAAGGTTTTCTCATCAGTAAAAATCTTTCACCTATATCTTTAGTAACTTCCTCAATCAAGAAGCGAGTTTTTATGTGAAGTTTTTTTTCTTCCTGTTTTTGAGGAACTAGCACCAGAAGTTCTTACATCTCTCACAAAACCAATACCTTTCTAAATGGTAGTACGATTGTTCTTTAAACACGTATTTAAAAATATCTTTTGTGTCAAGATTAGAAGTAGTTAATCTTATTAGTATGTATTTTTTTTTTATCTTTTGTATATGGACAAAGTTGATTATCAATATATGATGAAAATCTTTGCTCTCCATGATATATGTAGGATTTGAATTACTCTAGAGATAGATTTTTCAAACCTTGATCTAAGTTCTTCATCAATTAACAAACAAACTCTAGACATAGATTTGAGAGTTAATATTTACTTTGTATCAATTTTCATATGTATTGTTTCAATTGATGTCTTGAGAGATCATCTAGTGATTGAAACAATAATACCCATGAAGTCGCTTTAGAAATAAACGGGTTTGAGAGGATACGCAGTTGTATTGATCTAAACCAAGTTCATATGCTTGATTAATCGGTTATGTATCAAATGAGTTAACATGCTTGATTCATCGGTTATGTATAAAATGAGTTAACGAAATATAATCTTGACATGTTTTTTTTAAAACAAACATCTTTCTATAATTTACTTTTTACTACCAAAACAAGTGAAAACGTATTGAACGACAAGAAATCCATATCAAAACAATCCCTGCGGATACGATAAAACAACCCACCTGAAGACTTTACAACAAAGTCATAACCCATAATTGACATAGCTTTTCCATTAAGAAAGTAGGAAAGTGATGACTCCCATCCTCATCAAAGATAACATCATAATAATGAATGTTACCCTAAACTCGGACAAATATGTCTTTCCACCAAGGACATAAGTGAAACCCAATTTCCCTAATTAATGCCTTCAGTCATATAGAAAAAAGAATATGATCGCAACTGGCGTAATTTTAAGAGCCTCGCAAAGGATAAAAACCAATTATTTGGATGTAATTGGGAAGGGGAAAACGTTGATAGCCTGCAAGACCTTGGTCTCAAACATGGTAAAAATAATACCTATTCCAAAGTTGTTTATAACGCTTGTATGAAAATTAAAATAAACTTATTATCCATTCCTTAGATGCATCATGAAGGCCTTCCCTCCTTCCATGCAAAGCTCAAATAGGACACCATCTTCTTCTCTATAATTTTATATGTATTAGCCATAATGATAGAATAGTACCACCGCATCATTATTATACAAAGAGTAGATATTTACCAACTCCTTACCAAAGGTGAACATCTCCATAACTCCTAGGCAGAGGTAGTTAGCATGATGTGTTATCTTATGAATAGGTCATTACAAGCTTCATTAGAGGAGGGGGAGGCTGAATGGGAGGTATGGACATGTAATTCTGTTGATCTTGAAAATTTATAGATTTTTAGGTGTTTATATTATGTACATATTTATCAAAGATCGATCCAAACTTTACCCAAAGTCAAAGAAGTGTATCTTTATTGATTATGTAAAAGGTGTGAAAGGGTTCAAGTTATGTGATCTAATTAAAAGGAAGAAGGTAATCAACATAGATTTTATTTTTTATGAATATTAAATGTTGACACAGATAGTTGTAACAGATGTATCAGCATTTGAAGGAGAAAATTCCTGAAAATAGGTGATTCAAGTGGATGTGAATCTACAATCCGTAAACAATATGCATGTAGTGTGTGAACAATAGGAGGAATCAGGCTCTGATACTGAAATTGACCTTGGACCTGAAGTTTCAAGTGGAGTACAAGATCATATTCGTGTATGTGACAGAGAGCACAATTCAATCAAACTACCATAATGATATGGGTATGAAGACTTGACAGTTTATACACTTCTTTCTAGTTTTTAAGACCCTTCTACTTGTTGGCAGCTTATGTATTTCTTACTAGTTATGGATACCCTTCTAATTTTTGAAAAGCTATAGTTAGCCAGGAAAAAGATAAGTGAATGGGTGCAATGGTGCAATATATGGATTCCTTGAAGAAAAGTCATACATGGAAGCTTGTTTACCTTTCTAAGGGAAAAGGGGACATAAGTTGTAAGTGGTGTTCAAGAGAAAACCAACAGCAACAAAAAAAAATAAATGGGAAAAGTTTAAGGATCTTCTTGTAGAAATGGGGTGAAAATGAGAAGGAAAAAAAACACGAGAAGGGGGAATTGAATTATGTTAGCTTTCTTTTTATTTTCTAAAAATCTCTTATCAAATTCTGAACACAAGGGCTAGAATTTGAATCTGAATAAAGTGTTTGATAGCATAATAAAGCAGTTCAGAGAAATAAATAAAAGCAAGAGAGACACAAGCAGTTATCATGGTCCCTCTCACAAATCGAGAGTATTCCAGTCCCATTACACCTCCAAGGGATTTTTTACTATAACCAAAACTGATTACAAATGTTCAAGCACAATGCAAGAGACTTTTTATGCTCAAACACACAAGTAAGATACTTCTATGCCCAAGCACACAAGCAAGAGACTTCCAATTCTCAAACACACATGTAAGAAACTTCTAATGCTCAAGAACACATGCAAGAGACTTCAAATGCTCAAGCACTTAGCAAGGGACTTCTTAAACTCTAACTTACAATTAAGAGATTGTGAAAAACTACACTTGACATACAATCAAAGTTGTAGACAAAATAAATCATAAAAAGACTCTTAGAGACTTAAGAAAATTTATAATATACAAGTGTTAATAAATTCTAAGTTTAACTTTTTCTTTTTTTATTTGACAGAGTAACAACTCTTTGAATTTCAATAGTTCGTTTTTTTTTCAAGTCTTCAACTCCTTATATAGAGATAAAGAAAAGAGTCGTTGAAGAGTTTGAGCAAGAGAGTCTTTGAAAACCTTGATTTAGAGCCATTGAGATGTTTGTTGAAAATATTATTATCGTTGAAAGCTTATTTGTAATCCCTTTGCTACAAAAGGAATTATCTATTGCATCTCACCTATCTTCTGAAGACTTTTTCTTAAGTATTCATGTGATCAAAATCCTCTATCCTTATGTTGACTATATCTTCAGAGTGTGGATCTTCAGATTCTATTTCTTTAGATGCTTACGTCATTCACAGGCTGATATCATTCAGAGTCTAGTCTTCAACTTCTGATCTTCCAGAATATGGATCTTTACCTTCTCTTTGAATTTCCATTCTCATTACCAGTACTAGGTTTTCTTTAAAAAAAATTAGTCTATGGTACTGTATACTTGAACATTTGTTAGTATACTATATTATTTTTTAAATACTTTGTTATCATCAAGACCTTTAGAGATATGGTACATACAAATTTTGTTCCAACAAGGGGTACTCATAGTAGAATAGGAATGATTATGATGAGATTTTTCTCCAGACGTCAAACACATTTCTATTAAGGCAGTGTTTGCCTTGTTATCCAGTCAAGACATGCATTTAGATTAGATGGATGTGAAGACATCGTTTCTTCATGATAATCTATATTAAAAAATTTACATGGAGCATGAAGAGGCGTTTAGTGACACTGAACAGGACAATTTAGTTTTTAAATTGAAGAGATCTTTGTATGGTTTAAGGAAGTATCCAAGGAAAGTTACAAGCACTTTAATTCATACATGCTCAAGATTGGTTATAGAAAATGTGAATCACCTACAACATGGTATGTCTTTACTTTAGAAAGAGGACATATTTGTTAGAAATCATCAGTTCAATCCATACTGACCATGTGGACAATTGAAGCAAAGTACATGGGCGGGTGAAGTTGTCAAAGAAGCCTTGTGAATTATAAGATTTGTGAAAGAATTGGGTCTTAAACAAAGTGGAGTTCGTTTGCATTGTGATAGTTATAGTGTTATTTATTTGGAAAACAACCAGGAGTATCATACCAGGACAAAGCATATTGATGTGAGGCTTCATATGATCATAGAGTTACTTGCATCTGGACAAATATTACTTGAAAAGGTTCATACTTTAGAGAATGCAGCTGATATGTTTACTATGTTAGTCATTAGTAATAAGTTCAGGAATTGCTTAGACTTATTACATGTATCTTAATGTTAAGCATGAGGTGTACCTCCCTAGTTTCCAGGATGAATCATCGTGCAGGAAGTCTTCATAACGGTTTAATATTTTCTAAGGTGGAGATTTTTTAGTATTGCTCATATTAATGGAGATTATTATAGATATTGTTAAGTATAGTTCATACTGCGGAGATTATTATGGGTAAAGATAACTGTTTGTTATGGGTAATTAGGGATTAGGGTTAAGGTAAGCTGAACCCTAATATTGTATATATGGCTTGTAACACTGGAATTATAATTTATAAGACAGAAATAAAAACAAATTTAATTACTCTATAGTCGCAAAGGTAGACATCATTAGTCTAACTGCGTTGACATATATCAATTGTGTTCATTTCCTTTTACTTTCATTCATTTTTAATCTTTTGTACTAATTTTTGTCTTAACAAAAAGGTTTTTTTTTCTTAAGCATGATGTGATTTACCCCTATTACTAACACAAATAGACTCTTTATTAGAGGTCACTGATAGACTTATAAATCAAATGCTTTAAGACTATCTACAATGGTTTACATATTGAACACCCTCCTTTTTCACTTTTTACACTCCACATTACTTCTCTCTCTTCCACCTAATAATTCAACACCCATTCAACTTTTACTCACTACAATGTTTTGTTTAATAAAATTCAACACCCTACCCGGCCACTTTTATTTCATATTCTTATTTTTTTTTATGTTTTTGTTTTTGTGAATATATATATTAATAAAAATTACTTATTAAAATTAAATTAAAATAATTATGAGTTTAATTAATTTTAATTTTTTTCTAATTTAATAACTTATTTGAATTTTATTTTTCTAATTTTATATTCTTAATTAATTATTTTTCTTGCAAGTAATAAAGACGAGATATAAAGATAGTCATTATTAAAAATAGAAAACTTAAGAGAGAAAAAACTCGATTTTTTTCTATGTCCAAATCAAATGAACCAAGTCTCTATTTATAGACAAAAACATAATGAATTTTGGTGGAAAAAAAATTGATTTGCTATGAAATAATTGACCCTAAATAATTAGGATGAGATAAAAATCTAAAAAACCACAACAACATATAAGATTTAGCCAAGTGTTTTACGCGACCCCCACTCCCTCTTCATTCAACGTGTTGAATCTTTTCAACACTAAATAATTCACTTCACTTTCAACACTCCATTCAACTGTTGCATACTCAACCAAAGTCATTCTGAATTATGCCTCATACAATGAATTAGTTTTATTCCGGAGATATATCTTCAGAATATTTTACGGAGGAAATTGGTGTGACACCCTAAACTCCAAAACAGTTTATTTATAAAAGAAACTAATTTCTAGGATGTTAACTCATCACAAAAACTCAATAACCAACATGTATTTATTAAAAATTACAACGGAAGTAAAGATAAACATTTAATGGTTTGAATAAAACATCTCCAACAATAAAATCCATAAGAAAATCCATAAGAGTAATAAAATCCAATACATAAGGAAACACAACCGCATGAAACCCTAGTGTTACAATTCAGAGCATTTTATTCGACTAAATGGAAAATAATACAGTAAAATGCTAAGAGACATCATATTGTCTCGCAGTACTCATGATCATATCACTCATGTTAATCACCTATACCCAAGTCATATCGACAACACCAAACAAAGAGAAAAGGGGGTGAGAATACATTTACATGTAATAACCGTAAAATTTTAGCAAACATGATGATATAACAAACACAACAAAGTTCTCAACATACTAACATGAGTACTACAAATATAATACTTTATTTATGGAATACTCTATACTCCAAATGCATGAGATACCAAGTTTTTGTTGATATTCATTTTCCACGATCTCCGGCCTATCCTTCAAACCGAAAATCCCCACCAATGAATTTAAGACCCGCCTCTGGCCTCTCAATAGACCAGCAATTCCACCAATTGATCTAAGGACACCAAATAGACCGAAGTCTCATCTATCTTTAAAACACATTAATGCATGATAATGTCAATATTTTACATATTCATTCCATTCAAATAATCCACCCAAACATTTGTTAATTATTTAAATCACCAAAAATTGGTTTCAAATAAACCACAAATTGCCTAAATGGCCACCATAAGTATTCCAAGGATCTCACTATATATATATATATATATATATATATATATATATATATATATATATATATATATATATATATATATATATATATATATATATATATATATATATATATATATATATATATATTAGTTTCTCTTAAAGAAAAATCTTTTATATAAGTTGAAGTTTACATTCGTCTCAAGATTTAACCAACTCATTAAAAAAAGGTCTCCGATTAAAAAAATTTGAAAACTGCAAAAAAATTACAAAAATTAGAAAGCTGCGACCCGCTGTTACCTGATCCACCGCTGCCCGATTCGTTGCAGCCAACAACAGATTCAAAAACTTTTTAATGTAGGGGCTAATTTATAAATATTCTTTTAAATTTTTTTTAGAAAATATACAATTTCATAAATAAAAATTAACATAATAATCTTATATTTATGATGTATATCAGTTTTCAAATATAGTTTATTTGAGATGATATTATACATCTAAAATTAAAGAAGTGATAAAATTTTATTAAAAATACTAGTTAAATAATTTATTTGATAAAATTATATTTACATGGAAAATTAAATATCACACTTCCAATATGACCATATTAAAGGTTAAGAGAAATAGAATACCACCATCATAAAACCAGCGACAGTATCGTGTATATTAAATATACATGATATTAGTTTTTTATAGATATTAAAATATAATTTTTAAGATATAAAAATTATATAACAAATTAACATTTAATATTTGAAGAACTAAAGTTTTCTTTTTAAAAGAAAAAACTCCATACGGAAAAATAAGACATCCTAAAAAAAAGAAGACTTATTTGACATTTTGAGAAAAATACCGTTTTCTAAATTTTATGAAAAAAAGATTTACAGTATCGATATAACTACATCAACATCTGTAAAATTGTAAAACAGTGATTAAAATTATATTATAATAATTTCATTGTTGATTTATAGGGTTTAAACTCAACCCATCAAAATTCTCTATAGAATCATCTCATTCCGGACACATGTGCACCAAATTCACATATTTATTCACAATTGCATAAAAGAGAAAACATATAATTGCCCATAGGAGTTTGAACAAACCCCATAGAATCAAACACACAAAATTGCACATTGATTCGATACATAAAAGATAATGAAAAAAAAATCACCGTTGTTGAGAGGGAAAAGGTATCCTCATTATCCTTCTGACTAAAACCACCACATAGTAAATAATCTACCCTGACTTAATAGTTGCAGCTTTCACAAATCTTGAAAAGTTCTTGTTCCTCCCTCACTCTCCCTAATCGCTTTCCTAGAGTTGCTTCCAAATTCTACCAGTATTTCTCTCCCTGTGATAATTCTAACGTTGTAATTATATTCTTAATAATTGTTAATTGTTATTTATTGATAATAATAAAAATCTCAATAATTATTGTGTTTCTTAACGGTAACAACACTTAAACTTTCAAACGTTTAATTTCCTACTTAAACGTTTTCCCATAATGTAATATTATTTTAATCTCAATTAAATAATTTTTTCAAAATAATATCATCAAATATTTAATTCTGTCACACTTAAATAAATCTTTAATATAATAACTTGTTTTTAATTATTCTAACTACTATTATTATTATAACATACTAAATTATTTTATTATTTTTAATAAATTAAATAAAAGCCTAATTTCATTTCTCCCCTCACCAAATATATAATTCCCTTAATTATAAAATTATTAAAATAATCTTACAACTTCAAAAATCACCAAAAACACCACAATAACTAAATAAATCACACAATACATCATTTTAGTAATATAATATGCTAATAAAATATTAAAATAAATTAGGGGTGTTACAGACAATATTTAAAAAAAATTTGTCACCTTTACGTGTAGGCATTTTTAGAGATGTATCTCTGGAAATACTTGATATGGCATCCAGCTGCATGATCACTCCTATATTGTTCTACTTCATTCTTAACCAAACCTTTCACCCTAAAAACCCTTCATTCTCAATCCAGTTTTTTCCGCTTCAAATCTCTATCTTTTTGCTTCAACACATCACATGGAGTAAAAGAAGATAGAATTTCAGGTAACTCTTGTTCTTTTTCCTCTATATTTCTCACATTAATCATCATTTTTTTTTTCTGAAAAACTTACGTTGTGTCTGAAAATGTATCTCCGGATCGTATATGAACTTGTCCGAAGATGCATCTTTGGAAGTTGTTCGTGTTCATTTTTTCAATCATTCTGCAGCAGCAGTTGAACTAATGTTATGTTAATGTTTTAATTGTTTTCAATAGATATGGTGCACCCCGATATTTTCCCAAAACAAGTTGTTTCTCCGAATGTTCAAGGAGTTGTTGTGAAGACGCTAGATGTTGACAATAATTCAAAACCAAGCAAGAGTTTGAATCTCGTGATCAAATACTTGAATAGATTCGTATGGAGGCCTCTGAACTTGGATTTGGTGTGGTTATCGGAAGGTCCGATAATGGTTCAGATAGAAGATGCTCCTTTGTGACAATGGTGTTCAAAAGAAGCGGGAAATATTGAAATCCTCTCTAGAATTTTAAAAGAGATTACACGGATAGTAGAAAACATGAGTGTCTATTTAAGGTTCGTGGTTGCATGTTGATAAACAAAAAATGGATATTTAATGTGATATGTGGTTTGCATAACTATTATTTGTGTTTAAAATTAGTTGGTCATCCTAATGTTTGCCAGCTCAAGCCAGAAGAGAATGAATGTATTAGTTACATGAACTTATGTCTTGTTCAACTGAAAAATATTCTTGCAACATTGAAACAGAAGCGACCCGACAATATATCAAATATCAAGCAAGTGTATAACATTTGGTACCTCACTAACAAGGCGATTAGGGGGGATAGAACTGAGATGCAACAACTCTTGAAACTGTTTGATGATAACACTTACGTTTCTCGGTACCAAATGTACGATGATGGAGTTGTGGTTAGAGATGTTTTTTGGACTCATCCTTATTCCATAAAGTTGTTCAACGCATTTCCTACAATGCTTATACTTGATTCAACCTACAAGAACAAAAAGTATAGACTTCCATTATTTGAGATGATTGGTGTTACCTCAGCATGTTAGAACAATATTTGGTTCTACATCTATTCCTTTGAATTTTAATGATAACAACGTAGTATTTTTGTGAGAACAATTTTGGTACCCTAACGGTTTGTTATTGTGTAGCTTTAATAGCTAATTCTGATTAAGAGTTAATGACGTGCAACGTCATCAGTTTTTGAAAATTTGTTCAGAAAGATTCGCTTCTACTCTGATTCACTCCTGAGAAGTTCTGGAAAGACTCTATGTTGCTGCTTAAATGTTCTCTCTGCTTCTGCTTCTGAACGTTACTCTGATCATCAAGCTTCTAAAGAATGGAAAGCTTCTGAAGTTTTGTTACTTAACTGAAGATTCTGAAGATCTCAAGCCAGACGCTGAGTGAAGATTTTGATTTCAGCTGTGTGAATCTTCTTTTCATGCTTCATCAACTTTCTATCAGAAGTCAATGAATTTGAAGATAAGATCAAAAAGGATACGTGATCAAATAGTACATCATACAAATCAAAACATTCCCCCACTACTTGAAAACATGGACGAAAGACAGTATTATTCATCACACATGTCACTAATTCGTTAGTGGACAACCACTTTTTGGTATCCTTGATTTACCCCTCAACGGTCCCTTTCTTATGCTATATAAGTAGAACTTGGAGACTTGAAGAAAGTTATAATATTTTACAAGATTGTTTCTACGTGAAAAACTCTCAACTTTGTGCATACATTTCTTTGAGTTTTTGTATTTCATTTGTGTAAAATATGCTTGTCTAGAAGCAACTTGTAACACAAAACCTTTATTCAAACTTGTTTGTTTGTGATTTCTTAAGAATACTAAGTTGTAGTAGGATCCTTGAGAATACAAAGAAAGTTTTTCTTTGTGATTTTTGTAATCTATTTGGTTATAATGGATTAAGTTCTTGTGTATAAGGAGAAATCACCTTGGCGTGTGGATTGAAGTAGCTTTGATTTCGAGCAAACCAGGATAAAAATCCTTCTCTTTCTCTCTCTCTCTCTCTCTCTCTCTCTCTCTCTCTCTCTCTCTCTCTCTCTCTCTCTCTCTCTCTCTCTCTCTCTCTCTCTCTCTCTCTCTCTCTCTCTCTCTCTCTCTCTCTAATATTTTGATTGTGTTGAGTTTTTGAGTTGGTAAAAAGCTTTTGTTTTTAAAACCCAATTCAACGCGCCCCCCTTTTCTTGTGTTTTTCACACCTTCATAACTGAGAAGACATATTCTATTGGCTTTGTGTTTCTTGAGGTTTAAAAGGAGGAAAATTACTTGGGAATTAGAGGTGTGTCAGTCACTTTTTAAGATCCAAGGTGAGATGTCTAAAGCAATTGCTACCAACTGCAATATCACATTAACGAATTTGGTTACAAAGGTATTTCCTTCTTCTAATGGATTAATTTGTATGTATCACATAACAAAGAATGTGAGAAGTCTTGTTAAACCTGCAGTAGGGACGAAACAAATAGATTTTGAAGGTGGAAATTTGGTGAAGGCGGGTGTGATTGTGGAAAAAATATTGATGCATGGAATTGTATAATAAACTCATCCATAAAAGAACTATATGTCAATTCCGTTATTCATTTCTGGAAAGTGTGTGAAAAGTATCCATATTTGTTGAAATATGTTGAAACCATAATTCTTGGTCAGATGAAGGACAAGATAATTTGTGTGTGGACTGATAATGTTAGACACCTTAGAAATACAACTACTAACAAAGTTGAGTCGGCCCATGCTACTTTGAAAAATTGGTTGAGAAATAGTAAAAGGGATTTGTGTAAAGACTGGGACTCTGTGAACCACATGATTCAAAACCAGCATAATAAGAACAACAATATTTGGTTTGAGCATCACGGTTTAGGAACACAGATTTAAAGACAAAACTTTATAGTCTCAGTTGGTTGGTAACATTACCCGGGCAAGTTTAAACTATATTTTTCAAGAGGCTAAATGAGCTGATAATGTAGGCTCGGATAGTGCCAAGTGTGGTTGCACTATTGTGAAAATATATGGTATCCCATGTGCTTGTACTATTGCTAAAAAAGATGAAACTTGGTGAACCAATAAGAATGAACGAGGTTTTCTCTCATTAAAATAGACTTAGATTCGATGATGATGGATGCATGGATGACAGGAAATTGAATATCTCTATTTTGATTGAATAGGAAGTGATACAAGAGAAATTTTTGAAGGGCGATGACAACATTAAATCCACATCAAAGAATAATTGAGGAAGATTTCCTATATGGAAACCACAGACATGAAACTTCCCTTTCAAATGGTAAAAACAAAAGGTGCTCCGAAGAAAATGAAGCCTACACTGAATGACATCTCGACTACACGGTCTCCTTCATATTTTGAACACATTGACAAAGTTTTTCAGCGATTCCAAAAAAGTGTTGTGAAATGAGCTCGCATTAGCAAACCATCTCCGACACCGCTTCCACCGAAGATTCCATTCATTGACGAGATGTCGGTTTTTATGCACAAATATATCGAGCGAGTCGTCAATGTTGTGGGAGACGTTAATTGCGGTTACCAGTCCGTTTTGACTTTACTTAGTAAACGAGAATATAGTCACGCACTTGTCCGACATCAACTTGTCCAAGAGTTAAAGATGCATAAAGAATCATACACGCTGTTGTACAGAAATAAAGAAAAATTCATTGTGGTTTATAAGTCTCATGTTTCTTGCTTGAGAGATCCGGCACCGAAGGCAAAATGAATGAGCTTTCCTAATATGGGTCACCTAACAGCGTGTGCATATGATAGAGTTCGTATTGACCTGACATGCTACGGTTTTTCGAAAACCTTTTTCCTACTACGCATCACCCCACACCAAAATTCAAATGATCATATCATGTGTATTGGATGACTTTCAAAATTAAGTAATTTTGTTCAAGTTTACTTGAAACTGGGATGCCCCATACCACTTACATCACCGGAGTGGACGACTTATTCAACCGTAAAAGCCTAAATATGGTCAGATCATTTTATGGAAAGGATGCAAGAATCAAGAGATTGAACAACATTGAAAATAATTGAATGCACAAAAGTCCAAGGGGTACTACCTATAGATTTAGCTAGCGACATATGTTTTGATTCTCTTTTATTTCTTGTTTAACCGGGCAAATAATTGTATGTAATTTTGTCTCAATATAAATGAAGTGTTATATATTCACATTTGCTTCATATTTAGTTTTTATGTTGTTTTTATATTATCCATTACAACATTTCTATTTTTGCAATTGGAAAATAAATGGTTTTATCATAGTTCTGGTGTGGTTCTGGTTCAGAAGAAGTTCCGGAGACGCATCCTTGAAATAAGATAATAGGGTGTGTTTCCGAAGATATATATTCAGAATTAATATGCCAGTTAATGAATGGTCCAAATTGATCTTTGACTTCTATAGATTTAGGTGCTCTAGTGCTATATTTCACACAAACTCAAAATGTCTCAAATGTCAAAAATAAAAATTTATTGGTATGTCGAAAATGTATCATTCTCTGTCTATACACCTAGCCAAATATTCAAGCTCATTAAGTACACCTCCCTCGAAGACATAAAAAATGAAATCCATCATATCCTACCTTACAACAATAATCAAAAGATTGTGAAGCTCGAATACCATTCACCTTCGATTGACAACAAAGGGAAGATTCAGTTCACCAAGTTTGAGCTCAAGACGCAAGCGAATGTTAGGGCTACGTGGGATACATTTTTCAGTTTTGAAGAGAAAGTTCTACTCAAGTTGGAAGAAAAAATACAAAGATCGGTTAAAGATATCCTGAAGATGTGTAAGCGTTCACCAGGATATTTAAATGTAATATTGAATTTTCTGTTGAAATCATCATTGTAATGATCATTTTATATTATGAATGTCAATTTCATTTTGGATCTGTTGAATTTGTTTCTGGTGTGAATCTGATGATGTAACTACAAAACTATTTCAGAGATGCATATCCAAAATAAATTAAACCAAAACAAAGGGCTTAACTATGAATGGCCTTTGTTGAGTGGGTGTTGGGTGTGTCCAGAGTTGTACTGCGGAATGAATCTGGAGATGCATCTCTGGAATAAATTAAACCAAAAGAAAGGGCGTAGCTTAGAATGGCCTTTATTGAGTGTGTGTTAGGTGTGTCCAGAGATGTATCTCCAGAATTATGGGGCATATGTGGAAATTTACACGGTGCATTAGAAACACCTAGGGTGCAATAAGAAATTCTCAAATATAACAGCTAAATGTATATAGGAATGAGGCTAACTCGTATTTGAAATTGAAAAAAGCTTCTATAAAAAAGGCATTACGAGATTGAGAGAAAGTGGTACAATAAGTCCTATAATAAGGACCAAACTAACATATTTATCATTACTTGAATCAGACTATTCAAACCTCTACACAGAGAATCTTCGAATAATGTTGAATTAATCTTTTGTTGCCTTATTATTTTGTTAGGGAAAAAATACATATACTTAAAGCTAATGATTCACCTTTTGTTATTAAACTCGAGCCTTATGAAGAGTCCATGTCCCTTTTATTCGTTGGAGCTAGTTCTAACCTCTTCTTTTGTTTAGTATTTTAGAAATATCAAGATTAGTCCACTACTAGAGAAATGGTTTTTGTCATTGATGCACAGTCTTCAAGTTTTGTTTCAATTTCAAATCTAACTTACTCCAATGCCTTGTTTATATTTCGTTTATAGATCTATGTGCTTGCAAGTATAAAGTTGAAAATTTTGTTGAAGATCCATCTGACGTTTTGATGACGACAACGATAATTAAAGTCTGTGGCAATAACTTTCAAATCTTTAATGATGGTGACCTAATCAGAAAAACATCTCATATCACATCAATAAAAAGAGACTCAAGATAAAAGTGCTTTTATAATCAGGAGCATCTAGGAAAGAAACTTAAAACCTCAAATAAAATGTAAAAGCTTGTGATGTAGTGCCTTTTTGAAAGAGAGACTCGAGTTTGTAAAAGTAAGGATGTTACTTTGAAGTACTAAGGCAACTCAAACACACACCTTAAAATATCTTTTTCAAATGTTTTCATCTTGAAAAATATTTTCTAAGTCAAGTCAAGTGATTATGAAGCTGTCTAATCTCTTTCTAAATAATTTTTTAACTAACTAATCAATTGGTAACTTATGTCAATCGACTGGAAAAATTTTTTAGAGCCAGCTAATCGATTGGAGCATTGAGTCATTTGATTGGAGAAGGACTAAACGATTAACAAAATGTTTAGGACAACAACTTAATGACTTGCAACGACTTTATATATAAAAAAAATTTGGGCATGGTAATCGATTAAAAAGGACTTGGCCAACTGATTGGAGCATTATGCCAATTGATTGGCTCATCAATTATGCCTATGAATTACTTCTTTTTCTGATTTTTCCAACTTGTATATAAATGAGGCTCGTATCCTCTTCATTTCACGCCACATCCCAAAGATTTACACTTTATTTGGAATTTACCTCTCTATTTTTCTCTCATTATATCTTTATAAATATTTTCTTTCACTTAAAGGTGTCATAGTGATTTTGAGTAAAACCTTACTTGTGAGGAAGAAGTTGTAAGTGGTCGTTGAAGCTAGCGGGATTATACCTGAGTGAATCGCACACTCAAAGATATAACAGACTCACCACTGAACTTTATTTAGTCCCAGAGGACAGGGAAAATATCAATAAAACCCAAGGGGAAGAGAAACAGGTAAGGGGGTCGGTTATGCGAGAGGAAGGGGCTAGCACCTCATGCATCTGTCATACTCGACGGGAACCTTTCTGCTTGCTTCTAGGCTCGGATAGTTTATCTATCCAAATGCTACTAGCTAAAAAGAAGGGCAAAGGAATGATGTCAAAGTCAATAGAATAAAGGAGCAAGGGAATTGACTCAAGATAAGGTAAGACCAGGATTCGGTATGTTAATTGACAGAAAGTGGTTAACCAAAGAAAGAGAAGACTACGACTCTACAGGAGAAAAAAGGAAATTGGTTTTAACAGACAGGTTGTGATCAACTAAAAGGACAAAGTGTTGAACCAAGAGAAGGTGATTGACTCTCTGGGGACTCGGTATCTTAACTGATAAACGATATCTAACTGAGGAAAGGGTATTTGAACAAAAAGAAGGCTATTAACCCAAAGACGCGAGTGTTTGAACCAAAAGAAGGTTGCTAACTCATAGGGGTATTGGTTTTAACAGTCAAATTGTGATTAACCAGAGAATAGGTAATGAACCAAGAGAAGGTGATTAATCCAAGAGGAACTCAATATGTTAACAGAAAGATTGTGTTTAACTGAGAAAAGGAGCCATTGGTGTTTTAACTGACAGGCAATGGTTAACCAATGAAAAAGGGAGAGGAATCAAGAGAAGGTTGGGTACCCCGCTAGGGATTCAGTACATTAACAAGCAGACTGTGATTAACCGAAGGAATGATTGCAGCCTCGCTGGGGAAGAAGAGAATTGGTTTTAACAAATGGATTGTGATTAACTAAAAGGATGGGTGATGAACCAAGGAATGGTGATTAACCCAAAGGAGAAATTCAGTATGTTAACAGGCGGATTATGGTTAACCAAAGGACGAGTGTAGAACCAAGCGAAGGTTGTGACCCAAGAGAACGGGTGTAGAACCAAACGAAAGTTGTGACCCAAGAGAATGGGTGTGGAACAAAGCGAAGGTTGTGACCCAAGAGTTTTCAGTACACTAACTGACAAATAGTACTTGACCGAGAAAAGGGTATTTGAACCAAAAGAAGGTTACTAACCCAAAGATACGAGTATTTGAACCAAAATAAGGTTGCTAACTCACATGGGTATTAGTTTTAACAGATGGATTATGATCAACCAAAAGAATGGATGATGAACCAAGAGAAGGTGATTAACCCGAGGAAGATTGGTTTTAATAGGCGGGTTGTGATTAACCAAAGAGTGGGTAATTAACCAAGAGAATATGATTAACCCAAGGGAGATTGGTTTTAACAAGCAGACTGTGATTAACCAAAGAACAGGTGATTAACCAAGAGAAGGTGATTAACCAAAGAGAGATTGGTTTTAATAGGCGGACTGTGATTAACCAAAAAACGGGTGATTAACTAAGAGAAGATGATTAACCCAAGGGAGATTGGTTTTAATAGGCGGATTGTGATTAACCAAAAAACGGGTGAATAACCAAGAGAAGGTGATTAACCCAAGGGAAATTGGTTTTAACAGGCAGACTATGATTAACCAAAGAACGAGTCATTAACCAAGAGGTGATTAACCCAAGGGAAACTCAGTATGTTAACAGACGGACTATGGTTAACTGAGGGAGGGAAGACAATGATCTTGAACCAAGGAAATGGTGATTGATCAAAGGAAATACTAAAAGGATATGAGTGATTAAGGATCAACTCTATTGAGGATCAAGAGACACTATAGTTTGGAGATAGAGGTGACTATTCTAAGTTCAGGGTCAAGCTCCCCCTACCAGAAATAGTCAGAATGAGGGTAAGAGAAACTCCATCCTCATTCCTTCTCTAGCATCCAAAGTGTAACGCAGGAATTGAAATCGATAGAGTAATGGCATAATTTGTATAGTGCTCCAGTTTGTTGTGCAGACATCTGACTCAGCAGGGGATCAAGAGAATGAGGCCCTAGGAAAAGACTAAAGAGAGCAGAGAAATTAATCAATTGAAATAAGGTTTTGATCAATCAATCAAAAGGAGGGAGCAAGCCAATAATACTTCAAACGATTCGAAAGATTACCAAAGAAAAAGTGATGAATAATGTTGAATAAGATTACATTTGTTCAAGGAAGAACAAATATAATGTATTAAGTTGAAATTGCAAAGCATTAATAAGGACAAGATAGCATGCATCACTAAGCATAATCATGTTAACATATAAGCTAAAGTATGCAAAAAGTGCCTCAAATCATGTGAAAAAATTGCAAGGCAACATGAATGTCAAGAATGAAAAATATTACATAATCGACAAATCGTACATCAAAGATTCGCATACATACTGAAACCGAAGGCTAAACAACTCAATAAAAATACACAAATATCAAATATGTCGAGCCATTGAAGTTAAATGTGGACAAAAATTCAAACAAGCATGAAAAAGCACAAAAATCAGCTTCTGCAACAGTGTTAATCGATTAACCACTTTTGCCTATAAATTGGTTAATTGATTAACATTGTAAAAACAACACAAAATCAACACAACAACAATGTTAATCAATTAACCACTTTTTCCTGTAAACTGGTTAATCTGTTATCACTATAAAGAAACAGCAACATAAAATTCAGTACAAAAGCACTTTTCAGCAACTTATTTCATGCAATTGCAGTGGATCAAAGTATAGAAGAATATACAAAATTCATGCTAATTTATAGCAAATAAAATCTACTAGAATTGATCATGCAAAACAAGATTTCAAGCAACAAAACCTTAATCAATAGCTATGTTGTGAAAATGCAAAAATGATTGAAAATAGCGAATTAAGTAAGAATCACCAACCTACAAGGAAGAGGCTTGCCTTGGTAATTGTTGTAAGCTAAGTGTGATGCGAAGAAGTAAAGAAAACCATAGAATTCCATGATTTAGAGAAATTCATAGCGAAATCGAAGAAAATGCAATAAATGCTCCAAATATGAATTTACACCAAAACTCTTGAAATGTTCACTTCCAAAACTTGAATTGAAGTAGAAGTTGCTATAATTACATAAATCAAAGAAGAAATGTAGTGTATTGGAGGTTTAGCTCAAAAGAATAACAAGTTTAATGAGAAGCTTGCTAGGATTTAATGGTGGGAAAAGAGATTTAGTGTGATTTGGTGAAGTGGATAAAGAGGATTGAGAGAGAATTGCAAAAAATTCAGAGAGATTTGAGAATCAAGAGCGAAAAATGAGAGAATGATTAAGGGTCTTTTTCAAAAATATGAAGGTTTTCTTAAATAGAGTGTAGGTTTGGAGTAGGTTATGCTTAGAATTAGACATGAAGGTAGTTACATGAGGTTTGGCATTTGGTTTGGAGTTATTTAGACCCAACTCACTGAGTTGAGGTCTAACTCGGTTGGAGAATCCCAATGCAACTCACTTGATCAACTTGTTCACATGCTTGGAAATGAGAGTGTATGGTGAGCATAATTGAAAGTGAGGTAGTGTAGCGAATGTAATTGATATTTTCTGGTGTAATCACATGTCTAGAACCTTCCACAAGTTACTAGAATGATGTATACCAAAGGAGAAAAGTGTAGATGTTGCAGCGCTGTGAAATGCTGAAATTCTACAAAACGTGCAGGTGTTAATCGATTAACAGTTGTTCAAAAGCTGAAAATAATACTGTAAAAAGGTGTTAATAGATTAACCAATTTTGCCTATATTTTGGTTAATCTATTAACACAGTCAAATTTTGCCCAATTTGGCTTGAAACAAGGTGTTATGGTCGTGGCTCTGAACTCCGACTCTTTGCTTTGATAAATAGGCATGAAAACCCTTGTATTTTACTTGTATTAATGTTGTGATGGCTCTGTAAGGATGTGATTAACTGTGGCTTCAAAAATTCTGGATATGCCGATATCAAAACCACAGAGAAAAAAATGCTAATGCGCATGCCGAAAATGTAAGTTCACATGCTCATGCAAAAAGGGAAAGGGGAGGTCAAATTTCGAGTTACAACAGTCGTGTCATTTGTTTATTTCTTAAGAGTATGATTCTCTTGAGAATATTGAGTTTGGTTCATGAGATATACTAGTAAAAAAATCTTTGTTCTTGATTTTTTAAGCTTTTCCCGAAAAAGTTATGTTATCGGTTATTGAGATTACTTTTAAATTTCTAAGAAGGCTCATTAGCTTATCCTATGGTAAAAGCTATCTTTGGTTGGAAATAAGCCTATAAAAATCTCAAGATCAGCTTGTATAAAGATTTTTGGGCATAACCTTTAAAAGCTCAAATTTTATAGTAAAACTCTCAAGAAGACCACTTGGGGATATGGCTAGGCCAACGTTCAACCAAACATATATAAATCCCTGGTGCAATCTCTCTAACCCTGTCCTTTTAATTTCTGCTATTTACTTTTACTATTTTATTTCCGTTGCTACTCACACTTAAGAAACTACTAATACAATTTTGACCGAAAAAAGTATAAAAGTAATCATGAATTTCAAATACCACAATTCACCCTCTCCCCTCTTGTGCTTGAAGTCACTTGTTCAAAAAATGGCATCTTAACCTAAATGTTATTAAGGACTAATCGTATTAGGAGGAAAAATATCCTCAAGTTATTTACTTAACAAAACCTCATCCTTCAATGGGGAAGGGTACAATTTGTGGAAGGAAAAAATGAAATTTTTTATAGAAGGGATGGATCGTGGTATTTGGAATGTTGTAAAAGAAGATCCATTTATCCTCAAACACAAAGTAAATGGTGCTATAGTTGACAAACCTAAAAAGGACTGAACCAAAGATGATAAAGAGAACGTGAAATATGATTTGAAAGTAAAATCTATCGTCACTACGGCTCTAGGTCTTGATGAATTTTTGTGAGTCTCTCACTGTGAAACTACAAAAGAAATGTGAGGCATCCTCCAAATTACCCATGAAATAACTACTGAGGTAAAAAGGACAAAGTTAGGCACATTAATCCATGAGAATGACCTTTTCAAAATGGGATATGAAGAGAGCATAAGTTAAATGCAAACACGATTCACCCATATCGCGAGTCATATGAGAACTCTGTGAAAAACATTTTCAAATGAGGAATTAGTCATAAAAATTCTTAGACGCCTAAACCGTAGTCAGAAATCTAAAGTCATTGTGATTATTATCTAAGGATTTAGAGAATATAGACATAACTCTTTGGAAAATTCCGGAAACACGAGATGGAACTAAAAAGGCTTGCCTTAGATGATACAAGAGAAAAGAAAAACAAAAGTCTAGCACTTAAGGCTGAGGAATCTTGTTCTAATGGTGGCATGACTCTCATAGTAAATAACTTCAAGATATTCATGAAGAATGAGAATAAGCAAAATGAAGAGCAAGAAAAAATCGAAGAGAAAACACCATTCGTTCCAACATGCTACATATGTGGAAAGAAAGACCACATAAAAACTTATTATCCCTTATTCAAAAAGGATAATAAAAGTTCAGTAAATCTCAGAAAAAAGAAGAAAGCTTATGTCACATGGAAATATAATGATATAGAATCCTCAAATGATAAAGAAGAGGAAAAATATAACATTTTTCTTATGGAAAACCATCAAGATAATTCGGTAACGTCTCAATTCTCCTAGAATGATCTATTTAGAATATGAAATAAACAAATAAACTAGAACAAACTGTTTCGACATCTAAAGATACTATCTTCTCTCTTGAACTTAAAAATATAACCCTTGAAATAGAGATAGAACTCCTTAGAGAGAAATAAAATGGTCTATTTCAAAGCTTTTCCACTTTTAGAGAAGATGATGAACTTGACAAGTGCGATAAATGTGAAAAATTACAAAATGAAATTTGTTATTATTAAAAAATACTTGTCAAGTTCACCAAAGGAATAGATAACTTAAATTCGTGTTTAGGTAATCAAAGAGCATCATATAACAAAGTCGCCCTTGGCTATGAACCAAATATTAATAGTAAAAACTTTGATAACTTTTGTAATTCCAAAACCACCTTTCGTTGTAAAGCTCTAAAATGCAACTATTGCAAAAAGGAGGGACACATTGCAATGTTATTCTTTATCGAGAAAAGTCATGAAAGTAAAGAAGGACTCCTACTTCATATTGGTACCCAAAGTTAATGTTGTCTAAATGTGAAAATTCGTATATCTCTAACATAACGAAGAAAAATGTTTATGAAACTAACAAATAAGGACCCTGGATGAAATTGGTACCTAAAGTTAATGTCTAACATTCTCTTTGCAGGAATGCTTTACAGTCTCAAACACCAAATAGTATCTTGATAATGGTTATTTAAAGTATATGCCAGGTGAAAAAACCTATTCTCTATCTTCTTTCCTAAAGAAGGAGGATTTGTATCCTATAGGGATAATAATAAGGAAATTTTTCAAGGGATTGTCACCATTGACAAGTCCCCCAATCCAACAATTGGGGAAGTTCTATTGGTAAAAGGGCTTAAATATATTTTGCTTAGCATAAGTCAATTATGTGACAATGGTAACAATACAACTTTTCACTCTTCTGGGTGTTGGGTCATAAAATCTAAATCAAATGAAACTTTATTTAGATCAATAAGTAGAACTACCTCACAATGAATTTAAATAAGATTCCTTCAAGATATGTATGTCTCATAAGTAAAGAGGATGAATCTTGGCTATGGCACAAGAGAATATCTCACATCCACATGAATCATCTGAAAAGTTTGGTCCACAAAGATCTCTTAGACAGTATGCCAGACTTAACTTTTGAAAATAATAGATTATGTTATGTGTTCCAAAAATAGAAACAAGTAAATGGATCTTTTAAATCTACGACTATAGTTTCTACTATTATGCCTTTACAACTGCTTCACATAGACCTTATTGGCCCATATTGAACCATAAGTCTAGGAGGAAATGTTTGCGCTCTTGTAATTATGGATGACTACTCTCGCTATACTTGGACATTATTATTATCTTATAAAAGAGACGCGTTTGTTTTCTTTCAAAAACTAGCTAAAGTTATCTATAACAAAAAGGTGTAAGCATTGCATCCATAAGAAGTGGCCATGGTGGAGAATTTCAAAATGAAGAATTCAAAATTTAATGTAATGAGAACGACATTTGGAAAACCTTTTACACACCACGAACTCCCAACCAAATGGGTGTAGTAGAGATGAAAAACGGGTCTCTAGCAGAGCTTGCAAGGATGATGCTCAATGATTCCAATCTTCCTAAATATTTTTGGTCTAAAGTTGTGAGCATTGCTTGCTATGTTATTAATCATGTCTTGATAAGACTAATTCTAAAGTGAATACCCTATGAACCATATAAAGGCAAAAACACAATATCTCTCATTTTTATTTCTTTGGTTTCAAATGCTTTGTCCTTAATAATGGGAAAGATAACCTTGTAAAATTTGATGCAAAAGTTGGTAATGGCGTATTCATAGGATATTCCACTTCTAGCAAAGCTTTAAGAATATTTAACCCAATAAATCTAACAGTCGAAGAATCATTTCATGTTACCTTTGATAAATCTAGCCCTAAATAAGTAGAAGTATAAGTTTTTAATTGTGCATGTATTCTGGAAAAGACAAGTCTGGAGGAAAATTAAGAACAAGACCAAGAGAAAAATTAAAGTGTAATCACAGAGAAAGAATCGGTTCAGGATAGAATCCCAGACACTCTGATAGAACATCTAGATCTCCATAAGAAATGGAGACTGACAATAGACCATCATATCTAAAATCTCATTGAAGATATCTCCAAGTGAGTTACTACTCGATAGTCCTTCAATAAGGTGTGTAACTTTGTGGATTTTTTTTGCAAATTGGACCAATGGGAATCAACGAGGCTATAGTCGATGAACAGTGTCTCTTTCCATGAAAGAGAAGTTAAATCAATTTGGACGAAACAACATATGGGGACTAGTTCCCATAGCTTCATCTAATATAGTGATTCGTGCCCAGTGGGTCTTATGCAACAAGTTGGACTAAGATGGTAATGTTTTAAGAAATAAAGCCAAAATCATTATGAAAGGATACAATTAACAAGAAGGAATAGATTTCACTAAAACCTATGGTCTTATAGCTAGATTAGAAGCCATAACGATGTTATTAGCTTTCTTTTGCATCATGAATTTAAAATAATTTCAAATGGATGTAAAAAGATATTTTTTTAAATCGATACATCCAAGAGGAGGTATTTGTTGATCAACCTCTAGGTTTTCTGAACCCAACTTTTCTATATCATGTTTTCAAGCTTAAAAACACACTATATAGGTTAAAACAAGCGCCTAGAGCATGGTATGACCGCCTAAGTAAATTATTGGTTGAAAACAAGTTCTAAAGAGGAAAAGTTGATAAAACTCTTTTCATCAACAAAACCGAGCATGACATCTTATTGGTTTAAATTTATGACGATGTTATTATCTTCGGCGATACTAACGAATCCTTGTGCAAGGAATTTTTTGAAATCATGCAAAACATGTTTGAAATATCTGTGATGGGAGAGCTAAAGTACTTTATAGGACTCCAAATCCATCAAACAAAAAGGAAACTTTCATAAATCAAGTGAAATACTGTAAAGAGTTGCTAAAAAGGTTTGATATGGAGAAGCTTAAAGTAATAGCAAAACCAATGCCAACCTAATGCAACCTTGACAAGCACGAAGATGGAAAACCAACTGAAAAAAGAAATTACTGAGGTATGATAGGATCTCTTCTTGATATAATGTTTGTTGTCTGTATGTGCGCACACTTTTAAGCTTCCTCTAAGGAATCACATCTCAGTGTTGTAAAATGTATCATGAGATACCTCTCAAGCACACAATGAACAATTTTATGGTGCCCCAGTGGATCAGATTATGACTTAGTTGGGTACACCAAATCTGATTTTGCTAGATGCATGTTGGATAGAAAAAGTATCACTGGTACGTGTCACTTACTTGTGAACTCGTTTGTCTCATGGCACAGCAGGAAACAAGCAAGTGTCGTGCTATCCACAACTGAGGCAGAATATGTTGTTACAGGTAGCTATTTCACTCAACTTATGTGGATGAAACAACAGCTCAATGACTACAGTATAAATCTTAGAGCAGTCCTAATAAGATGTTACAAGACTAGTGCTATAAATATCACAAAAAATCCAATACTTCACTCTTGGGTTAAACAAGTTGAAGCTTGACACTACTTTATTATAGACCATGCTGAAAAGGGGAATGATTATTTAAATTTTTAACCTCATCTAATCAACTCACATACATTTTTAGTAAACCTATTCCTAAAGATTTTTTTTTTAATAAGAACTGAATTAGGAGTTGAAAAAAGGGAATGAGTACTTGAATTTTTAACCTCATATAATTAACTCTCAAAACTTTTACTAAACCACTTCTTAAAGAAAACTTCTTTTTAATAATAATTGAATTTGGAACATATAATGAATCATGCATGGACTAAAATTCCTACATGCCATATATGTGCTTGTGTTGATCTATGTGCTTATGTTTGCATATCTTACTTCTCACATTGCATAGTCCTATCCACCTTTTTATTTTGACAAATGGGGAAATTAAAATTTTAGTGGGAGTAAAATATACTCTCTACTTAATTTATAGAGAGTTTAATCACTAGAAACATATACCTATTATTTCTTTTACCATCTCCCTAAGAGATGTGTTGTCATTATCAAAAAAGGAGAGAATGTTGATCTATGTGCTTGCAGGTATAAAGTTGAAAATCTCGCAAAAGAGTCATCTGAAATTTTAATGACGATAATGATGATTAAAGTTGGTGGGAATAGTTTTTAACTCTTTGATAGATAGACACTCAAGGTTAAAGTGCTTATATGATCAAGATCATCCAACAAAGAATCTCCAAGCCTTAGATAAAGTGTGAAACCTTGCTAGATTGTGTTTGCCTTTCTGAGCATCCAATAAAGTAAGGAAGTAACTTTGAATTACTAAGGAAACTCACACAGACACATACACACATACACACACACACACACACACACACACACACACACACACACACACACACACACACACACACACACACACACACACACACACACACACACACATACACACACACACACATATATATATATATATATATATAGACGCACACACACGCACAGGTATGTGAGCAGGCACGCACACGCCCACACATGCATAAACACACATGCGCGCGCACGCACGCGCTCGTGCGCAAACACTTACACACACACGTTACATTATCTTTTTCAAACTCTTTTATCTTGAAAATTATTTTCTAATCCAAGTCAAGTGATTAAGAAATTCTCCAATATCTCTCCAAATCATTTTTGAACTAGCTAATTGATTGGTAACTTATACCAATCGATTGGGAAAACTTTTATGAGTCATCCAATCAATTGAAGAAGGGTTAAATGATCTGCCAAACGATTAGGACAACACTCTATATCAAATATTTCTTTTTTGGGATGGTAATCGATTAAAATTGACTTTGCCAGTCGATTGGAGCATTATATTAGTCGATTAGCTAATCAATTCTTCCAATGGAATATTTCCTTTTTAAAATTTTCCAACTCTTATATAAGGGAGGCTCGCCTCCTCTCCATTTCACACCACTTTCTTTGTAA
Source organism: Lathyrus sativus (assembly GCA_963859935.3). Taxonomy (NCBI): domain Eukaryota; kingdom Viridiplantae; phylum Streptophyta; class Magnoliopsida; order Fabales; family Fabaceae; genus Lathyrus; species Lathyrus sativus. Next base: position 507,453,220 of record OZ012741.1, read on the forward strand.
TTTATCTCTCTATTTTTCTCTCATTATCTCTCTAGACATACTTTTTTTTCAGTTAAAGGTTTGTGGGCATAACCTTCAAAATCTCACAGTTTATATTCAAACGCTCAAGAAGCCCACTTGGGGATAGGATTGGGCCAACACTCGGCAAAACATGTATAAATCTCTAGTACAATCTCTCTAAATGTATCCTTTTAATTTATACTATTTAATTTTAATGTTTTATTTTTGTTGTTATTCACTCCTAAGAAACTACTTGAGGATAGGGTTGAGCCAACATTCGACAAAACCTATATAAATCTCTGATACAATCTCTCTAAACGTATCCTTTTTATTTCTACTGTTTAATTTTAATGTTTTATTTTCGTTGTTATTAACTCCTAAGAAACTACTAATACGATCTTAATCAAGAAAAGTTTAAACGTAATCGTGAATTTTAAATACCACAATTCACCCCCTTCTCGTGCTTTAAGTCACTTGTTCAACAAGTGTCATTAGAGTTAAACTCCTGTTATGGACTAATCGTCTCAGGAAAAACAATGTCTTAAAGTACGACTAATTAAATGCATTTAAAAAAGGGTCCATATTAAACGCATTTAGAGAAATATTCATTGTCTGATAATGAGGATCATCCAAGACTGTTTCAATAAACTTGCTTTAACAAATTTTCTTCATGGTTAAAATATGTTGGTGTAAACCCTAGAGGCCAATACTTTAGGTACTTGTATTAGATTATTTATTAAGAATAAAAGGTTTTTCTATATTATGTTTGTTTTTACAAGATAATAAAGTCTCTAGAACAGCTAGTTTGTTTAATGAAATATTAAGTGTGACTTAATCATGAGATTACTTTAAACATAAAGACATTATTCTTAAAGTATTCGTAGTCGAGCTTTACTGTGAAGTGAGATAACATTAAATCATTAAGACTATTATATAGATAGACTGATGATCACATCTCATGGATCATGGATAAGGAGTTATCTAGTCTTAGCATATGTATGAATATTAGGAGTAATATTTATACTGGATTGACCCGTTATGAGAGTACTACATAGAATGTTATATAAAGTGTCATAAGTTACTCTCATGGTGAAAGTGGTGTATACCACCCTTCGACCTGAAACCACTATAGACCTTAGATGTAGAGTCGAGTATTTTATTGTTGATCTAACATTGTCTGTAACTGAATGACCATAAAGACAATTAATGGATACTCCACAAAACATGCTTCGGGACATGAGTGACCAAGATGGAATTTGCCCATCCTGCATAGCAGGATAAATGTCTAAGGGCCCAATATTGAACTGGACAAGGTTGACACGGTACATTCCTTGTGTTCAATATAGAAATAAGAGAAAAAGGTTAATTGTACACATAAGCATTACCACAAAAGGTCTTGTCATATCAGATGACATTTTTGTAACTTGGGTAGCAGTGATGTGTTGCTAGATATCGATTATTGTTTATTATATTAAATGTGTGATTTAATATAATTGTCAACATTGCGAAAACCTACAGGGTCACACACATAAGGACATATTGATAAGAGATAGAGTAAATATGGAACACCGTAAGGTACGATGCACATAAGTAAATGTATAACACCGCAAGGTACAATGCAATTAAGTAGAATACGAAATATGGTAAGGTACCACACGCTTAAGTGATATATGGTACACCATAAGATATGGCGCGCGTGCGCTTATGTGGGCTTTTTAGTTTGCAGCCTACACAAGTGGATCTATAATAGAACCCTTGTGCAGAAGCATTCACTCTTGATGAAAATACGGATTGTGAAACCCTAACCATATTTTCCTCCTCTCTCTAACTCAAAGCCTTTAACATAGCAGCTAACACTGAGACTGGAGGAATCTGTTCGTATGGACTGAGTAGAGACGTTGTTTATCATTCAATGCTCGTGATCACTGCTTCGATTTAGCATCAAAGGTTTCATCGCCACAAGAGGTAACTATTTCTATCATTGATCATGATGATTTGAAAGGAATACTAAAGGGAAAATTTTAATTTTTGTTGCGTTTTAAATTCTGATTTCCCTTCAGTGGTACCAGAGCCACTTACGAAATCATGAATCTGATAACTGTTTATTTTCTATACTTTCTATTTTAATTCGATTAAAATACATAATAAATTAAATTATAATTGATTAATTTAATTTTGGCATCAGGCTGTGTATAATTTGGATGATCAATATGGACTATGCTTTGGAATTTGACATTAGTATGGTAAAGCAGCGATATATCAATCGCCCTTAAGTTACACAAATATGATCAATCAAGTTTTATATGTGATATAAGTAACTCTGATGCAAATATGGTATATTGGATATATTGTTTCTACTTCGCCCATTCATACACGTAATGATTGTTGTTCCTTTGAGCGATCCATGTTCATTTGCTTCGAAATCCGCATTATTATGGTGAAGCAATGACATGTCGATCAATCATACTAAATTATTGATCATGGTGTTTTGACGGTATGAAGTTGTTGCATTAGGGTTCATCATGGCACAAGGGTTGCACTATCAAAAGGGTATACGATTAGGGTTGTGACGGAACAAAAGTTGTGCTTTAATGTTTATGGATAGTATCAAGTGTTGATGCAAAAACTAAGTCGATTTAGAATGAATTGTTAATTAAAATTTTGCGTCGGGGCGACGGAACCGCCGACTACTTTGCATATTGTGATCATTTTCCAACATTCAATTTGATATATCTAATTTACATGATTTATATTAATAATAATAAACATGTATTTATTATTGTTCTCTTGTGGTGATCAGTTATGACCTTAGTTTTTCTTTATTTTGTTTTGGGATTTTAAAATATGATATGCGTGTCGTGCCTCTTTTTTAATCTCTTGATGTAACTTCTTTTCTCATCTCACTCCCTCGTATGTAAAACAAGTATTCTTTGATGTAATGTAATATTATGAAGAAAGAGAAGAATACAAGAGAAAAGGAGGACAACCTTGGAGATCTTGCTTGGAGAAACATAAATCGTTATTAGGTTTAGCTTAGGTTTTCTCATTGGTTTGGGAGAACAATTGCGATAGGGGTCATAACTGCTTCATTTTATATGTATGTTGATGCATGTGAATGTATGTTGATGCAGGTGAGAGATGGTTTATATGATAAATATTCCAGTGAGATTAAACTAATTGAAAATTCCCTCAAAGTTGAATATTAAGTTTATGCCTTCCAAGTTTTAGAACTCATCAAGACTAGTATCGAATAATGTAGGTTTCTTCTAACGCGAGGTGCATGTTCTACATTGGTAAGGTGAGATGGAATAAATGTAATATCCTATTTCTAAAACAATGGGAAAACTTAACTAAACAAATTATAATAAGATTATATACGTTTAGAAACAAGAGTTGGGAATGATCCATATGATATATTAGAATAAGGAGTTATTCACCCAACTGAAAATATTCGAGAATTGTATTAGATACAATTGGAAAGAGTTCCTACCTAAATAACTGAGTTTTATGTAATCATCCTAACGCTAACTTAAAACAAAGTGAAATATAGATCTCGATCCACTAGAAAATCTTCCACAGGATTTTTCAAATCAAATGGTGAGGGTCATTTGGTTTGAGTAAAATAGTGGAAACATATTTAACTAAGAACCAAATTTAATATGTTGGTTTTAATTAATAATTATAATTTCACATTTTTATGTAGATTATCATGACAACAAACACCTCTAACAATATTTTGCGATCAATCCTTGATAAGGAAAAATTGTCTGGGACATAATTTCTAGATTGACACCAAAACCTGAGGATTATCTTCAAACATGATAAAAAGTTATATGTCTTAGAGACACCAGTTCTTAAAGAGGGGCCTCATAGTTCTACTCCTAAGGCTGAAAGAGATGCTTATAAGAAGTATGTCGATGATGCCAATGAAACTGCTTGCCTCAAGCTAGCTACCATGAATTATGAATTGCAAAAGCAACATTAAAACATGGCAGCATTCGATATGATCGAACACCTGAAGATGCTCTATCAAGAGCAGGCAAGGCATGGGAGATTTAAAGTTTCAAAAGCCCTTTTTCAAGGAAATCTAGATGAGGGATCCCTAGTAGGTACCCATGTACTCAAGATGATTGGGTATGTGGAGAACCTTGAAATATTGGGTTGTGAGTGCAACCTCTCCGTTAGATGTTTTGCATGATGTTAAAACTATAAGAAAACTTAGTGTTTCTGTATGTTGGACGGTATCTTTGAGTTTGTGTGGCATCCTTGCATTAGAGGTTTTAGGAATCATCAAAAATCACTTCAAAATTGTCCACAATCATGAAACACAGCTTTCTGTACAAAAATGCACTACATGTGTCGGCACATACGATTTTCAAGCCGACACTTGTAACTCAATAATGAAGCTTGTAGCCTTTGTCAAAGGTATGTCGGCACATACTGTAACATCAATTCTATGTGCCGACACTTACGTGCTTCAGACCGGAACATCTACTGTCCTAAATAAGGTTGTAGGTTTTGTTTGATTTAGCTCGACACATAGGTCTGTTTAGGTCGACACATGTTATTTTTTACAGTATATGCCGGCACATCCATCCTTCAAGCCAAAACATGCTGTTTAATTTGGTCAATCTTGTTTATCTCTTTTAATTCGAAAACTACCTATTTGCCACCAATATTCCAAAAATATAAACACATCATTCATGTTTCATTCCAAATTGGTGATACCATAATATTAGCCTGCATCTGCTCATCATCTTCAACCTCCATTCTATGTCTACACACTTACAAATCACACATAATAATATTTTGTTGGGTGCCAGCTAGGTGAAGGACTGATAAGGTTCAATTGGGTTCTTGTGTAGTCGAGATATTGGGTTGAGATTTGTAGGGGTCTTCATCCAGAAAAACTGCGGGTTTTTCCTCCAAGATCGAGTGAAGATTTGGGGGTTTTCGTGCAAGAAGTTCAAGAGAGGATTATGACATTGTGCAATCCTTTGGAGATAAAGTATGCAAAGAACCTTTTGGAGATTAAGAACTCAAAAGAAGTAAAAGAGAACGATGAATTGAATTGAAGTCTTATGGAATAATCGGTGTAATTGATCGTGCGTAAGAGCTTAAAGATAAAGAATGCAAAGGAGTAGCAATATCAATAAGTCAATTAGCATCCATTTTTTTCCTGGTCTTACTCAAGATCAAAAGAAGAAAAGGGGTTTAATCAACATCAGAACCGGTAGTGTTTGTATGGTTGCTCTCACTCCTACAAAAAACCTATTTAACAACGATTGGGAAAGATATATAATCACGCGGGCCCAGGCATTGTTATGTAGAGTGTCGTTGTATATATAATTCTTACAATCACGACCCAGTAACCGTTGTAATAAACTGGAAAGTACATGCCCTATCACAACAATTTTTCCAAAAGACCGTTGTGATAAAAATAATGGTCATAGGTTCGATTATCAGCTGCGCCGTTTTGATTTTTTTTTTCTGGTCAGCGCGCATTATATTATAACAGTTATGATATATAACCATTGTTAAATTTTCTGCAAAATTAAAAAATATTATCTTGCTTTTATAATTAATCCCATTTTTAACCTGTATTATTGTTCACCATATCACAGCAGAAAATATAACTCACATTTATGATAAAGTTATCATAATAATATTAATTGTACCATATTCATAATATCACATAATAGTATCATATTCAATACACCATAACATCATCACATGAATCCAAGGTAACCAATACATCAACCATTACACAATCAATCAACATACAAACTTAATCGACTATAACATATTTCGTCATTGTTGTTACAACATATGCAATGAACACTGCAAATAAAAAAAATTTAGGTAATCTTCAACTGTTTCGTCAGGATCTTCACCTTCAACATTAATTCGTCCTCTTTGGCTTTGTAGGTGTTAACCATCTCCTTCTCCTCATTCAAGTTCTTTACTAGTGAATAAATGATTTGTTTTACCCTAGGATCGATCTCCTCATCCAACCAAGCAAAGTGAGAGCATTTTTTGTATCCTTGAATGTTATACATCCCACTGCCATAGAAAATGTGATCTGGGTTCGAATTGGTCCATGTTGTCATCAACAAAGTGTCGAGACCATACTTACATATGTACCTTGAACGACTTGAGGACTTGTTTCCATGGCTACAACCGGACTGCTGAGACATTTTAATGGAAGAATTTGATAGAAACATGAAGAAACTGGGCGAGAAGAAGACGAACAGTGACTGGGGGGAAAAGAAGATGAAAAAAAATTTAAAAGGATCAAGAACGCAATATATAATAAACAAAAACAACAACAAGTTATGAAGTTCTGAGAACATTAATCAACAACAACAGCATACAATAACACAAGATATTATGTAATGTTTCAAGATACACCTTTTTTTAATTAATTAATCATGGATGTCGAACAAATTATGAAGTTCATCTAGTTTATGAAGCTATAAAGAAGAAATATAAGGTGAATAAATTTTACACAATAGCTTCACACTTCTTGTATATCTTTTAATAGCTACACAAACCATATGTATCATAGCCAAAGTATGCGCTTTATTAAGATGGTGAAGACGAATATGAAAAAATGAGAACATTCATCAAATGAAATAATGAGAACCCATTTTTAACAAGAAATGTAAACGAAATCGAAACATAAGTTTAATGAATGAACCTCAAGTTAGCGATTGGTAAAGACGAATCCGAAGATGTATCTGAAGGTTGAAGTATGTTTAAAAAGTGATATGGATGTTAGGGTTATGTATTGAACGATAGGTACTTTCATTTATATACTAAAAAACATCACTTTTCATCACAGTTAGAAAGAAAAATCGTGATGCAATTTTTAAATTTTACAACGGTTGTATTGTAAACTGTGGTTAAATAACTTTTAAACTTTACAACGGTTGGTTTACTTCGCCGTTGTAAAATCATTTACAATTTATATTTTAAATAATGGACTTAAGTGACACACGCTTAATGTACTATAAAAAATAGAAAAAATATAATTGCTGGAAATCGAAGCTTGCTACACATCATTTATAACTATGGTGTTTTAAGACAACCGTCATTAAATTACTATTTAGAAATCCAGCTACTCACTGGACGCAAAATTTTTAACCTATTACAACGGTGTATATAAATCTGTTGTAAACCTGTCATTGTTGTTTGCGCGTTTTGTAGTAGTATCTTAAACACTTTTCTTGTATATCGACTTTTTGCATAGTAAGAAATTATCCTAATTCCACATTGGAAATTAGGCGCAGACGTACCCACACACGAGGACTAAAGTGGGGAACTGTGTGAATAAATCCTCGTGTCGATCTCTCTATTATCTCTTTACTCGCTTTATTTTTCATTACACAATTTGTCAAATAACGTTGATTAATTGATTGACTCGTAAGAATTTTCCTGTGATCTTTCTGTTTTAACTTAATTGTTGATTAGTTTATAATCACTTTTGATTATAAGTGGTTTTCATATCAACAACAACACAAAGGAAATTATGAAAATTCGTTCGCACACCAAGTGTTTGATAAATTGCTTAGTTCAATATTTTCAGCTTGTTATCATTGGAAATAACATTACTAAGTAATTAGTTTAAACAAGTAATAACGTGATACTCTATTAAAGGTTAAATTTAATTATGGTGTTTGTCATTCCATAATTGACTTTCCATATCTGAGTTCTAATAACTAGGTTCGTGTAGACAACTTATGTCAATCCACACCAAAACCTTCCGCGTGCACTCTTTTTCAAATAACTTAAAAACCTAAATTTTATTTGGTGATTTTGGATTAGGTGTCTATCCCTCCCCCCCCCTTTAGACAAGTCTTCATTGTTTAACAAGTAATATCAGAGCCTGGTTTATTCCGTGCTTCTAAATGCTTATTAGAAAAAGGCTCATGAACCTAAAGAGGAATATAAAAGAGCTCTAATATTTACAGGAGAAAACTATGGTTATTGGAAAGCTTGTATGCAAACTCATGTGAACTCTTATGATAAAGCTGTTTGGGAGGCCATTCAAAATGGACCTACACCAATCACATATGTTGTGGATGGTGTTACCTTACTTAAGCCTGAATCACTATGGAATGAGGAAGATGATAAAAAATGATCATACGATTGGAAAGCGAAAAACATTTTGATATCCGCTCTCGGTGTCGATGAGTTTTATCGTGTTTCTCATTGTGAGATCGCTAAGGCTATGTAGGATGCTCTACAAGTTGCCCATGAGGGAACTAATGAGGTCAAACAAGCCCGAATTAACACACTTAATCAAGAAGTCAAACTCTTTTGCATGAAGCATGGTGAAACCATTGCTCAAATGCAAAAGTGGTTCTCACATCTTATTAATCATTAATTTTTCTAGGTAATCCTATTTCCAATTCTATTGCTACTAAAAAGGTTTTGAGATGTCTTACTAGGAATTGGAAATCGAAGGTTATGACTATCAAGGAAGCCAATGATCTTACAACACTTGATCTCACCACCTTGTTCGAAAAGTTAGAAGAACACGAGCAAGAACTAAATTGCTTGGATGTCTATGAAAAGAAGCTTGAGAAAAAGAAGAAAAAGGAGAAGGAAGCCAATAAGGAGGAAGGAATGAAGTCTAAAGCTCTCACGGCTTCAAGCTCCAAGTCCTCAAAGGATAAGCATCTTTATGATAATGACGGTAGCAACAAATATGTTTCGGATGACGAAGAGATGAGTTTGTTGTTAAAAAGTATCATAAATACTTGCAAAAGAAAGGTGAAAAGAACTTCTATATAAGGGGTACTAAGTCTAAAGGACAATCTATATTCTCAATGGAAGATAAGTCCAAAGGAAGAAATACAATACCTTCACACTCTAACAAAAATGAGAAGAGAAATCAACGTAAATAACATGTCACACCTAAGAAGGCCTATGTGGCGTGGGGAAGTGACATTGAACCCTTGAGTGATGAAGAATCTAATGATGATGAAGAATTATCTAACTTTTGTATTTCAACTCACATAAAAAAATATAAAGAAGAAGGAGACCAAACCATCAAAGTATGATAAAGTCTGCTTCTCCGGTCATTATTGTGAAGACAATAAGAAGGACTATGAATCATCAAGATGTAATGAGATGCGTTCCTCTAGTCATCATCAAGGAGGTAAGAAAGTTAAGGTAAAATCTTCTCAGAATAAAAATATTGATAAATTGGATCATTTAGAGTTACTTAATGCTTTTGAAGTCTTACACAAAGAAGTTGTTGAAGCATTCAAAAAGTTGGCCTCAAATAGAAAAATCTTTTCATAATTGTAAGCAAATATTTCAGAAACGGAAAAGAAAATAGAAGCATTAAAGGACACTTTAGTAGATGATCAAAAAGTCAATAATAAAGAAGATGACAATCCATTTAACTTTGAATGTGCTACTTGCTATATTTGACAAAAAGAGGCCAGGACTCTTAAGGCCAAGTTAACCAAGGCTCAACAACCAAAGATCACATATGCTATAGATACAACAAAGTTTAACAAACCTTTGAATCCACTGTACAGATTTATTGAAAAGAAATTGAGTAGGAAACATGACATTTCTTGAAATATAACTTGTTACTACTATTGTATGAAAGGTCATACTATTGCCAAATTCAAACTTAGGAGATATTTAATCCCTAATGGAATTTCTCAGTGGTCACCTAAGTGCAACAATTGTGTTACTCACCCTCAAGGACCCAACAAAGATTGGGTACCTAGTTTATCTTATTGATTTTACAGGAAGAAGTGTCTTGATTCTATGAAGAAGTTGTTGGGCTTCATGTATAGTAACATCAAGACATTTGCTAGATAACATAGTCAAATCAAATTGAATTGGTGTTAAGAAGAATGAATATGTTTTCTAGAAGCATCAGCAAGAAAACGTCATTTGGTAGAAGATGTTGAGACAACTTAGAAAGGTGAAGATGAATGAAGATGTAGTGAAATAATTTTGTTGAAGGTGCGGTTGGCATTTTTTAAAGCTCTTGTTCTAAAGCCTCTCGGGAAATGCTCGTGCTTACTCCATTGGTACCGTGAGGTTGTATTGTTTCATTTTCTTTCTAACAGTAAGCTATGTCTTTTATCATATTTTATTTAAAGGTATTTCAAATACATGCTGGATGTTATTTGTTCTTGTGTTTACTTCCAAAATTTTCTATTGAATCTGTGATTATTTCAATTTACATGCTTATAGTGACCTAGATCAAATTATGCAAATATGTACATTTTTTTTAATCTATGCATGCTTTTTTTTCTAAATTGTTCAAATACATAGACTTAATAAACATTGTTCAAAACATACATATAAGTCTCTTTCATTCATGCATGAGTCAAGTCACATGTCTCTAAATATGTCAAATTGTGTCTCTTGGTGTTTATCTGAAAACCTGCAAGCATGTGTCGACACATGATGCAGTCAGGTCGGCCTGAGATAAAGTTATTTAACGTTTGCTGGTTTTGTTTTAGTATGTGTCGGCCTATAGATCCTATGTGCCGACACATAAATTCATTTTTCAAAGTTGTTTTAAAAACTGGTTCAGTATGTGCTAACACGAAGGTCGTACAGGTCGACACATAATGTTGAATGTTTCTTTTTAACACAAATGATTTAGTACAGGTCGGCGCATGAAACATATGTGCCAACACATAATCAAATTGGGTCGACACGTGTAAAAGGATAGTAAGGGTTTTTATCTCCTTTTATCTTCTCCACCTTTTCATTATCCTTCTTGTCATGAATTCAAACCAAAGTCCTTGTTCTCCTTAAAAAATTTTGGTCAAACTCTATTCACTCCTTCAATTTGGTCATCAAAGCTATTCAAAACCCATTATAATTCCTTCAATATTCCCTCTTTAATGTCATTCAAAACCCACTAGTGTGTACGTTACTTTTCCCCTCTTTATAATTGCATCTTAAATATAAAGTTCTATATATTTTATGTTAATCTGTTGTTTCTTTGCATCTATATTTGATATAACGACCTTGTTGGTTATGGGTCACCTCCTGTTCTCTCAAATTCCAATTGTTCTAGTTGGGTCATTTTCTCAAACACATTGTGTACGTCTTCTATTCGCGAAATTTTTTAATGGCTCCTAAGCTTGCAAGAATTAAGGTTGCTGGTAGAGGCAAAGACAAAGTTGGTTCCTCATCTAGGCAGCAGAAACTGTTTTTGATTTGGTTGACCAAGAGAATTTGGAGTTCTTCGAAGAAAAGTGTCGAGGCAGAAGTGTGTCAAGCCAAAATTACTACAAGGTACAAACTGCTGAGAAACTATACATTCATAAGTTCGTGGATCGCATCAATCATCAAGAAATAAGTTACTTTCTTTTATTGAATCAAGACTACAATGAAGACTTGGTTCAAGTCTTTTATGTCGGGTTGTAATAGCGCAACAAAGCTGAGTTCAACTTTCGTATCGGAAGTACTTCCTACCTATTTACAAATGCTATGTTGAAATCTGTCTTTGATATTACTATAGGAAATGAGCCTTTAGTTAAGGATACAAACATTCATTCCGAATTTTGTTAGAGATTGCATTCAAATGAGCAATTGAAAGCTCCGAGAGATGAGTACAACAATGAGCCAATCACTACGGGGTTCCTTAAGAAATTGCTACGCATTCTCCATTGGATTATTTCTCATGTATTGCGTCCCAAAAGTGCGGGTTTTCAAGGGTTGATAATACAGAGATTCACCTTGTTTATCTGCTTCTCAACAAGATTAAGATAAATTAGTCGTATTATTTTATGCATCACCTTCCCAAACTTGGTATATGTCTCTCCAAGTGCAACAAATGATTTTACTCAAAGGACTCTAACTGACATGAGATATCATTGGGATTCCAACAGAAAAATGTACTACTATCAAGTTCCTTCATCAAAGAAGAAAATATACAACTTTGATGATTCCTTTGAGTCTTACGAAGTAGGCGATGGTCATGCGGTCGAAGGCTATGATGAAGAAGTAGGTAATGTTCGTCAAGAAGATGTCCCAATAACTGATGCAAATTCTGAAGAAAATGTAGTTTGGATAAATGCTACTGCAGATGTTCAACAAGAGCATCAACAAACTTGGGAAGATAATTGGCAGCAAAATTGTTGGACTGCAGAAAGTGCAAATTATATAGGCAATGATGCAGGATACACGATGTATGAAGATGGATACTATGAGTATGGATATGGGTCTTATGAAAACATGTATGAATCTGATGCTGGAAATAACATTGAAGTTATGGCAATGCTTGAAACTATGCAGAATCAACAAAATCAGAGATATGAAGAAGACCAAAAGTGGATGGCTAAACTTCAAGCTGGTGTGTACAAAAGGCTGAATGCTCAGGGCACTAATTTTGAGATGTTTGCATCGGTTGCTATTGCGCAATTCAAATCAATCCATGATGTTATGAACATGAACAATAGGGTTGTCTAAGGGAAGATCAACAATGTGTACTCTGTAGTTACACAACATGATGAGGAAGCATCTGGCTTTTGAAGAAATGCGTAGGGGTGGAAGAACCTATCGCACACGTCCTGATGGAGCTGGTGGACGTTGATGTGTTGTGTTGTTCTATGGTTCTTTGTTGTCTTTGTTTCATGCATTTCGTTTTATTTCATTTCTATTTTGAACAAATTGTTGTCTTGGCTATGTTATTTGAACAATATGTTTAATCTTGCTTGGTTTATGTATTAAAGGATAATCTGTTTTGATATTATCCCTATCTTTATTAATTCTTATTGCATGATAATTACTTGCTATTGTTCTTGTTATAGATATGTTATGTGTTATGTCACACTTTCACATTGGATTGAGTAGTGACTTGTTCTTGTCGCTATGATAAGCACATGCGTGTGCGACATCGAGAGATCCATTGTGTTGTGTTACATAGGTGTGACGCTATTAGAAGTAACTATAATAGTTTTCTATTTATTGTTAGGTATTTATCAATTTCGCTTCATTACATATATATGGGGATATCTGGTTGTTGCTCTATTGTGCAAAAACGCCTTTGAGTGATATATTGCTATTTGAATATGATATTTCTCACAATTTTCTTTTCTTCTTTTTGATGTTGTCAAAGGGGGAGAAGAATATGTGTGATACAGAATGAAGGAATAAAGTCAGGGGGAGCTCTTGATATTAACATGAAATGTCTTGTCGCTAGTTTTGACATCACCAAAAAGGGGAAGAATGTGAGTGTAACCTCTCCGTTAGATGTTTTGCATGATGTCAAAACTATAAGAAAACTTAGTATTTTTGTGTGTTCGATGTTGTCTCTGAGTTTGTGTAAAATCCTTGCATTAGATATTTTAGGAATCATAAAAAACCACTTCAAAATTATCCACAATCATGAAACACGGCTTTCTGTACAAAAATGCACAACATGTGTCAGCACGTTTTTCAGGTCGGCACATGTAACCCAATAATGAAGCATGTAACCTCTTTCAAAGGTTGTTCGACACATGAGCCTTTCAGGCCGGCACATACTGTAACATCATTTCTATGTGCCGACACATACGTGCTTTACGTTGGCACATCTATTGTCCTAAATGAGGTTGTGTGTTCTGTTTAATTTGGGTCAGCACATATATCTGTTAGGGTTGACACATGTTGTTATTTTTGACAGTATGTGTCAGCACATCTATTGTGCAGGCCGACACATGCTATTTAATTTGGTCAATCTTGTTTATCTCTTTTACTTCGAAAACTACCTCTTTTCCACCAATAAAATTAGCTTGCATATGCTCATCATTTTCAACCTCTGTCCCATGTCTACACACTGAAAAATCACACATAATAATCTTTTATTGGGGTGCCATCTAGACCAAGAAATGATAAGGTCCAATTGGGTTCTTGTGTAGTCGAGATATTGAGTTGAGATTTGTAGGGGTCTTCATCCGAAAAAACCGCGGGTTTGTCCTCCAAGATCGAGTGAAGATTTAGAGGTTTTCGTGCAAGACGTTCAAGAGAGGATTGCGACATTGTGAAATCCTTTTGAGGTAAAGTATGCAAAGAACCCTTTAGAGATAAAGAACACAAAGAAAGTAACGGAGAACGACAAATCAAATTTAAGTCTTGTGGAACAATCGCTGTAATTTATCATGCATGAAAGCTTGGAGATAAAGAACTCAAAGGAGTAGCAATATCAACAAGTCAATTGGCATCCATTGCTGTCTTGGTCTTTCTCAAGATCAAAAGAAGAAAATGGGTGTAATCAACATCAGAACCGGTAGTGTTTGTATGGTTGCTCTTGAACACTTTTTTATATATTGAATTTTTGCATAGTAACAAAGTACCCTAATTCCACAATGAAAATTACGCGCATACGTACCCACACGCGAGGAAAAAAGTTGGGATCTGTGTGAACAAATCCTCGTGTCGATCTCTCTATTATCTTTTTACTCGCTTTATTTTTCATTACGCAATTTGTCAAATAACATTGATTAATCGATCGACTCGTAAGAATTTTCCTGTGATCTTTCTGTTTTAACTTGATTGTTGATTAGCTTATAATCACTTATGATTATAAGTTATTTTCATACCTACAACAACACAAAGGAAATTCTAAAAATTCATTCGCACACCAAGTGTTTGATAAATTGCTTAGTTCAATATTTTCAGCTTATTATTGTTGTACCCAAAAATTTGACCGACCTTTTCTTGTACTTGGCTTATTATTTTCTTTGCATTTTTGCATTTTTCATAGCATAGAATTTGTTCTCGAGGCATGGGATCAAGGCATTTCTGTGGCTCAGGGTTCTCTTTCAGTGCAAGAATTTGAACAGCGAGTATCAGAGGCTCTAGCATTTATTTTGCCCAGCAGTCGAGCGGTCAATTTTATTTTATTTTGCAAAATATTTTCAGATCAAGAGGCAGCATTCAGGCCATCTCAAGCATTCTCATGGTTGTAGCATTCAAGAGCAAGTTTCAGAGGCTGAACAGGGCTTAGAACGGATGAAAGCGGACAAATGTGCAGATTTCCCTCCAGAAGGCGCCAAAATTCAAATTTTTAAGGTGTTAACCAATTCACCAAGTCAAAATCAGGTCAAATTTGAATTTTTGAAGGTGTTAATTGATTAACCAATATGGTTAACTGATTAACCAAAGCAATTTTGGCTCTGCACATGAGTTTTCAATAGAGGTCACTTCGGGGTCCATTTTGATCACATGAGAAATTGATTTTACACCAAAGGAAGGATCTAGAATCACTTTGGATTTTGATTAGTTTCAAGTTCCCTCCAATTTCCCATTCCAATTTTCACAAACCACACTCCAAACCACATTTGGATCCTAACCAAGAGCATATTTAAATGATTTGCTCCAAACCTCACACACACAATCCTCATAATTCCATTTCATTTTCAGAATTCATACACTCTTGAATTTTGCTCTCAAATTTTCCATCCCCCAAACTCCACTAAAGCTCTTCTCACCTTGAATTCTTTGATTCTCCATTGGAATCATTGAATTCTAGAGCTAAACCTTCATCCTTCATCCTTATTATCTATAATTCTCCATTCAATTTTCGTGTGAATTTGGATCTGAATTTTGAAGTTGATCTAGAGGAGCTTATTTGGATAATTCTTGCTTAATTTTGGTGGATCTTCATTTCTACTACAAGAACTCACTTGGATCTTGAAGGAATTCCGGATTTCTAGCTCGGATCTGCTCATTTCAAGTGAATCAACAATTACCAAAGCAAATCTCTGCTTTGTAGGTTGGAAATTCTAGATCTGATTCTGTTTTTGAGCTTATTTGCATAATCATCATGTTGATCTTCATTTTTAATTGATTTTGTTGATGTTTGATCCATGTGATTCATGATCTTACTGTTTGAATGTGTTTACATGTTGTTGGATCACTGTTTTCTGGTGTTAATTTCGTGCATAATTGATTATGTGATCATCTGGATTATTGGAGAAGTGATTAATTGCTGAAAAGTGTTTTTGAGCTTCTGTTTTCTGCCTCTGGTACAGTGTTAATTGGTTAACCAGTTGCAGTGCAAACTGGTTAATCAATTAACAAGTTCGAATTTTCAAATTTTCAAACATTTTTAACTGGTTAATCGGTTAACCATATGTGTTAATCGATTAACACTGAACCAAAATGTCATGTTTGTTGTTTTTGAGCTTGTTTTGGGTATCATTTCACTTTGAATCTTAATGGATCAGTATGATGCATTTGAGTGAGATGTTTTGGATATTGTGTTGTTGTTCTTGATTATTTAATCATGATTTCTTCGACACGCGTGTTCGATTTCCACTTGAATGCATAATTTTGTAGATGTGGTTCAAGTGATGTTCATTTGTTTAAGTGCTTTTGCTTGCATTTCTCTTTTTGCTTTGCATCTTTTTGTTTGCATTTAGGAGGTTGAGATGTGCTTGGTGGTTGAGATGTCTTGGCGAGAAACCTTCCCCCACCTTCACCCGTAGTTTTCCGAACTACGTTGACTCTGACTTTCCCATTACACAAGGGAGTACGTAGGCATAGAGCGGAGATGCTCTATCGAGTCTCTTTTCTTTTCTTTTATCCTTGTGGCCTGTAGCTTAGATAGATTAACACCCTTTTAGATAGACAAGAAGCGTGGATCCTGTCGAGTACGACGAACGTGAGAGGTGTTCATACCTTCCCCTTGCGTAACCGACTCCCGAGCCTAAGATTTGGTTGTGATGACCTGTCTTTTCCCTTTTCCATAGGTTTTCTCTGATCGTTTCCTTTCCCTCTTTTGGGATAAATAAAGGACGGTGGTGACTCTTCTGTCCTTGTTGGCCCCTCTTCGCAGTGATGCGACAATTATCATTGGAAATAACATCACTAAGTAATTAATTTAAACGAGTAATAATGTGATACTCGATTAAAGGTTAAATTCAATTATTGTGTTTGTCATTCCATAATTGGCTTTGCATATCCGAGTTCTAATAACTAGGTTTGTGAAGACGACTTTTGTAGATCCACACCAAAACCTTCTGTGTGCACTCTTTTTCAAATATTTAAAACCCAAAATTTATTTGGTGATTTTGGCTTGGGTGTCTATTCACTCTCCCTCCTCTAGACAAGTCGCCATCGTCTAAGATGGGTTTTCCCCTATAAAAGGAGCTTGCGACTGATTTGATCCTGCAATCGTTGCCAGAGAGATTTAGTCAATTTTTCCTTAATTTCAACATGAATGATATGGACAAGAGTCTTCCAGGACTGCTAGGCATGTTAAGAACTAGTGAGCAGAATCTGAAGTGAAAGGGGAAGTTCATTCTGATGGTCAGTAATGGAAAGAAACAGAACAAAAGGCCACCAAGCAGAGTGGTAATTAGAAAGGCAAAGATGTTGTCAAACCCAAACATACTGCTCCTACTTTGAAGCCTAGTGGAGGCATAGCAAAGGAAGATACTTGCTTCTATTGCGGTAGACCGGACACTTGAAGAGAAACTGCCCAAAGTTCCTGGAAGATAAGAATAATGGAGTAGAAACTTAAACTTCATGTATTTTTGTTATAAAAATAAGTTTATCTACTTCTGCCTCATGGGTATTTGATATTGGGTATGGTTCTCACATTTTTACTAACGTGCAGGGGCTAGAAAAGAGTAGAGATTTGACAAAAGGTGAAGTTGACCTACGAGTTGGAAATGGAGAAAAGGTTGTTGTTTTAGTCGTATGAACTTATGTATTGACTTTACCTAGTGGTTTAATAATTCAGTTAGAGAACTGTTATTATGTACTTGCAATTAGCAGGAATATTATTTCCGGTTCTTGTTTGGACAAGTTTGGTTTTTCATTCATAATAAAGAATAATTGTTGCTCCATTTATTTGAAGCAAGCTTCCAGAAGCTAGAATCTTAATTTTGATGAAACTGTAAAACAATATGGATTCATAAAGAATGAAGATGAGCCTTGTATCTACAAGAAGGATAGTGGGAGCACAATCACCTTCCTAGTATTTTATGTAGATGACATATTACTCATTGGAAATGATATCCCTACCTTGCAACAAGTGGGAACTTGGTTAGGGAAATGCTTTTCTATGAAGGACCTTGGTGAAGTAACCTATATATTAGGAATCAGGATCTATAGAGATAGATCATAAAAGTTGCTTGGCCTAAGTCAGAGTACATACATAGACAAAGTGTTGGAATGCTTTAATATGCATGATTCCAAGAAAGGTTTCATACCTATGCAACATGGCCTGTATCTATCAAAAACACAATCCCTTTAAACTAAGGAAGAAAGATATCACATGAATAAATTCCATATGTGTCTGCAATAGGATCTATCATGTATGCCATGTTATGTACTCAACCAGATGTCTCGTATGCTTTAAGGGCAACGAGTAGGTGCCAATATGATCCTAGTGATGCTCATTTAGGTAGCTGTCAAGAATATCCTTAAGTACTTAAGACGGACTAAGGAATCATTCTTGGTATATGGAGGTCAGGAAGAGCTTGTTTTAATATGATACATCGATGCTAGCTTCTATACACATAAAGATGACTTCATATTGCAATCTGGATATGTGTTTTACTTAAATGGTGTTATTTAATATGTGATCATGTATGCAGGTCATAATGCTTAAAGAATCTTACTTAAGATCTGTTAAGGAGGAGCGACTGTTGTAAAGAAGAACATATTGCCAAGCTATATTCTGGAATGGATCTTGATATTGATTATTTCAGCATCTGAAGAAGCACCTCATTAGTTCTATTCTCAGAATCGAAAATAGCCTCTCATAAGGCATTCAGAATATGTGACAAAACTCATGATTATCCGTACCAAAGAAAAAGTACCACTATGTCCAATCAATTATGCTGCTACAGTCTATAATCACAAGGCTCAAGAAGTGTTGACATACTTTATGGATAATCTCTCCCAACGGCTCTATAAGTACAAAATTCTTCTAAAAACTCAATGGTTAAAGAGATCACCTGGTATGTGTCGGACCTCGAAAAATCACGGAGATATTTCGGAGAAACGACCCTCGCGCAAAAGGCGCGAAAATGCGATTCGAC
This sequence comes from Lathyrus sativus, assembly GCA_963859935.3. Lineage (NCBI taxonomy): Eukaryota > Viridiplantae > Streptophyta > Magnoliopsida > Fabales > Fabaceae > Lathyrus > Lathyrus sativus. Next base: position 507,472,248 of record OZ012741.1, read on the forward strand.
AGAGTCGCCACCAAACTTTATTTATCCCGAATAAACGGGAGAGGAAAATATCGATAAAACCTCTTAAAAACGAAAGTAACACGGTCGTCGCAACATGATGTTCCAGGTTCAGGAGTCGGTTACGCGAGGGGAAGGTATTAGCACTCCTCACGTCTGTTGTACTCAACGGAAACCACTTAATTCGGATTGTGATGAAAGTTAGATAAGCTTAGTTGTTCTTTTCTCAATAATAAGTTCTAAACAATACAATAAAGGGATAAAGACGATAAAGGGAAATAGGTGGTTATAGGATAGGGTGCTCACCAAAGATTAGGGCCCTTGTGCCTACGTATGCTCATTCGGACGAGAATGAGTAATCAGAGCGTCGTAGTTCGAGTACAGGAAATGATAAGGGGAACGGAAGGTGAAGGGGATTGTGCTCGCCAAGATCATCGCAATCTTGTGCCTATGTATCTTACATTTAGACAAGAATAAAGAATCAGAGCGTCCGTAGTTCGTCGTAACAACCACGAAAAGAAACGGGAAACAGGAAGAAGTGGGAACGGATGACGATTACTTGAAGCGTAAGAAAGACTCCTCGGGCCTAAGTAATCGGGAAAGTGAGTCAAAGGCTTGACTATCTCTCTTTTTCATCTTAGAAGAAAATATGTTTGAAAGGTGAGGTTGGGATCGGATGATGATTACTCGAAACGTAAGAAAGGCTCCTCAGGCCCAAGTAATCGGGATCTCGAAAGAAGGTTGTACGTTATTGAGTTGAAAATGTTATTAGAGGCATGAATTGCTCACACACGAGTAAGATAACTCGCATCCAAACAACTGAAAGAGAGATCAAAGGCTTAATCCCCCTCTTTACACCTTGAAAAGAATTAAATAGTTGTTAATTGATTGATAGTTTGATTATGAAAAATCCGCTTGATGTTGGATTAAGGGTTTGACTTATATTCGTGTATAAAACATGTTGGAATGGAAATGGTTTGAGAAATGGCTCGATGACGAGTCGAGGGTTTGGATTGAAAATGGAACCAGCTTGACGACAAATTAAAGGTTGGTTGTGAGAAACGATACTAGTCCCTGAGGGTGCTCCCAATATCGAAACCATGATGAAGTGTGTGCAATAGGTTGATGGCGAATGTGGACGAGCACTTGACTTATGGAGGGTGTTTGAAAATGGCTCGATGATGAATCGAGAATTAGTTTGAAAATAGTTTGATCTACGCTAGTCCCTATGGGTGCTCCTAGAAGATAAACCAACAATCAAAGAAATATGAAACATACATCGGAATGGAAGAGGGGTACATGTAATATATATGAGATTGCACGGAATAAAAGGTCTCATTGTCAGGTAGCCCAAGAGAAAGTCGTGTGTGTGCAATGTGTCCTAAACTACGCCTTGAGCGAAAGTCGAGCACAATTCCATGCTAGGGTTCCTGCAAATGACCAATGATCCAACAGTCCACCAGTTTAGGCTTTTAGCGTTTCGATCATTTATTAAGTGTTTTCGAATATGGGTGAATAAGATGAAGAATATGAATATGACAATTATGAATAATATGACAAGATAATATAACAATAATATCCACAATAATGTATAAGATATAATGACTGAATTTAAAACAGTTGATATTTGAAAGAAAGTAAAACAGTTGTATATTGACGGAAGTTAAAGTTAGTGGTTAGTTTGTTATGAATTGAATCGGGACAAAATGTAACGTTAAACCGTCGTAGCTCGACTTATAATGAAAGTCGAACTATAGGAGGTCGCGTAAATTGATATTCGTGCTAAAAACAAGATAGAGAAATGATATTGAGGATCATTCTCCGATTTAATCGTGTCGCACGGATAAAAGAAAAGGTGGGATCTTGTCTTAATCATAAACATCATGTCGATTAATCGAAGGTAGCCTCTCATAATACCAAAGTAAAGAAAATGACCCAAATGGTCATTTTCCATAGATTTGAAATTGTGAAGGTTATCGACTTCAATAAATCGACGTTTACGAATTGAAAGACTTCATAGATCGAGGAAAATTAAATAAAATCAAAAATGAAGAAGAAATTGAAATAGAAAATAAAATGTTCTCGGTTAAAATGCTATCTATTAATAGTTTGACCGATAACAACTTATGAAATTTCGTCATTAACCAAAAACGATAAAAATAAACTAAAAACGAATAAAAATCAAAAATGAAAATGTGAAAAGAAAATCGGTCTCGGATTTACTATTATTTATCAATAATTTGACAAATAATAGTTTTGAGATCTCTTTATCGACCCTAAAAATAAAATCGAAAATGGGAGTCAAAAATAAAATCGATAAAACTATAATCAATGATTTTTAAAAAAGAAGAGTAAGAAATCAAAAGGAAATAAAAAAGGAAAGGGGGTTATCCGTTGGATCAAGGGGTTTGAACAATAATGGGAGAATCCTTTGGGCTTATCTAAGCCCATCATCTCCCTTAAATATTGGCTGAAAACAAAAAAAAAGCAAAGGGGGACGTATGAATTTCTGGTGGGGTGCGGATCACAAAAAAAATGGTATGAAGAATGAAGAAAACTGGAAATCCTTTGGGCTTAAGAAAATGAGCCCATCATTCCTAAACATGGGCGATAATAATAAAAAGGGTGGTATTAAGATCAACCAGAGCCCACACGCGACCCACAATATCATCTTCCCAAAAAATAAGAAAAAGACATGGCTAAAGGCACGGTTTTGAGAAGCTTCAAAACAACCACATATTCTAAAAACAAAACAACGTCTCACAATGGCAACGCAGATCAAAATATTCCAACGAAATCGCAAAAAAAACAAGTTCTCACAACATCCAATCTCAACCTTCTTGTCTTTTGTTTTCCGCCTCAACTCTTCGTTTGAGCCCGCGTCGGTTTTGATCCAGATTCGTATTCCTCTCAGATTCAATCTTAACTCAGGTTTTGTTTGAGATTTTCGTTCTGCTCTCCATTTATTTCTCTTTCTCATTCATCTCGTTTTCATCTCCTTATGCTTTTGTATTCAGATCTAGCTTTTGTACGTGGGAGGGATATGGGTGTTGTTTGAAGGTGTCAATGAATGTTGTGGTTGAAGAATAACTTTTTACTGCAGAGTGAAAGTGAGGTAAGGTTTACGGAATTGTAGTCATGGAGAGGAATGAAGGAATGCTGCTTTTGTTGTTGTTGGGTAACTGTGGGCTAGGTTTGAAATATGAAGGTCAGGCGATGAGGGTTCAATAACGTTGGAGGGGGATTTCTGCTGAAGAAGCGAGCTCCTGGTGTCATACCCTAAATTTGCCCGCCAGCTTTTGTAAATATTTTCGCATTTTTCTATTTTGCATTTTTCATTTAATTTCATGCCGCTTGGACACGTGTCCACCCCCGATTGGGCGTTTTTCAAATCTCGACTATTTTGTCCAATAGGAGCGTGACACGTGGCCAAAGGGTATATTTGTAAATTTTAATCCCGTTTTTTATTTCCCTATTTTCTTTTCAAATATTAATTTTCTGTATATATTTTTTGTTTTAACCTTTTTTTAACTTAAATAAGTGTAGAATTTTATTTTTATTAGGATTTTAGGTTTAATAGATTCTTTTTTAATAAAAGATAGTTTAAATAGATTTATTTTATAGGTTTGTAGAATTATTTAGAATTTTAGTGTAAATAAGGATTTTAATTTATTTTTTTAAAAAAAATTGGATAGAAATAGTTTTTAGATTTTTATTAATGTAGATTTCACTAGATTTTTAAATAGCTTTTAGATATTAAAGTTTTTTAGAGTTTTTATAGATTTTTGTTTCTTTGTTTAGTATATTTTTTTAAAATAGTTTATTTTTAAAATATAGATTTTTTTAGAAAATAGTTTAGATTAGTTATTTTTTTTAAATAGATTTTAATTTTCATATTAGAAATAGGTCTTATTAATTTTAGGCTTAATTAAGTTTAATTAGGATTTATATTATTTAGTTAGGATTAATTTCTATTAACTTGCCAACATCAGTTTTAATCAGCAATTTAATCACGTTTTGCCCCACTAATCAGCTATTAAGCCAACAACCAAACTGCCACGTGTCAGAACAGTGGGTATAAAACCCACTGTTCATCATCTCCCTCACACGATTCAACCCTAGACACAGAAATCTGAGCCGCCACCTCCAATCGATATTTCATCTTCATCGTCTCAATCCTTCTTCAATCCTCTGCTCTCCACCACAAACAAAACCCAGAAACAACTGTTCATCCGTCTTCCTCCATTTTTCTTTCGCAACTCACCTTCTTCAACAAACTTGAACACGCAACACCACCACCATTTTTGAACATTCTCCAAAACTCATATCTCAACCATAACCCCCTACCGCCTTCATACTTCAAAACTTTCATCAAACAACACTCAACCTGGAGGACGAAAAACAACTTGTTTTTCCAACCCAGATTCGCGAACCCCAAACCTAGTAAAACAAACCAACTCCTTCACGTCTTCATCACCCAAACTCAACCCACACGGCTTGCCTCCTTCTCCGACCGAACCAAACCCCTTCCACTTTCATCAAATGAAAAAACAGATCCAACAACCGTCAAAACCGATGCCGTAAAACCTTCTTAAAACATCTTCAAGCTTCAAAAATAACCTTCATACCACCGAAACCATAAATCTTTCTTCTTAAAACCCATTTCTCTGATTTCTTCAAAACCCCCAAATCCCTAATCCAAAACGCAATAACATCTTCATCATCAACTTCGATCCTCAAGACCATTTCCTCTTCAAAATTGCAAGACCCTCATCCATCATGACCAACAACCTCGTTCCAACTCACCGCCCAAATCTCAACCAACATCACCATTTTCCTACCTCCGCCATCAAACCACCATCAAGCTTCAACCCTCTTCGTGAAATTCATTGTTCATCATCGAACAATCTCTTGTAAATCTCCAATAAAAACCCACAACAAACTTCAATCAAGCGAAATCAGAAAATAGAAGAAGATTCTATTGACGATTAGATCCAGAAACCCATGAAAAACTGAGTCGGAAGTAGAAAGAAAGATGCAGAAAGTATGAGTGAGAATGAGAGCGAGAGAGGAAGACTCGTTGTTTTTATTTCATTTTACTTTTTATTTTTTATTTTTTATTTATTGTGTTGGCTGTAGTTTGGGCCCAAGCCCACTGTGTTATTCATTTTGACAACCCGTGTTTCATACCAACACCCTGTTCTTCTTCTTTTGCTTCTTTTTTTTTTAAATTTTTTTTATATATATTTCATTTATTGTAAATATTATTATTAAGTATATATTATACATAATATTATTATGTATATATTATTATTATTATGTATTATATAGTTTTGTTTTATTTTTATAAATATTTTTTATATATTAATATCTTTTTCATTTCTTTAGATTTTTTTTTTGTATATATATTATTTTTGTAAATATATTTCTCTTAGAACTTTATATATATTACTTTTTTTTTAATTTATATTAGAGTTTATATCTTTTTAGAAGTTGAATTCTATTTCTCATTTTTTATTGGGCATTTTGTCCCATTTTTGCCTTTTGGGTCGATGACGAGACCTCCGTAAACCGTTATTAAGTCAAACTATTGATAAATGACGTTGGATCTGAGACCACCTTCTTTCTCTCCTCATTTCTTCACTTTCGATTTTATTTCAACTTTTTGGATCGATGAAGTCTTGTATCCGCAAGCGTCGGATTTATCGGAGTTGATAACCTTCCTGATTTCAAATCTATGGAAAATGACCATTTGGGTCATTTTCTTTACTTTGGGATCGCGATAGGCTACCTTCGATTAATCGAAATTTTGTTTACGGTTAAGATGAGATCCCATTCTTTTGTGTCCCGATTCAATCCACTAACCAATTGACGACTAACTTTTATTTTCTGTCATCATACAACTGCTTCACTTTCTGTCAAATATTAACTGCTTTATTTTTCAGTCATTTATATTTTTGTACATATTATATATTCTGTATATTATTATTATCATGTATATATTCAAATTGACTTGTACATCCTTTCAAAACACCTAATCAATATCGAAACCATAAAATCTAAATTGGTGGACTGTTGGTTATCTGTATCCTATATATATTCGTATCCATCTCCTATTTCTTTCGCATCTTCTCAAAAATCTCTTCAATAGAGGAATCGAGCTCTCTTTGTATTGAACTAAAGTGAGAGGGTTAAGTGTAGGCTTCTTCCTCTCCGAGCGTCGAGAAGCTCACTGTAGTGTGGGTGGTTTTGATACTCGTCTTTCAATACAAAGACACTTGTACCCGTCACTCCCTCTCTCCTAAAACCTCGGTCCCGTATCGAGTGCATTTTCGAATCATTTTTCTCCAAAAAACCTCAGTCCCGTACCGAGTGCATTTTAAAAACACCTTTCAATAAGAAATTATATTTCTCTTTGTATTGAACTAAAGAGAGAGGATTGAGTGTAGTCTTCTTCCTCTTCGAGTGTCGAGATGCTCACTATAGTGTGGGTGGTTTCGATACTCGTCTTTCAATATAAAGACGCGACTTTATCCGCCACCCCTCTTTTCACAACTTTTCTCCACAAATTTCTCACCTAAAACCTCGGTCTCGTACCGAGTACATTTTCAAACTTCTTTTCACAACAAAACTTGAATGGTCGTGGAGTGGTTAGGCGTAGGCCTTATCCTATCCCGAGTGCTTGACATTTATCGTAGGGTTTACAGTCGCAAAGCACTTACCATTCAAAACCAAAAACACTTTAATAAGAGAATGAAGTTCTCTTTGTGTTGAACTAAAGAGAGAGGATTGAGTGTAGACTTCTTCCTCTCCGAGTGTCAGGATACTCACTGTAGTGTGTGTGGTCTTGATACTCGTCTTTCAATACGAAGACGCTACGTTCGCCACACGATTTCATAACAAAAATTTTGAGATAAAGAATTGGGTACTACCCGCAAAGGGGTTACTATCCGAGGACTTATTTCACCCTAAAAAACAGTCCCACAAATCAAACGTGACTTCTTGCCTCACATGGAGAAAACCAGTCTTTCAAAAAGGATATGTTATGTTCGTTCTACCGCAAACAGGTAACACTTAAGTCTCCTCACATGCGAGCAGCAAAACACCTAAACTGCTAGAATACGCATGATAACATCATTCATAAAAACACCAGTTACCCGTAGTAGCACGAACTATGTTGCTCTGATTTCTCTTGCATGTTGAGAATACATAGGCATAGGATTGCGGCAATCCTAGCGAGCACCCTTTTCTCTTTTCCACCCTTTCCCAGAAAGGCATGCTACGTCTGTTCTACCGCAAACAGGTAACACTTAAGTCTCCTCACGAGCGAGCAGCGATACACCTAAGCTGCTAAAATGTGCATGATAGCATCATCCACAAAAACATCAACAAACCGTAACACTTAATTCTTTTGAGTAAAGATACGTAGGCACAAGGGCCACAATCCTTACCGAGCACATTCCCCCTATATCTGTAGTTCCCCGAACTACGTGTACTCTGACTTTCTCATATCTGTTAAGAATACGTAGGCCTAAGACCGCGAAGTCCTACCGAGTCTATTCTTTCTCTCTTCTTCCCCTGTATCTCTCTTTTCCCCTATTTATAAACCCTTCTCTTTATCCTTTGAAACATTATTTATAATAAAATTTTAGCAGATACTTTCACATGTCGACAAATAAATGGTTCCCATCGAGTACGATGGATGCGAGGGGTGCTAATACCTTCCCTTCGCATAACCGGCTTCCGAACCCGTTCTTGATCGCGAGACCATCTTATCCGTTTCTTTCTTAAGGTTTTCTCGATGTTTTCCCTTCCCCTCATGGGATAAATAAAGTTCGATGGCGACTCTTCTGTTTTTATTTTTGCCTCCCCGTCGTTGCATTTTTCAAGTAGCGACACCTGGGTGGTTGAAGCCGAGTAGGGGAATATTGAAGAACATGGAGAGGTTTTCCTCGTCCTTAAGGTTGAAGGAGACTGGGTTTTATGAAGTAGAAGGAGGATACAATGGGGAATGAATGATGAGTTGGAGATTGTTGGCTTGTTTTCGGGGTCGCGGGGGATGTGGCATTTTGGCGTATTTGTATGGCAAGCATGTTTTGACGTTCTCTTTGCAGGATGGTGCATGTTGTACGGGCTCCATCGTGATGGCTTGATCTGTGTATTTTATTCTATCCAGGTTGTCACTTGGTTGTAGCTGATGGAAATTTTGCATTTTTGTGAATTGTTGTGGCTGCAATGAAAATAGGCAGTGTGACGTTTTTTTACGTGTGACATATTGCAGAGTTTTGGAACTGTTTTTGAGGCAAGACATGAATTCAAGAAAGAAGGTTGTATGTGGTTTTATATGTAAAGGCTGTGAATTCACTTTCTGAATGTGGCTTGACTTGCATTTGGATTTCTATTTTTTTGTTGCAAACTTTGTAATGCGGGCTTTTAAAATTGGGATTTTTCTTGTGTAGTAAATTTTGCAATTCTAAATGATAATGGGCCTTACAATCATGGACAATGGACTTTTTGAATTATTAGAAAAAAGAGATTAGATAAAAATATTTAGAAACATGTGCTATAATGGATATTGGATAATGACTTACATTTGGATATGGACCTAAAAATGGATATTGGCTAGACATTTGGATATATATAAAATACTAAAATGGATTATGGAACAAAAGATAATTAAGAGGACACTTATTGGATTTTGAAAAGAAAAAAAGAAAAAGGATACTAAATATAGATAGATGGTATTAGAAATAATTGATGTGGAAATGAGTGGAAAGCTCCCTGATAAATTATAGGTTGAACTCAACCTCTAAAACTTGGCATTGCAAATCACCCTTTATTAGCCAAAACTTCATTGTGAATTCTTGATCATGCCTTAAAACACCTCATGTCATATGGATTGAACCATGTCTTAATTATAAGGTTTAGAGTTCACTTGAAATCATTTGACCATATCTTGATTATTCAACCATAAAACATAAGGTCATATTTCTTCCATCTTCACCTGAGAAATTTTTAGAGGGTCATGACCCAGGGCCAAATGATCATCTAGAAAACAACCATCAAGAAACACCATTATTTGCGATAAGACAAGTAAGTAAGGTAGGAAACATTTAGAGTATGACAATATGCACAAGAAGATAGAGGTGTTCTACACCTCTCCCAACTGGTATGCATAAGAAGATAGAAGTGTTCTACACCTTTATTTGATTGTGTAAATAACAAAGATCAACAGTGGACAACATTTATGTATATGCAGAACCTATTGTTACTGTTGTTAAATGTAATAAGTCTTAAGGTTTCCTAAATACTGAATATCCAGAAAATCCTTAAGTACTTAAGATCTTTGTTAGGATCATTACTCTGAATCTGATACACCTTGTTCCCCTTTCTTCTGAATATGATATTCCTAAGCAAAAGCAAAGTCTTGGACAGGAGGTCTGAGCAAAGAAGTCTTAGACAAGTGCTCTAAGAAAAGGCAAATTCTTGGACATGAGTTATGAGCAAAGAAGTCTTAGACACGTGGTCTAAGTAAAGGTAAAGTCTTGGACAGGAGGTTTAAGCAAAGAAGTCTTAGACACAAGCTTTAAGAAAGGTAAAGTCTTAGACAAGAGCTCTAAGCAAGGCGAAGTCCTAGGCAGGTGGTCTAAGCAAGAGAAGTCTCGATCAGGAGCTGATTGAGCAAGGTAAAGTCTTAGACACGAGCTCTAAGTAAGGTAAAGTCTTAGACATGAGATCTAAGAAAGGCAAAGTCTTAGGCTGGTGGTCTAAGCAAGAGAAGTCTCGATCAGAAGCTGATTGAGCAAGGTAAAGTCTTATACACAAGCTCTAAGCAAGGTAAGTTCTTAGACACAAACTCTAAGCAAGGCGAAGTCTTAGGCGGGTGGTCTAAGCAAGAGAAGTCTCGATCAGGATTTGGTTGAGTAGGTTAAGTCTTAGGCACAAGCTCTAAGCAAAAGAAAGTTTTAATCAGGATCTGGTTAAATAGAAAAGTTTCAGACTGTAAGTCAGTGTTGTAAAAGTCTTATGTTTATATACATAAGCAAGTGTATTCAAGCATTGATTATAGTAAAAATCTCTTGCTAAGCAAGGGGACTAGAGTACTCTCAGTTGGGAGAGGAACTAGTATAAATTTGTTGTGTTTCTTGTGCTATTTACTTTGTTTCTGGCTTCAGTTCCACTGCATTTATGATCTAGTTCTGAAAGTCTATTCAAAATCATATCTCTCTTTTGAATAAAAAGAGAAATGAGAAACAAATATGCATTTTTTCCACACACAATTCAACCCCCCTTCTTGTGTGTTTTCCCACCTTCAGCTGTGAGTTGGAAAAGTTCAAAGCAAGAAATAGTTGCTAATTCTACAACCGAGGTCGTGTACATTGCTGCTTCAAATGCAGCAAAGGAAGTTGTTTAGATCAAGAAGTTAATTAGTGAACTTGGCATAGTTCATAGCATTGGATCCTATTGATCTCTAATGTGATAACAATGGTGTTATCGCACAAGCTAAGGAGCCTAGATCTCACCAATGATCCAAACTTATACATAGGCAATATAACCTCATTCGAGAGATTATAAATTGGGGAGATATGAAGATATACAGAGTACCTACACTTGACAATATTACTGACCCACTAAAAAAATCCTCTTGCGCAGCAGAAGCATGATGGCCATACTATATATATAGGTATTAAGGGTATGCCTGATTGGTTCTAGTGCTAGTGGGAGATTGTTGGTATAAGCCTTAGAGGCCATTCTGCATAACAGGATAAATGTCTAAGAGCCCAATACTGAACTGGACAAGGATGGCAAGGTATATGCCTTATGTTCAATATAGACATAAGATTAAAAGGGTAATTGTACACATAAGCATTATCATAAAAGGTTTTGTTAGATCACATGAAAATTTTGTGACTTGGGTAGCAATGATGTGTTGCTAGATACTGTTGCACCCCAAAATTTGCCCTCACAATACAAGACTTTGTGTTCCAAGAAGGTTCACAAGGCTCACAAAATTCACAATTGGTCAGAAGAGTTGACAATTCCCTCAGACAGTGCACCTCCTAAGCAGTGCATCCAAAACTAGGGTTTTGACTTTAATCAGGCTAAATGGACTTCCAAGACTTCAAGGGTTTTGTGTTGCAGATTTGGTCCCAGGGGTATTTTGGTCATTTTACACAAATTCTACCAATTCCTTGAAGACGGGCTGTTATTAAAATTCTGAGGCATTTGATGCGTTATGGTTTTGAGGCATTTATCAATCACCAGTTCTGGTCATATTGAGATTTGGCATTTGGTCAGTGGAATTCAATTACGGGCAATATCATCATTGATACTAGATCTGTTGTGATTACGGCGCACATTCGCGTTTGGTTAGAAAATGAGGAGAATATTGTTGGCTAGAATCCAAATGAATGAAGTCAGGTGATGAGATTAGGACTACCAACGAGACAAGTACATGAGCAAGAATATCATTCGTGAGTATTTATGGTCTATGACTAGAATAATGAATTTAAATATTTGTGGATTTATTCACAAATGTTTATAATTTATAACTAGAAATAAATATAAATAGATTCAAAGTTGAATGATCATGGAATTTTTATTTCATAAGAATATCATTTTACAAAAGGAAGTGAATCATTTCACATTTGAATTGCTGTGAGATTACATTTATAAATGTTACATCTACTCTAAAAAATCCTAAATCCTAAAAACTCCTAAGGCTTCTTCATGGTACCCTTCCCTTAAGTGTTCCTCGAAGTTCCCGATCACCTGCAAAAAATAAGAGAAACAAAACAGAACAGGGTAGGGAGATGTTAGAAAGATGAATTTGACACTCTCAGAACAATGTCATCATCGAGTGCCGGGAGTGGCACAACTGAAGCTGCGTCCAACCCCCGTTACCGATCCGCGCCGTAGGCATCAGATCAGGTAATACATGTTCTTATCAAAATGGGACATCCGAGAGAATGAAAAAAACCTAAGAGGAGTGAGTGACGTTTGCCGTTATTTAGTTTTCTTCTTCATCCATTACTATTGTTTCTTTTTCTTCATCGTTTACCGTTATTTCTTTTTCCTTCATCTATTACTGTTGTTTCTTTTTCTTCATCTTTTACCGTTATTTCTTTTTCTTCATCTATTACCGTTATTTCTTTTTCTTTATCTATTACTGTTACGTTTATATATATATAATTTTTAAATTGTTAGAGTTTATATATATAAGATTTTTGATCGAATTATGTCGATACGATGTTTGCATATTTGTGTGCATGACGCGTGACATTTGTGTTAGTTCGATCTGGTTGCGATGATCGCATTTTTGTGTGAGCAATAATACTATTTTTTGCTTAATTTCTTTTTCTTTGCGATAAATTTTGTTTCGTCCGATTTAGATCTGGTTGCGATGAGCGCATTTCTGCGTTAGCAACATTGTTGGGTTATTTGGCACATTTAAAATTCATTATTGCTTTATTGTTATTATTATTATTATTATTATTATTATTATTATTATTATTATTATTATTATTATTATTATTATTATTATTATTATCATTATTTATTATTATTATCATTATTATCATTATTATTACCATTATTATTATTATTGTTATCATTAATTTATTAGAATTTGTTATAATATAAAAATCTGTTTTTTAAAATAAATAACATTAACATCTTTTCCAAATTAATATGAAAACCTATTATTTTTAAGAAAAACTTTTTTTTAGATAAATTTAAAATAATAACTAAAATCTTTTTTTTAAAATAATAACTAGAACCGTTATTTATTTTATTTTATTATTGTTCAATTCAAATTTCATTATCATATTGTATCTGCTCCTCTCATGTAACCTCGCGAACTTAACAATCGCTCTTTAAATTCTGCCGGTAAATTTCTGCTTGCATGGTTTAAATTATGACATTATCTCTCTGTTTGCATGATTCAATTATCTCACGCGTTTACTATTATTTCTGTCACATTGCACACATCCGAAGGTTAGGTCTAACTGTTTGGCCGCCGCGCCAATAGTCCGTAAAACTTCACACATTCAATTTCAAATCCTCAAAACTACAAACTACAAACCCTAATTTTCACAAATGCCTCGCCGCAGGCAAAATTACAATTTTACCCTTAGCATTAGGTCAAAGAGCCGCCACGCTCATTTTAGGGTTTCCCGCCGTGGAATCCCTAATTTAACCCTAATTACAACTTAACATTTCAACGTAGAGATTTGGAGTTTCTACACTCCACGTAAGCGTGTCCTTAAGATGCGTTTATTCCCCTTGAGACCTTGACCACAGTCAAGAAGTTTCTAACCTCCCTATTGAGGGGAACTACGATTACTCTGATTCCACTCCCGTAAGGATACGTAGGCACAAGATGCGATGTCTTGCCGAGTAAACTTAGAATTAACCCCCTTTATTATTTATTATTGCTTATTTATATTTTATTTATCTTTGCTATTTAATTATTTTGCTTATTATTTTGTAATTGTTTCTTGGATGTAAAGTTGTTTAATTATTTAATTATTATTATGGTTAGTAATTAGGGAGTGTAACAACCTGTATGTAATATTAAAATAAATTTAGATCACTTTTAAATAAAGATAATTAAAATAAACACGTCACACACGTAAGTCGATTTTAATCGCCGTCTCACTTTCTAAGGATATCCCTCAAGTTGCCTACGAATAATGGTTAAGTGGGGTGTATAAAGCAAGTCCCTCAAATAGAAAAATCATCAAAGTCCCTTATGGTTGCCTTTACGAATCGAGTCCCTTTCGAAAAATGATGATGGTCCCTTATATGTGCTTATTACATCCCACAATGGCCTTCAAAGTCAAATTGTCCCTCACATACCCCTTAACATCCAAAGTAAGGACTACCTACTCCATTATAGTAGGGATAGTCTTACTAAGGAAAGGATAAAGAATAAGAAAGACCTTAAAACATTAGGGTAGGCTACTCCTAGATACTTGCTCACTTCAAAACTTTTTCACACTTAAACAAATTTCCAACAAAATTTTCAAACAAGTTTTTTTCACATCCATACACGGATTATTATTAACTATTCTGAAAATTTTCTATTCACACACTACACTTTCAAAACAATTCAAAAGTGAGCTTAAGTACCTAAGAGCCCATGGATAACCATGGATGAAAAGGGTGCTAACACCTTCCCTTTTCATAACCTACCCCCCGGACCCAAAATATTCTCTAAGGTCTTTCCTGTTCTTTTATAACCTTTCCTTATGGATAAAATAAAAGTCGGTGGCGACTCTTGCTATCCGCAACATTGTTTAAAGTCAGTTCTCCCACCGTGTTACAGAACTGGCGACTCTGCTGGGGAGTTATTTAAGAGGGGTACCCTTAGGAATTAAGATCACTTTAAATTGTTTGCCTTGTTTGCTTTATTATTATATTGTTGGGGTGCTCTTATGTGTGAAAGGTCCTAACCCGGATCTAGTGTACCTTAGGTAAATGGCAATAGACCAAGGAAACTGTACGACGTATATCGATACGGTTGATCTGGTGGCCATAGTTAGTGCGACTTCGTGGTTGGTGCTTATATTCCTTAAGTCAAGTTGAGGATAATATTGAGGCTGCCATATGTTGTCAATGCACTAACTGACTTTTAGAACCCTAGTTAACTCATCTTGGCCTTTAGAAAGTAGTGAGGTAACCGGCTTTGGTGCAGACTGAAGTTGGTTGACACTCGATGCTACGCTCATTGAGATCTTAAACTTGGAGGGTTTTGGTTGGCAAGTAAGTTGCCTTCTGATCAACCACCCTTGTGAAGGATCAATGATATTGAGATCCCTTAGAACCCGGTTACTTTTGTAGGACAGGATGAACCATCTAACTTCAGGGGAGGGTACTTGCCTTTGAACCTCATGCAAGCCTTTAAACCTAGGGCTATGGTGTGACTTGTTTGTGTGTGCCACATGTTTGTGATTGAGCATGACATCATGACATCATCATGCATCATAAGCATATCATTTTCCCTAACCATTTCAAGGACCAAAGGATTTATCTTTGTTCTTTGTTGCAGGTCATGGCTTCTGCTCGTAGAAACACCATCAGGATCAACTTTGTAGGGATACCTGCTAAGCTCAAGGAGTTGGTTTCCCTAGTGCCTGATCATTCCCAGTTCAACAAGAGACATGGTCACTTATTGGATCTAGTTACTTCAGGGTTCAGTGAAGACATGATGAGTGTGCTGTTTCAGTTCTTTGACCCTAAGCACCATTGCTTTACATTTCCTGATTATCAGCTGGTTCCAACCATGGAGGAGTTCTCTAAACTTCTGGGTATACCTGTTCTTGATCAGAAGCCATTCACAGGCTTAGAGAAGGAGCTTAAACCAGAAGTTATTGCTGCAGCTCTACATCTGAAGAAGTCTGACATTGTTCTAGAGACGAGAAGTGGAGTTAAAGGTATTCTTGCCAAGGTATTAGTGGATAAAGCTCAAATGTTCTTGAAGGCTATGAGCTACGATGCTTTTGAGGAGATCTTAGCCTTATTGATTTATGGCTTAGTGTTGTTCCCCAATCCTGATCAGTTCATAGACATTCATGCCATCAACATATTCCTGAGTCACAATCCAGTGCCTACCTTACTTGGAGGCATCCTACATTCTCTTCACACCCGTACTACAAGGGCAAGAGGAACTTTGATGTGCTGCATACCTTTACTTTCTAGGTGGTTTATTTCTCACCTTCCTCGCTCAGTAATGAAGAATGAGCAAGGGTTCAGATGGTCCAAGAGGATCATGTCACTTTCTCACTCAGACATCCATTGGTGCTCCAGATTTATGGAGAATGTCACCATCATTGACCGTTGTGGGGAGTTTCCTAATGTACCACTTCTAGGCATAAGAGGAGGCGTCACCTACAACCCATCTCTAGCTTTACGACAGTTTGGTTACGCCCGGAGCGATGGTCCACATGACATGTTGATTCAGGGCATTGTGTTTGACTACGACAACGATCTTCAGGGTTACCGTCAGAGATTCATCCGAGCTTGGGGAAAGGTAAACAGGATTGACAGCAAGACACTGGAGCCTAAGTACACTATTCCTATGGAGGCTTATCTCAGATGGGTACGATCTCGTGCTCAGACACTCATGATGCCATATCCTGCCGTCCTACCAGTTACCATGGAACCTGTTGCTGAAGGAGACACAGCTTATACCATCCTTCACCCAGACATGCCTACTGATATGGAAGACTTGCAGAGATCATGGATCCAACTGAAAGAGCAAAGGGATACTTTCGAGGCTCATTACAAAGCAAGCCAAGCAAGGATCCTAGAGCTAACAAAGCTACTTCATGAGGAACGAAACCTCAACTCATACCTCAACACAAAGAGGAAGCCTCCCACTGGGAAGAAAGAATCTAATGCTGTGTATGGTCAGCCTGATCGTAACAGAAGGCATCAGTCTGTTAGTGCAGTTCATATTTCAAATCCAACTCCTGCAACAACAGAGCAGCCTCAAGGCAACCAGCAGAGGGCTAGAAGACAGTTCACGAAGATCAACATGTCAATGGCTCAGGCATTGCAACACTTGTTGAAGGCTGAACTTATTACCCTGAGGGAGGCTCCTCAGAATCCCAATGCTACCTCTCCCAAGTACAATCCCAATGCACGATGTGCATATCATTCAAACTGTCCAGGACATGATACTAATAACTGCTGGGTCTTGAAGAACAAAATTCAGGATATGATTGATGCTGGAGAAATTGAGTTTGATCCACCAGGTACTCCAAATGTGATTACAGCTCCAATGCCAAATCACGAGAAGACTGTCAACGCCATTGATGAAGATATTGATGAAGATCTGCATGTCTATTCAGTTATGGAGTTGAGCACACCATTGTCTGTTATCAAAAAGAGGTTAGTACAAGCTGGGATCTTTCCAGGTTGTCATGAAGATTGTCTATATTGTACCTATAAGCCGGATAGTTGCTTCATTTTGAGAGATGGTGTAATACCCCAAATTTTACCCTTTTTTTTTTATTTTTATTTCAAATTCTTATTAACTTAATAAATTAACCTTTTTTTTTTAAATCTTGTTTTTTTAACTAATAATAATTTAATTAACCTTTTTTATAACTTTACTAATGTTTTTTATTAACTTTTTTTTTTTTTTTTTTTTTCTATTTAGTTTATTTATTTAAGTCATTTTAAGCTCTTCTTACTAACTTTTAGGATTTAGATTAAAATTTAACTTTTTTTTCTTTTCTTTAAAGAGTAAATTTTTTATAACCTTTTTAAAATTAATTTCTAACACTTTTTTTTAATCAAATTCTAATACTTTTTTTTAAATAAAAATCTAATACTTTTTTTTAAAATTAAATCTTTTTTTCTAACTTTTTAAAAATTAAATCTTTTTCCTAACTTTTTTTAAATCTTTTTTCTAACTTTTTTTAAATCTTTTTTCTAACTTTTTTTAAATCTTTTTTCTAACTTTTTTTAAATCTTTTTTCTAACTTTTTTTAAATCTTTTTTCTAACTCCTCTTCAAAGTTAAATCTTTTTTCTAACCTTTTAAAGCTAAATCTTTTTTTCTAACTTTTTAAAACTAAATCTTTTTTTTCTAACTTTTTTAAAGTTAAATATTTTTTTCTAACTTTTTTTTAAAACTAAATCTTTTTTTTCTAACTTTTTTAAAGTTAAATATTTTTTTCTAACTTCTTTTTAAAATTAAATCTTTTTTCTAACTTTTATAAAGTTAAATCTTTTTTTCTAACTTTTTTAAAAAAATTAAATCTTTTTTCTAACTTTTATAAAATTAAATCCTTTTTTTCTCTAATTTCTTTTTAAAATTAAATCTTTTTTTTCTAACTATTTTAAAAATTAAATCTAACCTTTTTTTATAAATTAAATCTATCCTTTTTTTTTTTTAAAAATTAAATCTAAATCTTTTTTGACACCATCCTTTTTCAAATTAAAATTCTAAATTCCTTTTAAAATTAAATTCTAATGCCATTTTATTTTCTTTTTTAAAATTAAGATCTAAATTCCTTTTAAAATTAAATTCTAACAGTTTTCAAAATAATTCTAACATTTTTTAAAATCAACATTCAAATGTTTTTTATTTTAAAATTCTAACTCATTTTTTTTTAAACTTAAAACTCTAATTTTTATTTAACTTGAAACTCTAACTTTCTTTGCTAACATTTTTAATTTTAAATCCCAACACTTTTTTTTTATCAAATCCAATCACAATAAATCACAGATGGAGCAAAATCAAATCAATCAGATCATATCATCATCATAAGAAAATCAGATCTAAATATCAACATCACCATCATTGAATCAAATCTGAAATCATCATAAAAATTCATTCAAATCAAATCAGAGATTGAAAAAGATTGAGATATTCAAATCAAATCTGAGATTGAAAAAGATTTAAAAAAATCAAGTATAAAAGGACCCTCAGGAGCAACAAAACAGGGGATCGACAAGCATCAAAAACTCTTACAGTCTTCATCAAAAGTAACTAACTCTTCTTTTTTTTTAATTTCTAATCTTTTTTATATCTTTTTTTCAAAATTTCTACCATTTTTTCTTAATTAAAATTCTAACATTCTAACTCTTTTTTTTTTATTAAAATTCTAACATTTTCTCTTTTATTTTCAAACTTTTATTTTTATTTTCTAACCTTTTTTTAAAAACCAAATTTCGAAGTTCTAATTTTTTTGCTAACTTTTAATTCTAACTTTTAATCTATTTTCTTTTTCTTAATCACATTAAAAACTCTAACTTTTCTAAATTTCACCCAAAAAAAACCTAATTCCCTTCTAACTCTTTTCTAATTACCTAAATTCTCACAGTCTCAAAACATTCATCACTTAACTTCTAATTATCGTCAATTCCAATTTTCATCCTTCATTCCTAACAGTATTCTTGATTATCCATGAACCTGTTCACTAATATTTATTCATTTATTTTTGTATTTATTTTTATATTTGTACATAATCTGACATCATCGTTGCTATTTCATATTCCATTATCACTTGTATATTATCACTATCTTCTTTGCATATTAATTTTCATTGTTTATTAATTTTTCGCTAACATCCTCATTTTTAAGATCCAAATTTCTAACTTTTTTTCTTGTTTCGTTAATTATAATTTTCTACTTAAATTCCTAACATTCCCGTCTAATTTTTTGTCTAACCCCGTATAATAACAGTCTCGGTTTGTTTTGGTTTTTTTGCAGCTGACTAAGTTCAATTGATTTTATTTTCAGTTTAAATATTCAATTATCATATTTGTAACTGCTTATGGGGTGTAATTTTGCGAGACAATTGTCGCATTTATCTTTCCGCACTTTATGTTCTGCCATTGTATGTTTATCGCGTCTTTACCAATAATCTCACTCCTCCGAAGGAATTAGGTCTAGCCGTTTGGCCGCCGCGCCAATAGTCCTCAACTTCAAACCCTTACAACCTCACAAACCCTAATTTTCACAAATGCCTCGCCGCAGGCAAGATTACAATTTTACCCCTAGCATTAGGTCAAAGAGCCGCCACGCTCATTTTAGGGTTTCCCGCCGTGGAATCCCTAACCTAACCTAACCCTAATTACAACTTAACAATTCAACGTAGAGATTTGGAGTTTCTACACTCCATGTAAGCGTGTCCCTAAGATACGTTTATTCCCCATTGAAACCTTGGCCACAGTCAAGACGTTTCTAACCTCCCTTTTGAGGGGAACTACGATTACTCTGATTCCACTCCCGTAAGGATACGTAGGCACAAGATGCGATGTCTTGCCGAGTAAACTTAGAATTAACCCCTTAGGTCTCTTTTCTCACTTTTAATCCTTTGTACATATACCTTAAGCAAATGAATAAAGCAAAATAGTAAACATCTGAACAAAAGGTTCCTGTAGAGTACTACAGAAGTTTAGGATGCTAATACCTTCCCTAAATTTAACCAACCCCCGAACCCTAGATCTTTCCCCGCATTGTGTTTACGATGCAAAATAGGTTTTCCCTCTTTTGACCTTTTCCTTCGGATAAATCAAAGAGCGGTTGTGAATTGAATTGCGATTCAAACTCATTAATAGTTTGTGATCCTATTTCCACCGCAACAGAAAATGGCGACTTCACTGGGGAATCCTTTAACTTTTGAGGGTTATCCCTAACTTGTTCATATTTATTACTATCTGTGATATTATTCATTTGCATGTATATATTTGTGCTTTGATTGTGGGACTGTTCCTTGTGCTGTGAGATAGGTCCTACACCCGGATCTAGTGTACCTTAGGTAAATGGCAATAGACCAAGGAAACTGTACGACGTATATCGATACGGTTGATCTGGTGGCCATGGTTAGTGCGACTTCTTGGTTGGTGCTTATATTCCTTAAGTCAAGTTGAGGATAATATTGAGGCTGCCATACGTTGTCAACGCACTAACTGACTTTTAGAACCCTAGTTAACTCATCTTGGCCTTTAGAAAGTAGTGAGGTAACCGGCTTTGGTGCAGACTAAAGTTGGTTGACACTCGATACTACGCTCATTGAGATCTTAAACTTGGAGGGTTTTGGTTGGCAAGTAAGTTGCCTTCTGAACAACCACCCTTGTGAAGGATCAATGATATTGAGATCCCTTAGAACCTGGTTACTTTTGTAGGACAGGATGAACCATCTAACTTCAGGGGAGGGTATTTGCCTTTGAACCTCATGCAAGCCTTTAACCTAGGACTTTGTGTGTTTTCATGCATTGCATCCATAAAGCATCTCATTGCATTGTATTTCATGGAGTTCAAATATCATTCATGGATATCGCGGGATACCATAAATAAAAAAAAATAAAATGAAAAAACAAGAAAAAGATTTCTTCGGTACCCCACGACATTCGTGAATGTTTTGAATTCCATGAAATCTTCATTTACATTCACATTTTAGCATCATACTCTTGCATTGCATGTGTCTCCCGATTTCTCACACTCGGTTCTCTCACCTTCCAGTTTTGTCACCCTGAGTTCTCGGCACCAATACAACACCAGAGCTCAAACTCGGAAAAGAATGGAGGATCAGGCAAAAGAGATTGATCGCCTTAGCAATGAACTTGAAGACCTTCGAGGGGGTATGGGGCGAATGATGGAATTGTTACATGTCATGAATGCTAAAATGGATACCCAGCCCACTGTTGTTTCTGAGATTACCGGCGTTACTGTGGACCCTCCACCAAGTGTGACCGTAGCAAGGGACCCACCTTATGGTCTCGCTCCGGGTTTTGTGCCTCCCCAAGCCACTGTTCCGATTAATCAACCTGTTCAGCAAGCCGTGCCCTTGTTTTCTGAAGTTTCTAGGGGGGCTCCTATCTTTGCACCACCTGTTGTACACACTCGTGCGCAACCGTACTTCAATGAGACAGCTTTTGATAATCTTGATGAGAATGTTGAGGGTTATGAGAAACATGATAAGCTTCGTGAGGAAGTAAACACTATCGTCCAGAGATTGAAAAAGGTAGAGGGTGATCAAATTTTTGGGACTGCTGCAAGGGATGTTTGTTTGGTCTCGGGTTTAGTTGTTCCCCCGAAGTTCAAAACTCCGAACTTCGATCGTTATGAAGGTGCCACCTGTCCTAAGAGTCATTTGATCATGTATTATCGCAAAATGGCTGCCCATGTTGAGAATGATAAACTGATGATTCATTGCTTCCAAGACAGTTTGAAGGGTGCTTCTTCCAAGTGGTATTTAACTTTGGACCAGTCCCGCGTTAAGAGCTTTCAAGACTTATCTGACGCTTTCATCAAACACTACAAGTACAATATGGATCTGGCTCCTGACAGAAGACAGTTGCTGAGTATGTCACAAAAGAATTCTGAGTCATTCAAAGAGTATGCTCAAAGGTGGAGAGAGACTGCTTCGCAGGTAGAACCTCCTTTGACCGAGAAAGAGTTAGCTGATTGGTTTGTCGACACAGTCCGTCCAGAATTTTACGAGAGAATGGTGGGTAGTGTGACTTCAAATTTCCCCGACATCGTTGCTGTGGGTGTCAAGATTGAATTGGGTATGAAGAGTGGTAAAATGACAAATAATCATGGCGCTTCTAAGGATCAGCCGAAGAAACCTCCTTATAGCTCCCAGAAAAAGAAGGAGAGTGAGACTAATGCTATATCCTCTGGTAAACCAAGGGAACGCTTTTATCGGCATCTGCAAGGTTATGCTCAACCTCAAGGGTACCCGGTCCAATATGCTCAACAACCCTATGTGGCAGCTATTACACCTTCTTTCAATCAACAGGTTCCCATGTATCAACCTATGCAACAACCTCCTGTTTATCCGCCTCCTGTCAACTACCTACAGGCACCCAATACTCCTGCTCCTCAACAGCCAAAGAGTCCGGCTCCTCGCCAGAATATGCCAAACAGAAGAACGTATAAACCTTGTCCGCCGATCCCGATGACTTTTACTGAGTTATACCCCCACTTGGTACAACAAGGTCTGATTATCACCCGTGCTTTGGGTCCTCCGTCTAATCCGTTACCTGCAAGTTACAACGCTACCGCTCATTGTTTATTTCATGAGGGTGCGCCCGGCCATGATCTAGAGAATTGCTATGCTCTTAAGAAAGTTGTCAGAAATTTGCTAGAAACGAAGAAGTTGTCTTTTGGCGATGCTCAGCTGAAGATCGAGACTCCTTTCGGGGTTCCTCACTCGTCAAGTGCAAATTCTGCAAAGCATGCTACGCCTATCAGCCGAATCCAGTCATTATTCAAAGGCCTAGCCCGCTTCATTTCAGTAACCCTCAAGGTGATATGACCGGGATCAACAAAGGATCTGGGAAATTTATTTTGAAGCAACGACTGAAAACTGTTGAAGATGTGACCAGCATAACTGGGGTAAGCCATGACGACTCACAGTGATCATGAACCAGACGTCCTTTCCATTGAGGCTCCGCCAAAGGAAACTGTTACTCTTGAATGCAAGATTTCATAAACATTTAGAAGGATTTTTCCGACAGTTCATTTGTTTATTTATATGCATTTCTCTTTGATTAAGCATATTTAGCATGCACGAACTTGTTTATCTTTGATGCAACACATATGTTTGTCTTGAATAAATCCATTCGCTTCACTCATTCAAAAACGTTTTCATAAATTATAATGTCAACTTTACCCGATCTCTTGTTCTGATGGAGAATTGGGGGGAGGATGACGAACCCAAAACGTCAGATTTCTTGTCGTATGCTTTCGATTGAAACCCGCTGATGATGTAAGGCATTGTTTCAAATCCCAAACACTGGAGATATAAGGATGTTAATCCCTAGTCAACCCTTTAAACCTTGAAGTAGGAGTTTTTCTTTCTTTTTAAGAACCTTCATCCTAACCTGGGGCAGGGTAGGTTTCAGTTAAACCGATCGAGCGCTTAGACTCTTAAAAAGGAAGAGCCAACCTTCGAGAATTTATCCTTAGCATCTTAAGAAGTCCAATACAATGGCTATCCCTCGGTTACCTAAGGAGTGGGGCAGTCACGAGCCTTTCAAAAGATTTACACAACTTGTGCATAAAGGAATATTCAAAAAATAATAAAAGCCCGCTAAGTCAAAACCTATGAAGGAGACTTAGGCAAAACTGGGGCATCCCGCTGGACTCCAAAGTCAAATCAAAAGACGTTGTCCAGGCAAAAGTTAGGGAATAAGAACAACAAACCAGTAGTTTTTAGAACCCCTATAAAGAACAAGGTCGTGTGACCAATTTCCAAAAGAAATAGGTGAGTGACTGCCATGTCCAAAGCCTTGATAAGTTCTCGACCATGGCAAATCTGCTTGAGATATGAGCGTTCGTATCCGATTAACTGAATTAGGATTGGAGAACATCATGAAGAAGGGGTGGGTACAAATATAACTCTGAGCCTTTATCCTTTTGTTTCTTAAACCGTGAACCAAACCACGATACAACCTTTAAAAGACCTAATTGAAGTAGGACTTCGGTTGAAAGCATACTTGACAAGATCACGTTTCCTGACTCCTACGAGCTATGCTCAGAAAAAAATTCATGATGGCATTATAATTAAAACTTATATCCTGACCAGTGATTTCGGTCACAAGTTGTTGCGATATCTTTTTTTCAAAACAAAAATTCAAGACAAATATATGTGTACATTGACAAGCTCAGGATAGGCATTTCAGGCATGACAACTTTGCTTGATATCTTAGAGATTTACATATGAACATAACCCGTGGAACTTGAAGATCCTGCTGAACAGGGGCAGGCAGTTTCCCAATTCGCTTACCAACGCGAGTCTGACATTCTTAAGAGCTATTTTCCAAACATTTCGTCGTAACACGATTAATTTGTGCCAGTTACGTCGAGACCTGACAAATCTCTCAAAGAGTTTGAGAACAATGGGGCAACCGGACTCGGTGTTCTCTATAAAATCCTCTTGAGATGACCCTACCTCGCAACGCAAGTATCCTGGGGCACCATGTTTTTAAAGGAAACAAATGGCGACTACTATAAGGTCCTTCAAGATTAAAACCATGTGGTTCCACAACTTTCTTCATGCACCCGATGGATTTTACTCACAGCGGCTTTCATCCCCCCAGTAAAGCTCAGTATTGCAACAGGCTCTTAAACTATTGCCTCGTCATAGTCCCCAGCGAGACTTTAAGCTGACAATACTTTGGATGGAGCCGGTGGTGCCTAAGACATCAAAGATTTCACCGACATGCTCCCAGTGATAGTCCCCAGAGAGACTATAAGCTGACAATTTTTTTCTTGGGCAACTCGAAAGTGTCCCTCAGGTTTTCTTCTCCCCATAAGAAGGCGTGATACTGTACACCACAAGCAGATTACCTTCCCTCAGAGAATTCAGAACTTTAAAACCAGATTTGGTTCTACCATTGATCTTTCTTACCCGTGATTGACGTATTGGTTGCAGAGAACGCAGGGTATTTCCGTCGAGATGTTTATTTCATCTCTCGTCCCGTCTCTAGTCAGTTTCGTCAGCATACACAGGGGCATAAGCATCACATGCCTATTTCATTACATATTCATTACATATTCATTACATATTACATATTCATTACATATTCATTACATACTCATTACATACTCATTTCATAACATCTTGCATACATAAACATTAACATACATAGACATTAACATACATTCACATTAACATATGCATCAACATATGCGTTAGCATTCACAGGTTCATTGTGTCTCTCCATCATTTGGTTGTTACCGCCGGGTAACTGGGTTCGTCCATTCTCTCCAAATAGATTGTCAGCCCTAAGCATAAAATACATATGTGTTTCCAGTTTCCCCACGGAGCTCGATCCTCGTGGATGACGGTTACTTCAGCTATCTTTCCTCGCCAGGATAAGATATCTACCCTTCGAGTTCATTCCCTCGATGGAGTCTTGATTACCAGTCTTCTTTCTAGCTCGATCCTAGATTGAATCTCAGTCTTGTCGGTCGTCAAGCCCAACCGGACGTGCATTTATTTTGCACCATCTAAGATTTTCACCATACCATGACAGATACGCGACTATCTCGCTTGAGAAGTTTATCACCGTACCCGGACGTGCATTTATTTTGCACTATCTTTCAAGAAAATCAACTACAATCCTTTACAGATACACGCCAGTTCACGCCTGGAAAATCTATCAGTAAAACACTTTACAATCCTACATGTTACAACCCTTTACACTTTACATCTTACAGCATCAACACACGACATTTCTCACCTAAGAAGTCGATCATATCCTCGTTATGACTCGCAGCAAATGGCCATCTCCATGGAGCAGTTGGGCTTCCATTTACCTGCCGTCTTGAGGTACGAACCAATTCGTATTCAGGAGAGCACGATCTTGAGTTACGAGAAGGTTTGAGCGAAATCATATTCAGAAGAGCACGATTCTGAGTTATGAAGAAGTTCATTTATCCTTTAGTAAAAGAAGGAACGGAATCATATTCAGGAGAGCACGATTCTGAGTTATGAGGAAGTTCAGTTGGCCGTTTTTCAGGAAACCACGATTCTGAAGAATGAAGAAATTTCAGGAACCGAATCATATTCAGGAGAGCACGATTCTGAGTTATGAGGAAGTTCGATTATCCAGTTTCATTTTCAGGAGAGCACGATTCTGAAATATGAAGAAATTCAGTCATCCAGTTTCATATTCAGGAGAGCACGATTCTGAAATATGAGTATCTTCAGTCATCCAGTTTCATATTCAGGAGAGCACGATTCTGAAATATGAGTATCTTCAGTCATTCAGTTTCATATTCAGGAGAGCACGATTCTGAAATATGAAGAAATTCAGTCATCCAGTATCATATTCAGGAGAGCACGATTCTGAAGTATGAGGAAGTTCAGTTTACTCTTTTCATGTTCAGGAGAACATAATCTTGAAGCATGAAGAAGTTTATTTATCCTTCAGTAAGAGAAGAATCAGAATCGTATTCCAGGCGCCGACCTTAAATATGAGAAGATTTATATATCAGATAAGTAGCAGCCTCTTTATTTGAGTGCTTATTCATTTTGGCATATAAGTCCCTTCCAACGATAAGTGACAGTTCTCCCTCGAGAAGCTTATCAGGGCATTTCCCATTAAAGTCCATTTATTTTGGCATACAGCCGGTCTTTACCCAGTATATTTGATACGGATTTCCGAAAAGTCCGTTCGATCCCATCACGAGGGATAGTTTATAGAAGCTTGGATGTTATTCTTTGCTCAATGCTCCAGCATTCTGTAATCGATCTTGCAATCGTGTAGATCCAGTTTTATTATTAGACATTCCCAAGTGGAGGTCATTTCATAGGTGCCATCTCCATTTAAGGATCTTATTCCTAAAGTCCATTTATTTTGGCATACAGCCGGTTTTTACCCTGTATATTTGCTACGGATTCCCGAAAAGTCCGTTCGATCCTGTCACGAAGGATAGGTCACAGAAGCCTGGATGTTATTCTTTGCTCAATGCTCCATGCATTTTGTGGTCGATCTTGCAGTCGTACATGATCCAGATTTACTTTTAGATTCCCCAGTGGAGGCCGTCTCATAGGTACCATCTCCATTTGAGAATCTCGTTCCTTTTCTAAAAATGACAATTGGTCGTGTTCGCACCAGTTGACCATCATTTTAGAATTCCCCAGGGTTGTACTGTGTCCCAGCGCGTTGTTTTCCCCAGTGTGTTCTTCTCGTAGCGTTTGTCCCTGTGTCATCGTATTCGTCAGCATTTTCGCATTCATCATTCCAGCATACGCATCATATCATATTCATGGCATCGTCTGCATTAGTCTGTTCTCGTTTTGTCTATAGCATTGCATATCGCCACATATAAGGGCAAAATTTTCGGTTATCTATATTTAAATCCCTCCACCATGATTCCTCGAGTCTCCGTCACTCAAATCATCCGGTGTAGTTATTTAAATAGGGGCAACTGTAATACCCCAAATTTTACCCTTTTTTTTTTATTTTTATTTCAAATTCTTATTAACTTAATAAATTAACCTTTTTTTTTTAAATCTTGTTTTTTTAACTAATAATAATTTAATTAACCTTTTTTATAACTTTACTAATGTTTTTTATTAACTTTTTTTTTTTTTTTTTTTCTATTTAGTTTATTTATTTAAGTCATTTTAAGCTCTTCTTACTAACTTTTAGGATTTAGATTAAAATTTAACTTTTTTTTCTTTTCTTTAAAGAGTAAATTTTTTATAACCTTTTTAAAATTAATTTCTAACACTTTTTTTTAATCAAATTCTAATACTTTTTTTTAAATAAAAATCTAATACTTTTTTTTAAAATTAAATCTTTTTTTCTAACTTTTTAAAAATTAAATCTTTTTCCTAACTTTTTTTAAATCTTTTTTCTAACTTTTTTTAAATCTTTTTTCTAACTTTTTTTAAATCTTTTTTCTAACTTTTTTTAAATCTTTTTTCTAACTTTTTTTAAATCTTTTTTCTAACTCCTCTTCAAAGTTAAATCTTTTTTCTAACCTTTTAAAGCTAAATCTTTTTTTCTAACTTTTTAAAACTAAATCTTTTTTTTCTAACTTTTTTAAAGTTAAATATTTTTTTCTAACTTTTTTTTAAAACTAAATCTTTTTTTTCTAACTTTTTTAAAGTTAAATATTTTTTTCTAACTTCTTTTTAAAATTAAATCTTTTTTCTAACTTTTATAAAGTTAAATCTTTTTTTCTAACTTTTTTAAAAAAATTAAATCTTTTTTCTAACTTTTATAAAATTAAATCCTTTTTTTCTCTAATTTCTTTTTAAAATTAAATCTTTTTTTTCTAACTATTTTAAAAATTAAATCTAACCTTTTTTTATAAATTAAATCTATCCTTTTTTTTTTTTAAAAATTAAATCTAAATCTTTTTTGACACCATCCTTTTTCAAATTAAAATTCTAAATTCCTTTTAAAATTAAATTCTAATGCCATTTTATTTTCTTTTTTAAAATTAAGATCTAAATTCCTTTTAAAATTAAATTCTAACAGTTTTCAAAATAATTCTAACATTTTTTAAAATCAACATTCAAATGTTTTTTATTTTAAAATTCTAACTCATTTTTTTTTAAACTTAAAACTCTAATTTTTATTTAACTTGAAACTCTAACTTTCTTTGCTAACATTTTTAATTTTAAATCCCAACACTTTTTTTTTATCAAATCCAATCACAATAAATCACAGATGGAGCAAAATCAAATCAATCAGATCATATCATCATCATAAGAAAATCAGATCTAAATATCAACATCACCATCATTGAATCAAATCTGAAATCATCATAAAAATTCATTCAAATCAAATCAGAGATTGAAAAAGATTGAGATATTCAAATCAAATCTGAGATTGAAAAAGATTTAAAAAAATCAAGTATAAAAGGACCCTCAGGAGCAACAAAACAGGGGATCGACAAGCATCAAAAACTCTTACAGTCTTCATCAAAAGTAACTAACTCTTCTTTTTTTTTAATTTCTAATCTTTTTTATATCTTTTTTTCAAAATTTCTACCATTTTTTCTTAATTAAAATTCTAACATTCTAACTCTTTTTTTTTTATTAAAATTCTAACATTTTCTCTTTTATTTTCAAACTTTTATTTTTATTTTCTAACCTTTTTTTAAAAACCAAATTTCGAAGTTCTAATTTTTTTGCTAACTTTTAATTCTAACTTTTAATCTATTTTCTTTTTCTTAATCACATTAAAAACTCTAACTTTTCTAAATTTCACCCAAAAAAAACCTAATTCCCTTCTAACTCTTTTCTAATTACCTAAATTCTCACAGTCTCAAAACATTCATCACTTAACTTCTAATTATCGTCAATTCCAATTTTCATCCTTCATTCCTAACAGTATTCTTGATTATCCATGAACCTGTTCACTAATATTTATTCATTTATTTTTGTATTTATTTTTATATTTGTACATAATCTGACATCATCGTTGCTATTTCATATTCCATTATCACTTGTATATTATCACTATCTTCTTTGCATATTAATTTTCATTGTTTATTAATTTTTCGCTAACATCCTCATTTTTAAGATCCAAATTTCTAACTTTTTTTCTTGTTTCGTTAATTATAATTTTCTACTTAAATTCCTAACATTCCCGTCTAATTTTTTGTCTAACCCCGTATAATAACAGTCTCGGTTTGTTTTGGTTTTTTTGCAGCTGACTAAGTTCAATTGATTTTATTTTCAGTTTAAATATTCAATTATCATATTTGTAACTGCTTATGGGGTGTAATTTTGCGAGACAATTGTCGCATTTATCTTTCCGCACTTTATGTTCTGCCATTGTATGTTTATCGCGTCTTTACCAATAATCTCACTCCTCCGAAGGAATTAGGTCTAGCCGTTTGGCCGCCGCGCCAATAGTCCTCAACTTCAAACCCTTACAACCTCACAAACCCTAATTTTCACAAATGCCTCGCCGCAGGCAAGATTACAATTTTACCCCTAGCATTAGGTCAAAGAGCCGCCACGCTCATTTTAGGGTTTCCCGCCGTGGAATCCCTAACCTAACCTAACCCTAATTACAACTTAACAATTCAACGTAGAGATTTGGAGTTTCTACACTCCATGTAAGCGTGTCCCTAAGATACGTTTATTCCCCATTGAAACCTTGGCCACAGTCAAGACGTTTCTAACCTCCCTTTTGAGGGGAACTACGATTACTCTGATTCCACTCCCGTAAGGATACGTAGGCACAAGATGCGATGTCTTGCCGAGTAAACTTAGAATTAACCCCTTAGGTCTCTTTTCTCACTTTTAATCCTTTGTACATATACCTTAAGCAAATGAATAAAGCAAAATAGTAAACATCTGAACAAAAGGTTCCTGTAGAGTACTACAGAAGTTTAGGATGCTAATACCTTCCCTAAATTTAACCAACCCCCGAACCCTAGATCTTTCCCCGCATTGTGTTTACGATGCAAAATAGGTTTTCCCTCTTTTGACCTTTTCCTTCGGATAAATCAAAGAGCGGTTGTGAATTGAATTGCGATTCAAACTCATTAATAGTTTGTGATCCTATTTCCACCGCAACAGATGGGATTCAACATCTCATGGATAAATATACTATAGTGTTTGAAAGAAGACCAGCATCTGTAGAAAGTATGGTGGATCATCTGACTCAGGGTAAGAAGATTGAAGAGGTTGACATGGTTGACAAAGTACCACTAAGAATCACTTCAAAGGGTCCCATTAAAATCACTCATCAGGGCCCAATCAAGATTACTGCTGAAGGTCCTGTGAAAGTTGTTGCTGAAGCCAGAGTAGCTCCTCTGATCATTACCACTCCTGGTCCTATTCCTTATACGTCTGACAAAGCTGTGCCTTGGCACTATGGGTCTGATGTTTACATCCATGGTGTCAAGCAGGAGCCTTTACCTGATATGCCTGTTGACATTGATAATATTGCTGGATCTAGCAAGATCACTCGTAGTGGAAGAGTCTTCTCTCCTCCAGTTGCTTCTAAGAGTGCAGTTACTCCTGCTGTTACTTCCACCACTGATGCTCGGGGCAAGGGTCCTGTTATTGAGCCTGTATCTACTGATGTGCCAGCTGCTGATGACCTCTCTAAGCAGATGGAAGAAGTATTGAAAATCATTCGCAAGAGTGATTATGATATTGTTGATCAGCTGGGGCATACTCCCTCAAAGATTTCTATGCTCTCCCTGTTATTATGTTCTGAGGCTCATGCCAAGTCATTGATCAAGTTTCTAAAGATGGCTCATGTACCCAGTGCAATTTCTGTGGACCAGTTTGAGAATTGTGTTGCTCACCTGACCTATGACAACGGGTTAGGATTTTCTGATGCTGACTTGACCCCTGCCAAGAGGGATCATAACAGGGCCTTGCATATTTCAATTGAATGCAGGGGCACTACCCTGTCTCATGTGCTGATAGACAATGGTTCCTCTCTGAATGTGTTGCCTAAGGAAGTCCTGAACAAGCTGAGTCCTGAAGATACGGTATTGAAGCCCAGTAATATTGTGGTAAAGGCTTTTGATGGTTCTAGAAGAGTAGTACATGGGGAAATTGATCTTCCAATCAAGGTTGGCTCTCAGGTGTTTACTGCTACATTCTATGTGATGGATATTCGTCCTTCGTACTCATGTCTGCTTGGTCGTCCCTGGATCCATGGGGCAGGTGCTGTGACCTCCACATTACATCAAAAGTTGAGATATCCGGTGAATGGAAAAGTTGTTACTGTCTTTGGAGAGGAAGAATACTTTGTCAGCCATGTAAACACTTTCAAGTATCTGGAAGTAGAAGGTGAATACATTGAAACTCCATGTCAGTCATTTGAAGTGGTTCCCTGGGCTGTTAAGGATTGTGTGACTCCTCCTGCTGTGAAGAAGGTTCCTGTGGTCATCAGAAACCCTCCAACAATGGCAATGGCCTCCCTCAATGATGCAAAAGCTGTGATGGAAGAAGGTGGTTGTACTATTTGGGGTCAGCTTCCTGATATTCCATACAAGTCTGACAAGTTTGGTTTGGGTTTCACTGCAGAGTCCCAGAAGGCTGTTCGTCGTGCTCGTGCTGTTCGTATCACCAATCAAGGGGTTATCAATGCTGTGGGAGATCAAGATGAAGACCACAACTTGGAGGCATGGATTTTTCCTACTGTGGGTGCTGGACTCAATAATTGGACAGCTGAAGATGTTATCCCTATCTCCTTTAGTCGGGAGTAAATACTATTACTGTGTTATGTTTTTAAATTTATAATTTCTGGAACAATTAAAACTTTCAAGCCATGTGCCTTACCCGGGGCACAATGGTGTGCTTGTTACGGG
This sequence comes from Lathyrus sativus, assembly GCA_963859935.3. NCBI lineage: Eukaryota > Viridiplantae > Streptophyta > Magnoliopsida > Fabales > Fabaceae > Lathyrus > Lathyrus sativus. The sequence continues at coordinate 507,504,522 of OZ012741.1, forward strand.
TTGTCATTTCATTTGCATACTTCATTCAATAAAATCAGTGGACGTTTCGTTTTCGTAAATATTGTGTTCCTTGTCTTTCTTTTTCTTTTATTTTTTGCTTTATCAGCTATGTGTTCTTACACACACCCACGTCACTAAAATACAGATCCTCATCCACTCTGGATCCAGTTGATAACAGTTCTACTATTGCCAATTACAATTTCGAGAATCCGATCTATCAAACTGAAGACGGAAACGAGGACGATTGTGAAATACCTGTAGAGCTTGCTAGGTTGTTACAACAAGAAGAGAAAGCTATACTGCCACATGAAGAGCCAGTCGAAGTTGTGAATCTGGGAACTGAAGAAAACAGAAAAGAGGTCAAGATAGGGGCTGATTTAGAGGACAGTGTCAAGAGCAGGTTGATTCAGATGCTACGTGACTATGTGGAGATCTTTGCTTGGTCTTATGAAGATATGCCAGGGTTGGATACAGACATTGTGGTTCACCGTTTGCCAGTGAAAGAAGATTGTCGTCCAAAGAAGCAGAAGGTCCGTCGTATGCGTCCTGAAATGTCAGAAAAGATCAAAGCAGAGGTAATGAAACAGTTCAATGCAGGGTTCTTGGCCGTAACTTCTTATCCTCAGTGGGTTGCAAATGTGGTACCAGTTCCTAAGAAAGATGGTAAGGTACGTATGTGTGTAGACTATAGAGATCTGAACAAGGCTAGCCCTAAAGATGACTTTCCACTTCCTCATATTGATATTCTGGTAGACAACACTGCTCAGCATAAGGTATTCTCTTTTATGGATGGTTTCTCTGGTTACAATCAAATCAAGATGGCACCTGAAGATATGGAGAAGACTACATTTGTGACACAGTGGGGCACCTTTTGCTATAAGGTAATGCCATTTGGTTTGAAGAATGCAGGGGCAACATATCAGCGTGCTATGGTGGCTTTGTTTCATGATATGATTCATCATGAGATAGAGGTATATGTGGATGATATGATAGCCAGGTCTCAAAATGAAGAACAACATCTTGATCATCTGCACAAGTTGTTTGAGAGGTTGAAGAAATACAGGTTGAGATTAAATCCAAACAAGTGTACTTTTGGAGTTAGATCTGGAAAGCTCCTGGGTTTCATTGTCAGTGGAAAAGGTATTGAAGTGGATCCTGCAAAAGTGAAAGCTATACGAGAGATGCCAGCTCCCCGTACTGAGAAGGAGGTTAGAGGTTTCTTGGGACGATTGAACTACATTGCAAGATTTATTTCCCAATTAACTACCATCTGTGAGCCAATCTTCAAGTTGTTGAAGAAAGATCAGGTGATGGAATGGAATGATGAGTGCCAGACTGCCTTTGATGAAATCAAGAGATATTTGCTAGAACCTCCAATTTTAATGCCACCAGTTGATGGAAGACCCTTGATTATGTATTTAACAGTATTAGACAACTCAATGGGGTGTGTATTGGGGCAACATGACGAGTCTGGTCGAAAAGAGCAGGCAATATACTACCTTAGCAAAAAGTTTACCGACTGTGAAACAAGATACTCACTGCTCGAGAAAACTTGCTGCGCTTTGGCATGGGCTGCTCGCCGACTAAGACAGTATATGTTGACCCATACTACCTTGTTGATTTCGAAGATGGATCCAATCAAGTACATATTTGAGAAACCTGCTCTCTCCGGAAGAATTGCAAGATGGCAAATGATCTTGACGGAATATGATATACAGTATACTACTCAGAAGGCCATTAAGGGGAGTGTTGTTGCTGATCATTTGGCTCATCAAGCAGTAGATGATTACCAGTCAATGAATTTTGAGTTCCCTGATGAAGACATTATGTCTGTTACCAAAGAACCTGGACAATATGACGGACCTGAACAAGGATCCCGATGGACTATGGTTTTTGATGGTGCCTCCAATGCACATGGTAATGGTGTTGGTGTTGTGATTAGTTCCCCTGAAGGTTGTCATACCCCGATTACTGCCAGACTTTGTTTCTATTGTACCAATAACATGGCTGAGTATGAGGCATGTATCATGGGTATGCAAGTTGCTATTGATATGAAGATTCAGTTCCTTGAGGTGTATGGAGATTCAGCTCTAGTAGTAAGTCAGATTAAAGGAGATTGGGATACAAAGCATGATAATCTCATTCCTTACAGAGAACATGTGTTGTCTTTGATCCCACATTTCAAAGAGATTACTTTTGGACATATTCCACGAAGAGAGAATCAGTTGGCAGACGCATTGGCCACCATGGCATCTATGTTTGAGATCAGCTGGGATGATGAAGCTCCCAAGATTACCATTGATAGATTTGAGAAGCCTGCATACTGCAATGAGATTGACACTGAAGGGGCAGAGGAGAAGCCTTGGTTCTATGAAGTGAAAAACTATCTTGAAGCTCAGGAGTTCCCTGAAGGGGCATCTGTCAAAGATAGGAAGTTCCTGAGAAGGTTTTCTGCTAAGTTCTTTCTGAGTAATGGCATTCTGTATAAGCGTAATCATGATTCAACTATGCTTCGTTGTGTGGATAAGAAGGAAGCTACAGAAATTATGGAAGAGATGCATGATGGGACCTTTGGCACTCATTCTAGTGGTCATACCATGGCAAAGAAGATTTTGAGAGCAGGTTACTATTGGTCTACCATGGGAGCTGATTGCTATCAACACTCCAGAACATGTCACAAATGTCAAATCTATGCTGATAAAGTACATGTACCTCCATCTCCATTGAATGTGTTGACTGCTCCTTGGCCCTTTGCCATGTGGGGCATTGATATGATTGGTGAGATCAAGCCTACTGCTTCTAATGGGCATCGTTTCATCCTGGTTGCTATTGATTACTTCACGAAGTGGGTAGAGGCAGCTTCATTTGCATCTGTGACTAAGAATGTTGTGGCTCGGTTCATTAAGAATAATCTCATATGTAGGTATGGTATCCCTGAAAGGATTATCACTGACAATGGCTCTAATCTGAACAACACTATGATTACTGATCTTTGTACGCAGTTCAAGATTAAGCATCACAACTCTTCTCCGTATCGTCCGAAGATGAATGAGGCAGTTGAAGCTGCTAATAAGAACATTAAGAAGATTGTACAGAAGATGACTGTTACTTACAAGGATTGGCACGAGATGTTACCATTTGCTCTGCATGGTTATCGTACTACAATACGTACTTCAACAGGGGCAACCCCATTCTCCTTAGTCTATGGTATGGAAGCAGTTCTGCCTATTGAAGTTCAGATCCCCTCCTTGAGAATTATGAAGGATGCAGGCTTGGATGAAGATGAGTGGATTCAGACTCGACTTGACCAGATAAATTTGATTGATGAGAAAAGGTTAGGAGCAGTTTGTCATGGCCAGATGTACCAGAAACGGATGATCAAAGCTTTTAACAAGAAGGTTAAGCCAAAGGTATATCAGGCTGATGACTTGGTAATCAAGCGTATCATATTACCACAGGGTGATCCTAGGGGCAAGTGGACTCCAACATATGAGGGACCATTTGTAGTCAAGACAGTGTTCTCAGGAGGTGCCATGATACTGACTACAATGGATGGTGAAGACTTCCCACAACCTGTAAACGCAGACATAGTTAAAAAATACTACGCATAAAAAGAGACCCGCTAGGTTGACAGGCCTAGGCAAAAATAAGGGCATCCCGGCAAACCAAAAGGGTTTGGGCAAAAATTAGGGATATATATATATAAAAAGATGTACACCCGGCAAGTCGAAAACCTGAAAAGGCGGCTTGGGCAAAAAAGGGTATCCCGGTGGATTGAAAACCTGAAAGGGCAATCCAGGCAAAAGTTAGGGATTAAAGCGTATGACTATGTCTCGTTTGGATCACTCATGAAACTGCAACCAGTTGTACTACTTACTCAAGCTCAAACAGATAAAGCTCAATCCAATCGTTTCCGTCTCAACAGCAAGAAGATGAGATACTTGAGTGGCAATAGTAGAATTGAAACTCAATAGGATTATTTCCCACATAGCTGATTCTTTTTGTAAAACTTCATGACAAAATTCTCTTACTAGGGTTTATGTCTCCTTGTACAAACTTACCCGTGTATGGGTCACTTTTGATATAAATAAATTCCATCTTTTGAATCCAGATTCACTTTTACCCTATTTACATAAGCGAAACGTCCATTGGTTGTGTTTGAATGTATGTATGCCTTTGAATATGATTGATGTTTACCAGAAACGCATGTATGCTTTTAATATGATTGATGTTTACCAGAAATGCATGAAAATGCAGTAATAGTATTTACTAAGGACGAACGAGGGAAGGATTTCAACGAAGCTTCGCCGGTTCATCTTTACAAGACAGTTACAAACCATCAGTAGGACTAATCCATTTTCACAAAGTCTAATCTCCCCTGGAATTTATATCCATCTCTTTTATCCTCATACGGATATACGGGAAATTACTTTCCAATAAGGGCACGATGAACGAAGACGGGATGTTATACTTATCCTACTATCAAACGAAAACGAAGGTTATCTATACCCTACTATCCCCAACAACGGGAGGTTATTTATACCTTGTTATCCCCAACAACGGGAGGTTATCTATACCTTGTTATCCCCAACAACGGGAGGTTATCTATACCTTGTTATCCCCAGCAGACGGAGGGTTATATATTCTTCAACAACGAATCGGGATTTATTTTCCTTGGCCAGCAGTTGTTATACAGGGATATCCAGACACTTCCAACAGTGTCATAGCATACATACATCATTTACATCATACCATAACATATATGTCTATAGTACATTACCTAAGTGCATCATGTCATACATGCATACATAAAGCATAAACTAATGTTGTTGTACAGAATGCTACCTTGTTTTCAGGTTAATTATCCAACAAACAATCTTATGATCTTTGGGACTGCTTTATTGTAACCTCAGGGTTACTTTATCCTCCTGATGAGCTTCTTATTACTTTGGGACTGCTTTATTGTAACCTCAGGGTTACTTTATCCTCCTGATGAGCTTCTTATTACTTTGGGACTGCTTTATTGTAACCTCAGGGTTATTTTATCCTCCTGATAGCCTCTCATGACTTCAAGACTGCTTTAGAGCTACTGATTGCTCTATCCTCCTGAAATCATCCTACTACTTCAAGACTGCTTTAGAGCTATTCATTGCTCTATCCTCCTGAAGCCATCTAATTATTTCAAGACTGCTTTAGAGCTACTGATTGCTCTATCCTCCTGAAATCATCCTATTACTTCAAGACTGCTTTAGAGCTACTGATTGCTCTATCCTCCTGAAATCATCCTACTACTTCAAGACTGCTTTAGAGCTATTCATTGCTCTATCCTCCTGAAGCCATCTAATTATTTCAAGACTGCTTTAGAGTTATCCATTGCTCTATCCTCCTGAAATTACATTATTATTTCAAGACTGCTTTAGAGTTATCCATTGCTCTATCCTCCTGAAATTACATTATTATTTCAAGACTGCTTTAGAGCTATCCATTGCTCTATCCTCCTGAAGACATATCACATTATTATTTCAAGACTGCTTTAGAGCTACTGATTGCTCTATCCTCCTGAAATCATCCTACTACTTCAAGACTGCTTTAGAGCTATTCATTGCTCTATCCTCCTGAAGCCATCTAATTATTTCAAGACTGCTTTAGAGTTATCCATCGCTCTATCCTCCTGAAATTACATTATTATTTCAAGACTGCTTTAGAGTTATCCATTGCTCTATCCTCCTGAAATTACATTATTATTTCAAGACTGCTTTAGAGCTATCCATCGCTCTATCCTCCTGAAATCATTACTTCAAGACTGCTTTAGAGCTATTGATGGCTCTATCCTCCTGAAGACATATTACATTATTACTTCAAGACTGCTTTAGAGCTGTTGATTGCTCTATCCTACTGAAGCCATTCTATTACTTCAAGACTGCTTTAGAGCTATTGATTGCTCTATCCTCCTGAAGCCATTATTACTTCAAGACTGCTTTAGAGCTATTGATTGCTCTATCCTCCTGAGGTCAGATTTATCACTTCAAGACTGCTTTAGGGTTATCATTATTGATTGATCTATCCTCATGAAGACATGCTGTTACATCAGTATTACTCCAGACTCCTGACAGTTCTCATTATACTACTGAAGAACTTTCCCCTAGTGGCATCTTTAAGCCCACTCAATCATGTTCAACCAACCATCAATATCACTCCATGCACTGGTGAGTGCAAATTTTTGGGCTTTTGTGTTCAATCCCCTTCAACCTTCCAGGTTACGACTGGCAAATATACCAATCTAACCCCTCAGGTTTCAGAAAATTGAACAGGGGCAGCTGTTGCACCCCAAAATTTGCCCTCACAATACAAGACTTTGTGTTCCGAGAAGGTTCACAAGGTTCACAAAATTCACAATTGGTCAGAAGAGTTGACAATTCCCTCAGACAGTGCACCTCCTAAGCAGTGCATCCAAAACTAGGGTTTTGACTTTAATCAGGCTAAATGGACTTCCAAGACTTCAAGGGTTTTGTGTTGCAGATTTGGTCCCAGGGGTATTTTGGTCATTTTACACAAATTCTACCAATTCCTTGAAGACGGGCTGTTATTAAAATTCTGAGGCATTTGATGCGTTATGGTTTTGAGGCATTTATCAATCACCAGTTCTGGTCATATTGAGATTTGGCATTTGGTCAGTGGAATTCAATTACGGGCAATATCATCATTGATACTAGATCTGTTGTGATTACGGCGCACATTCGCGTTTGGTTAGAAAATGAGGAGAATATTGTTGGCTAGAATCCAAATGAATGAAGTCAGGTGATGAGATTAGGACTACCAACGAGACAAGTACATGAGCAAGAATATCATTCGTGAGTATTTATGGTCTATGACTAGAATAATGAATTTAAATATTTGTGGATTTATTCACAAATGTTTATAATTTATAACTAGAAATAAATATAAATAGATTCAAAGTTGAATGATCATGGAATTTTTATTTCATAAGAATATCATTTTACAAAAGGAAGTGAATCATTTCACATTTGAATTGCTGTGAGATTACATTTACAAATGTTACATCTACTCTAAAAAATCCTAAATCCTAAAAACTCCTAAGGCTTCTTCATGGTACCCTTCCCTTAAGTGTTCCTCGAAGTTCCCGATCACCTGCAAAAAATAAGAGAAACAAAACAGAACAGAGTAGGGAGATGTTAGAAAGATGAATTTGACACTCTCAGAACAATGTCATCATCGAGTGCCGGGAGTGGCACAACTGAAGCTGCGTCCAACCCCCGTTACCGATCCGCGCCGTAGGCATCAGATCAGGTAATACATGTTCTTATCAAAATGGGACATCCGAGAGAATGAAAAAAACCTAAGAGGAGTGAGTGTCGTTTGCCGTTATTTAGTTTTCTTCTTCATCCATTACTATTGTTTCTTTTTCTTCATCGTTTACCGTTATTTCTTTTTCCTTCATCTATTACTGTTGTTTCTTTTTCTTCATCTTTTACCGTTATTTCTTTTTCTTCATCTATTACCGTTATTTCTTTTTCTTTATCTATTACTGTTACGTTTATATATATATAATTTTTAAATTGTTAGAGTTTATATATATAAGATTTTTGATCGAATTATGTCGATACGATGTTTGCATATTTGTGTGCATGACGCGTGACATTTGTGTTAGTTCGATCTGGTTGCGATGATCGCATTTTTGTGTGAGCAATAATACTATTTTTTGCTTAATTTCTTTTTCTTTGCGATAAATTTTGTTTCGTCCGATTTAGATCTGGTTGCGATGAGCGCATTTCTGCGTTAGCAACATTGTTGGGTTATTTGGCACATTTAAAATTCATTATTGCTTTATTATTATTATTATTATTATTATTATTATTATTATTATTATTATTATTATTATTATTATTATTATTATTATTATTATTATTATTATTATCATTATTTATTATTATTATCATTATTATCATTATTATTACCATTATTATTATTATTGTTATCATTAATTTATTAAAATTTGTTATAATATAAAAATCTGTTTTTTAAAATAAATAACATTAACATCTTTTCCAAATTAATATGAAAACCTATTATTTTTAAGAAAAACTTTTTTTTAGATAAATTTAAAATAATAACTAAAATCTTTTTTTTAAAATAATAACTAGAACCGTTATTTATTTTATTTTATTATTGTTCAATTCAAATTTCATTATCATATTGTATCTGCTCCTCTCATGTAACCTCGCGAACTTAACAATCGCTCTTTAAATTCTGCCTGTAAATTTCTGCTTGCATGGTTTAAATTATGACATTATCTCTCTGTTTGCATGATTCAATTATCTCACGCGTTTACTATTATTTCTGTCACATTGCACACATCCGAAGGTTAGGTCTAACTGTTTGGCCGCCGCGCCAATAGTCCGTAAAACTTCACACATTCAATTTCAAATCCTCAAAACTACAAACTACAAACCCTAATTTTCACAAATGCCTCGCCGCAGGCAAAATTACAATTTTACCCTTAGCATTAGGTCAAAGAGCCGCCACGCTCATTTTAGGGTTTCCCGCCGTGGAATCCCTAATTTAACCCTAATTACAACTTAACATTTCAACGTAGAGATTTGGAGTTTCTACACTCCACGTAAGCGTGTCCTTAAGATGCGTTTATTCCCCTTGAGACCTTGACCACAGTCAAGAAGTTTCTAACCTCCCTATTGAGGGGAACTACGATTACTCTGATTCCACTCCCGTAAGGATACGTAGGCACAAGATGCGATGTCTTGCCGAGTAAACTTAGAATTAACCCCCTTTATTATTTATTATTGCTTATTTATATTTTATTTATCTTTGCTATTTAATTATTTTGCTTATTATTTTGTAATTGTTTCTTGGATGTAAAGTTGTTTAATTATTTAATTATTATTATGGTTAGTAATTAGGGAGTGTAACAACCTGTATGTAATATTAAAATAAATTTAGATCACTTTTAAATAAAGATAATTAAAATAAACACGTCACACACGTAAGTCGATTTTAATCGCCGTCTCACTTCCTAAGGATATCCCTCAAGTTGCCTACGAATAATGGTTAAGTGGGGTGTATAAAGCAAGTCCCTCAAATAGAAAAATCATCAAAGTCCCTTATGGTTGCCTTTACGAATCGAGTCCCTTTCGAAAAATGATGATGGTCCCTTATATGTGCTTATTACATCCCACAATGGCCTTCAAAGTCAAATTGTCCCTCACATACCCCTTAACATCCAAAGTAAGGACTACCTACTCCATTATAGTAGGGATAGTCTTACTAAGGAAAGGATAAAGAATAAGAAAGACCTTAAAACATTAGGGTAGGCTACTCCTAGATACTTGCTCACTTCAAAACTTTTTCACACTTAAACAAATTTCCAACAAAATTTTCAAACAAGTTTTTTTCACATCCATACACGGATTATTATTAACTATTCTGAAAATTTTCTATTCACACACTACACTTTCAAAACAATTCAAAAGTGAGCTTAAGTACCTAAGAGCCCATGGATAACCATGGATGAAAAGGGTGCTAACACCTTCCCTTTTCATAACCTACCCCCCGGACCCAAAATATTCTCTAAGGTCTTTCCTGTTCTTTTATAACCTTTCCTTATGGATAAAATAAAAGTCGGTGGCGACTCTTGCTATCCGCAACATTGTTTAAAGTCAGTTCTCCCACCGTGTTACAGATACCTCTCATTATTTATTATGTTAAATGCATGATTTAATATAATTACCAACGTCGCGAAACCTACAAGGTTACATGCATAAGGACAGATTGATAAGAGATAGAGTAAATAAGAAACACCGTAAGGTATGATGCACTTAAGAAAATGTAGAACACCATAAGGTACGATGTACTTAAGTAGAATATGAAATATGGTAAGGTACTACGCGCTTAAGTGATATATGGTACATCATAAGATATGGTGTGCATGCACTTAAGTGGGTTTTTTTTATCTTGTATCCCATACAAGTGGATATATAAATAGAACCCTTGTGCAGAAACATTCATCTTGATGAAAATTTGGACCGTGAAACCCTAACTGTATTTTCCTTCTCTCTCATTCAAAGCCTTCAATTGTAGCAGCTAGCACTGAGACTGAAGAAATTTGTTCGTGTGGACTAAGTATATGTGTTGTTCATCGTTCAACGCTCGTGATCACTCCTTTGATTCAACATCAAAGGTTTCATCGCCACAAGAGGTAATTGTTTCTATCATTGACATGACCATTCGTAAGGATCACTAAAGAGAATTTTTTAATTTTTTATGCATTTTAGATCATGATTTCCCTTCAAAATATTCATCGTCTAAAGATGATGCATAATGCCTATCATGTTATCTTTTTAGAAGAAAAAAATCATGCAGATGTCTCAAATCACATGCCTTTATTTCTAAGGGTTTTAATAGTTGGGAAAAATTTAGAAATGGAAAATATTTCTTATTTCTTAAACACATAGGAAAAACCTTGCTCACCATACAACAAAGCAATGCAAGCCTGTCAATACTTGTTAAATCAAGATGGTTATATAAGTAATGTTATCCAAGTGAAAATTTACGAGTCACGAATGAATAATAAACTATGTCTCAAGACTTCAATTGACACTGTTCGTTGATTAACACTTCAAGCTTGTAATTTTAGGGTAACTATGAAACTAGCAATTTAAGAAATTAAGGAATTCCCCTTGAGTTGTTAAAACACTAAGCATCTTACAACAATGAAATTTCAAAATTTGTGTGGGAAAATGCTCCCCAAAAATTTCAAGTATACTTCCCATCAAATTCAAACAGAGCTCTTGCAAATTATTTGTAGTTGGGTGAAAGAACATATTCGTGAGGAAAGTGGTTATGCCAAAATTTGTTTCATTGTAGATGAAGCCCGTGATATGTCAAAATAGGAATAAATCACTCTTGTATTAAGATTTGTTGATGAAGTTGGTTTAATACAAAAGTAGTTTCTTTGATGTGGCACATGTTAATGACATCGCATTTTTAACTTTTAAGAAAGTAGTATGTGGTATACTTTCTCGACATAACCTTGATGTTTCTAATATTCAGGGAAACTGGTATGGTGGTGCTAGAAATATGTCGGGAGGATGGAATGGTTTGCACACACTCTTTATGGAGGATTATTCTTGTGCATAACTTGCATTGATTATTGTATCAAGAGAAGTCAAACCAACTCACAAACTCTTTAAAAATTCTACTTTTGTTGTCAATGTTGTTTGTTATTCTACTAAGAGTCACAATGAGTTACAAGCTTCTCAATTGGAAGAAATTGCATATTTGTTAAAGATTGTTGACCCTGTAACTTGTAATGATGCAAATCAAGTTGACACTTTGAAACGAGGTGGAGATACCCCTTGATGATCATATTTCAATTCAATATGTAACTTTTGATAAACATGTATAGAGCAACATGTTTATTTTTTAAAAATTTCAAAAGAAGGAGAAAATTATGATATACATGGGGATGTTGATAGTTCTTACAATTAGTTAAATGTATTTGAAGTGTTGATATTTTAAAACGTTTTTGATTCAATTCAATATGATGTTGTTATTTTAACAAGTTTCTAATTCAATTTCACATTAGTCTTCCTCCTCACACACTGACTTAAGCGTTGGAGTGTTAACCTTACATGTCTCCATACTACACTAAATCAGGAGCTTTGATCCACTGTCACCACTGCTTCTCAAGTCATTTATAATTCTTGAATGGTACAATAACGATTAATTTATATCTTAACTTTACCTTGAAATAAAAAATAAATGTTGTCATCATAAATTAAATTTTAAGAAAATAAACATGTCAAATTATAAGTTATAATAATTTTAAATGGTACACATTTTAGTTATTTATTTTTTTAGAATTTATTAAGCATGTATATGGATAAAAATAACTTTATATTTAAAAATATATTATGCTATATAATTTTTAAAATTTTAAAATATATAGTTATGAAATAGAGGTGCGCGTGACCGCTATGAAGGATATACCTGACATTGTTTGAGGTCGTCATAATGGTAATATCGATCAATATTGTAGATTTTTTTACCATAAGGATTGCTGGAGGAAAAGTTGTATGGTTGAAAAACCAAACTTGCTTGCTACTATATGTGATGTCTTGTGTTGTGAGTGAAATAAAATTAATGGTAAAATATTGTGAGTGAAATCAAATGAATTACAAAGTACTGTTGAAAAACCAACTCTCTTGCTTGCTATTGTTTGTTCCATGCGTGAGTTTTCAAAAGGAGAGTGATAAGATAATGTGACTATGTGAATGTGAGTTTGAAATATACTCTATTTTGTTTTTATTATTTTCACTAAAATATTAGTTTTGTTGCTTTCACTAACATTGACTTTTGGCTTTTGTCTATTGTAAAATATTGGTTTTTGTTCACGGTGAGTGTTTTGTTTCTTTGACTCTAACATTGGTTTTGTTTCTTTAATTATAATATTTGGTTTTGTCCATTATGAGTGTGCTAATGTGAAGTTCTTTGACTACAATATGGGCTAAAATTTGTTTATATTAAATCTATGTCTTTTAATTAAATTTAATTAGTTTTGTTAACTATGTTGGTCGTTTTATTTTTGGTAAGATATAATGCAGAAATTTTTTAAACAAAAATTACCATCAGAAGAACAAGATTCTATTTCTCAACAACAACATATTAAGTTTAATTTGAAAGAGTTGCCATCAGATCTTGGAAAGCAACCTAAAATGTCAGCATATCATTCAAATGATCAAGAATACGCATAACATATTTACAAAGAGGATCATACCAGCCTACTCAGCACAATTTTTCCCAAACAAGAATTGGAAATTTAATGAGAAAATTTTGTTCCTCTAGGTTTAATGAATTAAGAAATTGATTAGAGTATAGTATAGGAAAAAATGTCGCATTTTGTTTATGTTGTTATCTTTTTAAACCTGATTTTAGAACGCAATTAGGTGATGATACATTTGTAACACAAGGATTCACAAGTTGGAATAAAAAAGCTAAACTCTCATCACATGTTGGAGGCCCTAATTGTGCTTATAAAATTTCTTGGAAAAATGTGAAGATTTGATTAATCAAAAACAACATATTGATGTGCTGATATCTAGCAATCTTAAAAAACATGTGACATATATTGGAGGCGGTTAATAGCTTCACTTGAATGTCTTTGCTATTTATTGAATCAAGGATTGACTTTTCGTGGTCATAATGCATCCATTGAATCTTATAATTAAGGAAACTTCCTTGAAATTCTTTGATGGTATGATGACAACAAAAATAAAGTGAGACAAGTTGTACTAGAAAATGCTCCTCAAAATATAAAAATGACTTCTCCATCAATTTAAAGAGATATTATTAAAGTTGTTGTCTTAAGCAATTATAATTGATCTTGGAGATGAATTTTTTTCTATTCTTGTAAAAGGAATGACATGCTACATGAAAGACAAGTGATTAAGGTTCATGATACATTGGAAAATGGAGAAATCGTTAGTGGAAAATGTTTGAATCAAGATACTAGTCTCAAGTGACCTGATGATACACGTTGGAGTTCTCACTATGCAACTTTGGTGAATTTAATATTGATGTATAGTTCTGTTACCTAAGTTCTTGAAATGTTGAAAGAAAATGTATCCGCTAAAGATGCAAGAGCCGAAGTTAATGGTCTTTTACTTTTAATGGATTTTTTGAATTTGCATTAACTTTGCACTTGATGAAAAAATGTCATAGGTATTTGAAATGAGTTGAAACAAGCATTGCAAAAGAAAGATTAAAATATTTTCAATGCTTTGAAATTGGTTGACATCACAAAGAAATGAGTGCAAACTCTAAGAGATGATGGATGAGAACCTTTATGGAGGAGGTAAGTTTATTTTGCATTAAGCATGATATTCACACTCCGAATATGGATTATATATTTTTCATGAAAAATTACAACGTAGAGGTAATGCTTAATCTATCACAATAATGAATCATTATCGCATTGAATTATTTTATACTGTTGTGGACATGCAGCTTCAAAAACTTAACAATTATTTTAATGAGACAAATATTCAGTTGCTTATTTGTATGATTTGTTTGTGTCCAAGTAATTTGTTCTCTACTTTTGACAAGACAAAGTTAATTGAGTTTGCAAAATTTTATCCAAGTGAATTTTGTCTAACTATTTTTTTATACTTGATTATTAACTTTAGACTTACATCATTGATATGCGTGCGAGTGTTAAATTTGCATCTTTGAAAGGAATAAGTGATCTTGCAAAAAAAATTAATGAAACTAAAAGACACAGTGTTTATCTGTTATTCTACAAGCTTTTGAAGTTATCATTGATTTTACCTGCCGCTACAACAACCGTTGAACGATCATTTTCTACTATGAAGATTTTGAAGACTAGATTGCGTAATCAAATAGGGGATGAATGGATGAACAATTGTCTTGTGACTTATATTGAGAAAGACGTGTCCTGTAAAATTGATAATGAGTTAATTATTCAACAATTTCATAACATGGAACAGCGTAGAGGTAAATTGTAGAATATATGTAAGTTTTTTGTATAATGTAAGTTTTTTTTAATATATATTAGTATAATTTTTAATTAAATTTTAAATGTTTGTACCCTCTAAACTAGAGTCCAGGCTCTACCATTATATATATGGAAGGAGGCAGTTGTACCCCCGAAAATAAATGTTTGGGTGGCGTCCACGTGCCCTCCACGCGGGAACACAACATTAGCAACTACCCACATCCGAAAGATCAGGTCACTCACCTTCTAGAGATCATGAGGCAGTTGACCCAGGGCGAAGACCACGTGCTGGTCTTCTCTACGCCATGTAAGCCCTGACAGTTGCTCGTGTTGGGCCTTGAGATCCAACCCAATGCAAAGTAACCGTTGGTCCAGCGCCGAGGGCACATATAAATACCCTCTTTCATTAGAGGGTCAGATATTCCATTTTATACACCTAATCTCTATGTACTCACTCTTTCTAAACTCCGCTACTCACTTAGGCATCAGAGTACCTTAAAAGTACACCGCCTCTTCTTCTTCAACAATGATGAACCCAAGAGCTCACGACACGTGGCAAAATGTTGATTCCTTTCTAATCAGGTAAGATCAATGGCGCCGTCTGTGAGAACCGTTTGCTCCCTCGTTCTTTCTCTTATACAAGTGTAGAAGCTTAAGAACCAAAGCAACATCCAACTTTCGTTTGATCATGGCCAGCACAGGCAATAACAACACTCCAGAAACCATATTCGTCGCCCTCGCTTGGAGCGGCCTTAGCCAATGGCCTTCCGAAAATGCGACTGGTCACCTCCCCAGAAGGAGCGACACTCCCTCACTCAGAAGAGGAACAAAGCTGAGGGAGGCATCGAAAAGCCAAAAACCCGACCGAGGAGTCCTCTTCGACGGAACAGAAATACTCAGGTCGACCTTTCCCCTTCTCGGTCACCTGTCAGGAGCGACGAGGACGACCAGCGCTCACCACTATCCAGGGCTATCAGAGAGACTCCATTGCCCATCGGGGTGGAAAAGTCCCCGCCCTTGGCAACTTATGATGGTATGATCGACCCGGACGACCATATCGAAAGCATCGATGTGATGCTCGACTATCGGAACGTCTAGGGAGCCATCAAGTGTAGGATTTTCTCCACTACCCTAAGGAATAATGTTATGACGTGGTACAAGTGCCTTACGCCCGAATCCATCACCTCCTTGGACGAACTGAAGAGGCAGTTCTCTAGACACTTAACATTTAAATATAAAATTTCTTAATTTTATATTATTTTCGTTTCAATGTGCAAGTACACATTTTTTTGACAAATTTCAAATTTTCATAATCATCATCCTTTTGAACCTAAGGTGAAGATCAAATGAAATTTTTTATTACATACCCATATGCAATATATTCTCAATGATTTTTCTTGTATATGTTTGTGATATAAAATTAACAAAATTTACATAAAGAAATTAATTTACCATGCTAAAAGACATGAGATTATGTAAGGAACATCAACCTTGGACCAATACTTTCACTACAAAAAAAATAGGAAAATTATGGTTGTTAAAAATGTGTTATTACATCGGTTTCAATGGCCGTAATTTTCAAAAATGTTGTAATTTGCAATCTATCCTAGAGATTGTTTTCACACTTTTTTAAGTTTTATTTTTTTCAATGCAAATTCATTCATGATCAATGTTTGTCTCTTACAAGGTAGTACCGAAGATATATAGTTGTGGTATTAACATTCTGATTGACTATTGTGAGGATTTCACGAGGATCACTGTTGTTTTTTGTCGAATGACGTGTTAACAAAGTCTTGAACGTTGACACTTTATAAATGAACGACACATATTTGCTTATAATGAAAATTGAGTTACTTTTTCCCTCAGATATTTATGAACACCAAGGTAATAAGTTATTTATTTTTGTATTGCAATATCTTCTTAGTATGGTTAGGAATTTATTTCTGGACATTGTCGGATAAAGAAAGAATTAAATCATTAAATTTTTGCATTAGATGAAAATATTGAGAAATTATTCATAAATATAAAAATTGATTGCAAGAGGTGGTATCAACAACAACAACATCATTTTATGAGATAGATTATAAGAGTAGAAAAATATTTTGTTCATTGTTGGTAAAATTAGTTTCTTTTAATGCATGATGTAAAAACAACAACAACGACAACATTCTATGTGATAGATTGCAAGAGTACAAAAATGTTTTGTTCATTGTTGGTAAAAATTAATTTCTTCAATACATGAATGTAACAACAACAACAACAATAACACCAACAACAACACAACCTTGAAAGATTTTCTAATAATTAAAAAACCTTAAAATATTTTTCTGTCTTGTAATTTATCTCAAATAATGATATTTATGAGTTTGAAGCTAAAACATATGAATTAGATTAGGAAAAATTTGAATGAACAAATAGTTTTCTACACAAAATTGGGCAATCCTTCCACTCATTTGGTAGTTTAATCAAAGAAATATATGACTTAATATTTAAATGAAAAATAAGAATGACATTATTATAAAAGAAATAAAAATATAAACTAAGGTTGTTGTGATTTAAAGTGTGTTTTTTAGTTGGTTTTTCTTTCAGTTATGTGTATCAACAGTAGAAATATATTGTGAGATGTTGGATCGAACTCTAGTATAGTCGAAGTCTGTTCGCGAGTAATGCGTGTTGTAGTCGAAGTTTGTGTCTAACATGCATTAGTCAATATTACTAGGGTTGTTAGCATGTTGAATTGAGCCTTACTTGTAAGTCCAATTGTTTAAGTTAGCTTGTAATGAGTAATTGTTAAAAAGCCCATTAGGTTAGCGTGTTATTTTTCTTATAAATAGGATACTAGTTTCTCAATCTTGAGAGAAGGAAAAATAGGAAGATAAAATCCTAATTTCAAGAGAGAGAGGTTATTTTATTATTCTTGTATACTTGTAATCTTGTTTTAAGAGAAAGGAAAGAATAACAGTTTAATAACCGATCCTTGTTGTTTACTTCTTTATTAACCCTAACTCTTGTGTGTTTCTTGATCAATAAGAAATTGTTTATACTTGGTTTTAAGGTATCAGATTCACAACAAATTGGTGCGGTGAGCATGGAGAAGATGCCTTCAATAAGGTATGAGATTGAAAAGTTCACCAGAGTGAAAAAATCTCTTTGTGGCGCTTGAAGATGAAAACCCTATTGGTTCAGCAGGGTTGTTTGGAAGCATTGAAGGGTGAGGCAGCCATGGACGATGCATTAACGATAAAATAAAAGACGGGCATGATCGAGAAAGCCCACAATGCAATATTGTTGAGCCTTGGTGATAAGGTTCTTCGATAGGTATCAAAGGAGACTACAACATTGGGATTATGGGTGAAACTTGAAAGTTTGTACATGACTAAATATCTGGTGAATTGACTCTACCTGAAGCAAGTTTTATATTCATTTAAGATGAGTGAAGATAAAGTGTTGGTTGAGCATTTGGATATGTTCAACAAGCTGATTCTTGATCTTGAAAATATTCATGTTAAGATCGATGATGAAGATCAAGCACTGTTGTTGCTATGTGCTTTGCCCAAAACACATGCTCACTTCAAAGAAACTCTCTTGTATGGAAGGAAGTCCCTGACCTTTGAAGAAGTTCAATCAACCTTGTATTTTAAGGAGTTGAACGAACGAAAGGAGCATAAACCTTCGACGGTGGGTGAAGGTTTGGCCGTTAAGGGGAAATTCTTGCGAAAGGATGGTAAGTTCAACAAGAAGAAAGGTAAAAGTCAACAGAAGTCTTATAGTGGCAAAACATCTAGTATTCGATGTTATCACTGTAAGAAGGAGGGTCACATAAGAAAGGTGTGCCCTGAACACCTGAAAGATCATGGAGGTAATGATGATGTAGCCATTGTTCAAGATGACTTCGACTCATCTGATGTTCTTATGGTTTCAAGTGGCGACTCGAGAAAAGAGTGGATTATGGATTCAGGTTGCACTTGGCACATGACTCCAAACAGAGAATTGTTCGAGGAGCTATGTAATCAAGATGGTGGATCTGTGCTGCTGGGAAATAACAAATCTTGCAAAATTACAGGTATTGGATCTGTGAGATTCAAGCTCCATGATGAGTCAATAAGGTTATTGACTGAAGTCAGGTACGTACCTGACTTGAAGAGAAATTTGATTTCTCTTGGTGAATTCGACAGAAAAGGATACGTTTTTCAAGGAGAGAAAAGTATCCTAAGAGTTATGAAGAGGTCGAAGGAAGTCTTGAGAGGCGTGAAAAAACAAGGCTTATATACCCTTGAGGCTGAGGTTGTAAGTGGTTCGACAAATGTTGCATCCACGAAACCTATGTCGAAGACAGAATTATGGCACATGAGATTGAGCCATGTCAGCGAAAGAGGCCTGGTCGAATTGGGGAAGCAGAACCTGCTAGGAGGTGACAAAGTCGAAAAGTTGGAATTTTGTGAATCTTGTGTATTTGGTAAATCCTGTAGGGCAAAGTTTAACAAAGGGAAGCAAAGAACACATGGATCCCTGGATTATATTCATGCTGATCTTTGAGGGCCTGCAAGGAATCCTTCACACTCAAGTGCAAGGTATTTTCTATCCATCATTGATGACTATTCCAGAAAGCTATGGGTATTCATTCAGAAGACGAAGGATGAAACTTTTGAGAATTTCAAAAGTTGGAAGATTCTAGTCGAAACTCAAACTGGCAGAAAGGTTAAGAGATTGAGAACCGACAATGGCCTTGAATTCTGCAACAAAGCGTTCAACAGTTACTGTGTTGAGTCTGAGATTGCAAGGCATAAGACTGTAGCAGGTACTCCTCAACAAAATGGCTTAGCTGAGAGATTCAATCGAAAAATCCTTGAAAGGGTTAGGTGCACGTTGGTTAGTGCTGGATTAAAGAAGGTGTTTTGGGCAGAAGTTGTTTTGACAGCAGCTTACCTGATAAATAGATGTCCCTCGACTGCATTGGGAATGAAGACACCTGAAGAAGTTTGGTCGGGACATCCACCTAGTCTCGATAGACTAAGAATATTTGACTGTGTGGCCTATGCTCATATTAGGCAAGACAAGGTCGAACCTAGAGCTCTGAAATGCATGCTCATGGGATACCCTGAAGAAGTCAAAGCTTATAGGCTATAGTGCCTAGAGCCAGGTCACAAGAGGTGTGTCACCAGTCGAGATGTAGTTTTCAATGAAGCAGAAATGGCTTTCAAGAAAACTGATGGTGCTGACGAAGAGCTGGAACAGGGAGAGATTCCTGTTGAGGTGGAGCATGTTGATGTTGAATTGCTTACCCCAGATGAAGTTGAAGAAGACGCAGAAGATGTTGTCGAAGATGAGGATACTGATAATGACTACCTACTAGCAAGAGACAGGTCGAAGAGAGTCATCAAGTCACCTCAGAGACTTGGGTATGCAGATCTTATAGCTTATGTCTTAATCTCTGCTAGTGAGGTTCTAGATGAAGAACCTAGAGACTATAAGAAAGTTATGAGGAGTCGAAAGAAGACTGAATGGCTGAAGGCCATGGATGATGAGATGAAATCTCTTCATGATAACAATGTAACACCCCCTTTCTATACCCCCAAATAATCAATTAAATCATTTAGGCACATATTAAAATAAAATTCATTTCCATTAGAGTATAATTAAAACATGGTATAAAAGAGGCATGTCACATTATCCATGAAATTAAAAACATCCAACACCTGCTCAACAATTGATATGCAACAATGGGGTAACTTGCAACATAGGAACTTAGTCCTTACACCCACATCTCAATATTTAGAATAAAAGCGGAAAATCTAAACATTGAATCACTTCAAACATATATATACATATCATCTAGTTCACATCATCATTCAATATGTTTTCATAAACATTCATCAGCAGATACATATACAACGTATCACAAAAGAATTCTATACAATCCTAGCTACCCGGTGCTACATATCATAGCCAACCGACCAAAAAGAATGAAGCCACGCTACACAAAAAGACCTCCAGCAATCCTACTCTGCAATGTCTCATAGAGCATTATAAAACAGCAGAAGGGTGAGAAATATATATATATATACACACACACACACACACACACACACACACACACACACACACACACACACACACAAGCATAGAATACACATATTCCATATTTCTCACCATAATCGTCACAATTCAATCATATATATATATAATTCACCCAGCATATTCATCATGCATATGTTCACCATTCATTCATATATATTACAATGTATATATTCACACAATTAAGCATAATCATCAATCATGCTTCTACATTTCACATCATTTTCACATAAACATTTACAATTATGTTTATTCACCAATACACAATTCATGATGATAAATGCAACTCATAGAGACCGACTCACGACTCTATGCAGATACACATACGGTACTGACTCAATCATCTCAAGTTCACTCAGGAATTTATTGGAACCATCGCTTGTTAGAACACAAATTGGTTCTTAATAATAACTCTTTGTTTTGATGATAACTGTTAGGAAATTTTATATTTAAGAATTATATGCTCTAAAATTTGCTTGAGAGTTTTACTGCAGATTGAAATGAAATTAACTCTCTAGAAGCAAATCTGAACTGTATACAAGAAGTTATCTTAACTCTGAAGCACCAGATGCATTCATTAGAAGATTCTGATTGCTCTTTACAGAAGATCCTGAGCGTAGTCTCCAGAAGGATCTGAAGCAAGAAGCTCCAGAACATTCTGAAGCAGAAGCATCTGAAGCTAAGCAGAAGCATCTGAAGCTGAAGCATCTGAAGCAAAGAAGAATACTGTATGAAGAATTTCTCAAAGCATAATTCTACAGAAGTTTCTGAAAGTACTAACGCTGCCAAGTACTGAAGTTCTGTGTCAAATATGCTCTGATGATCAACACACTGAAAGCACACATGCTGCAGAAGAATCTGATACAGCAAGGTTCTGAACATCATTAGAAGACTCTGACTCATTCAAATTCTGAAGAACCTGCTGAAAACTGAAGAAGATATATTCAAATATTATATCCGTTGGAGTAAGTCAAACGTCTCTTTCCTCATTTGTGCTAGACACAATAACACAGACAAACAGGATTTTTCTGTGCTATCTACTTCTAGGAAAGGTCACTTGATGTGAAGACAAAAAGGCTCAGACCTTTTTGGGACTCTCTTTTCAACGCTCAGCTTCCTTGGATCAGCTGCCTATAAAAGGAAGACTCCACCAAATTCTTCAGTGACACAATTTGATGAAAAGAAATCATATTATTCTAAGCTCTCATTCTTTCATATTCTTCTTAGAATTTCTTGTATTTAAACTTAAGAGAAAAATCATTGTTGTGATAAAAGCTTTATAGAAGCATTAATACTCTTGTATTTGATTTACATTGATTGTAAAGGTTTTCCTTAAGAGGTTTCAGTTGGAATCAGTAGCTCTTGAGAAGACTAAAAACAGTTGTTCTTAGGTGTTACTATTGTAATCTGTTTGATTAAATAGTGGATTAAGTCCTTGTTGAGAAAGGCAAATCACTCTAGGAAGGGTGGACTGAAGTAGTTGTTTTAAACGAACCAGGATAAAAATAATTGTGTGATTATTTTTTAAAGTCTTAATCTTTCATACTTATTCAACCCCCCTTCTAAGTATTATCTCACCTTCAGTTGGCATCAGAGCTCCGGTTCTGTGTGTGCTACCACTTAACAGTGTTAGTAAAGATCCAGAGAGAAATACTTTGATATATATTTATTTGTTACAATGGCTGATAATTCAATATCCAATATTAACAATAAATATGAAGAAAGGGACAGGATCAGCACCAAACCCCCTATGTTTGATGGGGAGAAATTTGACTACTGGAAAGACAGAATTGAGAGTTTTTTCCTAGGATATGATGTTGATCTATGGGATCTAGTCATAGATGGATATGTCCATCCCACAGATGGGAATGGCAAGAAGATTGACAGAAAATCTATGACAGATGCTCAGAAGAAAGATTTTAGAAATCATCACAAAGCCAGGACTATATTATTGAATGCAATTTCACATACTGAGTATGAAAAAATTACAAACAGGGAAACTGCTTTTGATATGTTTGAATCCCTAAAAATGACTCATGAGGGAAATTCTCAAGTTAAGGAGACAAAAGTTCTGGCTCTGATCCAGAAGTATGAGGCCTTCAAAATGGAAGACTCTGAATCTGTTGAAGCCATGTTCTCCAGATTTCAGATACTCACAGCTGGGCTGAAAGTTCTGGACAAGGGATACTCTACATCAGATCATGTAAAGAAAATCATCAGAAGTCTTCCTATCAGATGGAGACCAATGGTGACTGCCTTGAAGATGGCTAAAGATCTGAACAAGATCTCTCTAGAAGAACTCATCAGCTCACTGAGGAGCCATGAGATTGAGCTTGAGGAAGATGAACCTCAGAAGAAAGAAAAAGGTAAATCTGTTGCGTTAAAATCTAACAAAACTGCTAAAGCTTTGCAGGTCATTCAAGAAAGCTCTGAAGAATCTTCTTCTTCTGAAGAAGATGAGTTATCCATGCTGTTCAGAAGGATCAACAGACTCTGGAAGCACAAAGGGAAGAAGTTCAACAACTTCAGAAGATCTGATAATAGAAAGGAATCTTCTGAGCACAGAAGATCTAGCAAGAAAGAAGTGGTGTGCTATGAGTGCAAAGAACCTGGGCACTACAAGAACGATTGCCCCAAACTTCAGAAAGAAAAACCCAAGAAGAAGTTTAACAAAAAGAAGAAGGTTCTGATGGCAACATGGGATGACTCAGATGAATCTGAATCATCTTCTGAATCAGAAGAAGAATGTGCCAATGTTGCACTGATGGCCAGCACAGAAGATCAAGAGGAAGGAACCTCAGGATATGAATCAGACTCTGAATCTGATGATGATGCTGAAGAGGTAATGGCTAAACTTACTAAAGAAAAACTGATAAAGGTTTTATCAGAAGTTCTGAAAATTTACAACAATATCAAACTCAAATACAAGAAGCTGAAAAGCAATCTTGAATCTGAGATTGATCTTCTGAAGACAGAACTTGTTGAGCAAAAAGAAATTAATCTGAAAATCAAAAATGACTGTGAAACAACTCAACAAGAATCTGAATCTGAAACTAAGTCATGTGAAAACATTTTATAAAAATATGACTCTAGCTTTCAGAGATTTCTTACTAAGAGCATAGACAGAAGCAAGATGGCTTCCATGATCTATGGTGTTAGTGGAAACAACAGAAGAGGTATTGGGTATGAATCTTCATCTGGAAGCAATCCAAAACCTGTTGACAAACTTTTCATCAAGAAGACACCTCTGTACTCTCAATTTAAGTTTGGTCACTTAAATGATATTAAACACACAAGCTCTGAAAAGAATACTTATGTGTTTAAACCCAAGGTTAGTCAGAATAAACATTATGTTGAAAAACAGAAATTTAGTCAAACCTCCAGAACCACTAACCCTAAAGGACCCAAGAAAATCTGGGTACCTAAAAGTAATATAATCCCTGTTGCAGATGTTCTTAGCAGCAAGGTCAGGACACCAATCATGGTACCTGGACTCTGGATGCTCACGACACATGACAGGAGAAAAGTCTATGTTCCAAAGCCTGGAACTTAGATCTGGAGGTGATGTGAAGTTTGGAGGGAACCAGAAAGGCAAGATCATTGGATCTGGCACTATTGGAAATGGTAAACTTCCCTCTATTACTAATGTTTTACTTGTTGAAGGGTTAAAGCATAACTTATTGTCCATAAGTCAATTAAGTGACAATGGTTATGATATTACCTTTAATCAAAAATGTTGTAAAGCTATTAGTCAAAAAGATGGCTCTATCCTATTTAGTGGTAAGAGGAAAAACAACATTTATAAAATAAATCTTTCTGAACTTAAAATTCAAAATGTTAAATGCCTCTTGTCTGTTAATGAAGAGAAATGGGTATGGCACAGAAGATTGGGCCATATTAATATGAGACGTATATCTCAGATTAATAAACTTAATCTTGTCAGAGGACTCCCTAATCTGAAGTTCACTTCAGATGCTCTTTGTGAAGCATGCCAGAAAGGGAAGTTTTCAAAAACATCTTTCAAATCAAAAAATGTTGTTTCTACTTCTAAACCACTAGAATTGCTTCATATTGATCTGTTTGGACCAGTGAAAACTGCATCCATCAGAGGCAAGAAGTATGGATTAGTCATTGTTGATGACTTTAGTAGATGGACATGGGTAAAGTTCTTAAAACACAAGGATGAGTCACATTCTGTGTTCTTTGACTTCTGCAAGCAAGTCCAGAATGAAAAGAATTTCAAAATTATAAAAGTCAGAAGTGATCATGGTGGTGAATTAGAAAATAAATATTTTGAAAAATATTTTTTTGAAAATGGCATTGCTCATGATTTTTCCTGTCCTAGAACTCCACAACAGAATGGGGTTGTAGAGAGGAAAAACAGAACCTTGTAAGAAATGGCCAGAACCATGATCAATGAGACAAATCTAGCAAAACATTTTTGGGCAGAAGCAATCAATACAGCCTGTTACATTCAGAACAGAGTGTCTGTTAGACCTCTTCTGAAGAAGACTCCTTATGAACTGTGGAAGAACAAAAAGCCCAACATTTCATATTTTCATCCTTTTGGATGTATTTGCTATATATTAAACACTAAGGAAAGTCTGAGCAAGTTTGATTCCAAAGCACAGAAGTGTTTCATGCTTGGATATTCTGAACGCTCTAAAGGCTACAGAGTATACAACACTGAGACACAGATTGTGGAAGAATCCATTCATGTCAGATTTGATGATAAGCTTGGCTCTGAAAAGCCAAAGCAGGTTGATAATTCTGCAGATAGGGAAGTAGTCTTTATTGACTCTGAAGTTCCAGAAGCAGACAAAATTCAAGTGAAGGAACCAGAAGCAACTCCAGATGCTACTCCTGTAACTTCTCAGATGAATAATCTAAACATTTCTGAAGAGTCAACTATTAGAGGATCATCATCCAGAATTAAAGCTTCTCATCCAGAGAATGTCATTATTGGAAAGAAGGATGATCCCATCAGAACAAGATCCTTTCTAAGATCATCTGAAGCATCACTATTTGGACTAGTGTTAGAAATTGAACCATCTTCTGTAGATGAAGCTCTGCAAGACAATGATTGGATTATTGCCATGCAAGAAGAGCTAAATCAATTCAGCAGAAATGATGTTTGGGATCTAGTTCAAAGACCTCAAGGATTCAATATTATTGGTACAAAATGGATCTTCAGAAATAAGCTAAATGAGAAAGGAGAAGTTGAAAGGAATAAGGCAAGGCTGGTTGCTCAAGGGTACAGTCAGCAAGAAGGTATTGATTACACTGAGACATATGCTCCAGTGGCAAGGTTAGAATCTATACGCCTTCTTATTTCCTTTGCTGCACAAAATAACATCACTCTATATCAGATGGATGTTAAAAGTGCCTTTCTTAATGGTATTATAGAAGAAGAAGTTTATGTCCACCAACCTCCTGGTTTTGAAAATGAAAAATTTCCAGATCATGTTTTCAAATTAAAGAAATCTCTATATGGATTAAAACAAGCTCCCAGAGCTTGGTATGAGAGGTTGAGCAATTTTCTTCTGGAGAAGAATTTCATCAGAGGCAAAGTGGATACAACACTATTCTGTAAAACAATTAAGAAAGATCTTCTAATTTGCCAAATTTATGTATATGATATTATTTTTGGATCAACAAATATTATGCTTGGAAAGGAGTTTGCTACATGTATGCAGGAAGAATTTGAAATGAGCATGATGGGAGAACTCAGATTCTTTCTAGGAATCCAAGTTAATCAAACTCCAGAGTGCACCTACATACATCAGACAAAGTATGTTAAAGAACTTCTGAAGAAATTCAACATGTGTGACAGTAAGCTGGCAAAGACTCCAATGCTTCCTACTAGCTCACTTGGCAAGGAAGAGGTAAGTAAGAAAGTAGACCAGAAGCTCTACAAAGGTATGATTGGCTCTCTTCTTTATCTTACTGCTTCTAGACCTGACATATTGTTCAGTGTTTGTCTGTGTGCTAGATTCCAATCAGATCCTAGAGAATCACACTTGACAGCTGTCAAGAGGATTCTAAGGTATCTGAAAGGTACTTCTAATGTGGGTTTGTGTTACAGAAAATCTGATGATTTCAAATCAGTTGGATTCTGTGATGCTGACTACGCTGGAGACAGAGTGGAAAGAAAAAGTACTTCTGGAAGTTGTCAATTTCTAGGAAGAAATCTAATCTCCTGGTACAGCAAGAAGAAACCCATAATTGCACTTTCAACCACAGAGGCTGAATACATTGCTGCTGCTGGATGTAGCACGCAGATGCTCTGGATGAAAAGTCAACTAGAAGATTATCAAATTTTTGAAAGTAACATTTCTATCTTTTGTGATAATACTTCTGCTATATGTTTGTCCAATAATCCCATTTTACATTCTAAGGCAAAACATATAGAAATTAAGCATCATTTCATCAGAGACTATGTTCAGAAGGGAATCATAAATTTAGCCTTTGTTGACACAGATCATCAATGGGCAGATATTTTTACAAAACCCCTTGTTGAAGATAGATTCAAATTTATTCTGAAAAATATTGGTATGGATTTTTGTCCAGAATGATATTCATCAGAAGCAAATTTTTACAGATGCAAAAATGCTTAATACTCTGAAGTATTTCTTCTGATTGCTTATTTTATTCTGATCAATATTTCCTTTGTGAAACTCTGAACTAACCATCTTTAGAAGATCTGGACGTTGACTAACGTTTCATTTCTTAAGAGATTTCAGAACACATGCAAGCAAACACGTGTCACACCAAATCTGAAGAGGTGGCGTGTACATAACTGAAGAGACGTTTGAGGTGAAGTTTGAATAGTGGAAATCTTGATTTTCCCCCCAAATTGTCAGAAGCAATTAATGTTTTGAAATGATTATTATTCTCCTCATTTATTGCTTGATAAAACATGCATTTTTTCTGAATGTTGATTTGCTTAAGTGTTTTAGTATAAATACTTGGCTTGTATTCACTTTCACACTTTTCACACTCTCAGAATTTACATGCGTTTTCATCTCCTATTTTCTCTGCATAAAAACCATATACCTAAGCGTTTGACAAAGCATCCTTCAATGGCAACTTCATCATCAACAACTGCTCAGCTCCAATCTTCCATAGCTGCTGTATCTTCAGAAAAATTGGATGTTGCTCCATTTTCTCCTCCCAAAAGAACACTTCTAACACCAATTGATAAATTGGAAGTTTTATGTGAATCTATGGTAGAGTTTGATTCTCTGGCAGAAAATGGGTTTGAGTTTCGTTCCATAATTAGAGCTCAAGGATGGGTTAAGTATTTTGATAGGCTTTTTGGACCAGTTTACCCTCTCCTTGTGAAAGAATTCTGGATTCATGCATCAGTTTATCCCAAGTTCATCATATCTTTTGTGCTGGGAAAAGAAATTATTATCACAGAAGATCTGATAAGAAAATTAATAGGTTATGAAGAAACAGATGGTGTTTCTCACTTGCCAGCTGGGCGTGTGGACATGGATGAGGTATATGAAGAAGTAATGACTGCTGGTCAAGCTTCTAACAAATTCAAAGATCTGAAGCCTGACTACAAGATCTGGGCCAAGATCTTTATGGGATGCATCCACCACAGGAAGTCAACTAACTCTCCAGATTATGTCAATAATGAACAGATTTATTTCATGTATTGCCTTAGTCAGAGCACCAAGGTAGATCTTCCATACATTCTGTTTATGCATCTGTGGAACCATATCAATGCATCTAGAGAATATGTGAAAGAGAAAGGACAGAAGATCAGAACTTGGATCCCCTTTGGAAGGTTGCTCTCAGATCTTCTTACTGAGAATGGTTTGGTAACTGCTCTGTACGCTGTTGGTGTCACAGAAGAATTAGAATTTATAATGGGAAAGCCTTTGAATGCTAAAAGTCTTCAGAGACTCAAAATTGTTGATGAACTCACAACAGCTCCCAAGAAGCTGAATATGTCTGAATTGAATAAGAGGATTCCTGTAGATGACTTTCCCTTATTCTTTGCTGAAGATCCCAGACATATAGTTGTTATGTATATTGATCAATGCAAGAAGGAAGGAAAACCTGTTCCTGCTAATGTGATTCAGCTAGCTAGACAACCACTACCAGAAGTAGCAGAAGAAGAAGCACAACTCCAGAGGAAAAGGACTCAGCCTGTAGAAGAATCTGCACCTGTTCAGAAAAAGGTCAAGACTGCTGAGAAGCCCAAGAAGCTCTTGAAGAGAAAAGATTCTGAAGAAGCTGCTTCTATACCTGCCAAGAGGTTCAAAATAAAAGGTACTAAATCTTCTGTATCTTCTGCAAAACTTGTTATTAATGATTCAAATGTTAAGTCTGTTCCAAAACCACCTTCTACACAAACCATTTCTGTTACTGCTCCCAGTTCTGTTTCTCCATAAAAACAAACACCTGCTCCAACTCAAACAACAACACCAATAGTTTCTGTACCAAAATCATCTCAACCCAAAATTCATATCAAACACTTTGTTCCACGACCACAACCATTAGATCAACAACCATCAGATCAACAACCATCAGAACAACAACCATCAGAACAACAAACATCTGTTCAACACCAAACCTCTGAACATCCAGAGAACCAACCAAAAGAAGTTCAACCAGAAAAAGCCTCTGACAATCCACCATCAATTAATCCATATTCTGAACCCATTGCACCTGTTACTTCTGAACCTACAAAAGTAACTTCTAATCCAATTTCATCAGAACCAATAATTATTCCTTCTGATTCACCCATCTCAGAACAACCATCCAAACAATCTGACATTCCTTCAAAACCTACCAATACTTCTGAACCTCACATCCCTGAGACAGAAGTTCTTGATGTCACACCTTTAAAAACAGTGTTTCAAGTATCTTCTACCTCTTGTACACCAACAACATCCTCTAACTCCTCAGAATCAGAAATCCACCCAGATTTTCTAATCTCTCCCTCTAGCAAATACTCTAAGATAAACCAACCTGAACCTTCCATACCTTCTAAAACTCCCATTCCAGATCCTATTCCCACATCTGCACCATCATCTGAGATATTAATTCCCAGTTCTAATCCAAGATCTTCCATATCTTGTGCCCAAGTTTCTTCTCTTTTTCATAATCTCTCTTATGGTTTCAAACTGAAAGATTTTTATGACAGAGTTGAACCGTCTAACCCCTTCACCCCTCTGAAACCAAAACTCACAGTGGCTATTCCATTTGTGCTTGTTTCATATATTCAATAAATGTCAAAGGCAAGTTCTTTAGCAACCATATCATGTTCTGCAAAATCTGGTAAAGCTGTTGTTTCAGCTCTGCCAATTGCATCTGATAACACTGTTGCATCTGTTGAACCACCAAAATCTGCTTTCAAACCATACTCAAATGCACCTTTTGATGTGGTTTCTCATCCCACTAAAGTAAAGCCAAATCTGTTAAATGCCTTAAACAGATCCCTACCTCAAAAACCTGAAATTCCTTTCTTTCCATACTATCCTCCTCCTCTGATTTCCATCCAAAAATCACTTTTTCCACCAACTCCCCAACCTAAACCTGTAACTCTGGAAACCTTGTTACGACCCCAACCCAGACTTAATATTGATCATTTATTTCAAACTTTTTTGCAAGAAATACAGATGTATCTAGGTACTGTTCAAAAGAAATGCTCAGAAACAATGGATGCCAAAGAATCAGACATCATTTGGAACAGATTCATCAACAGATTCAACACTGTAGCTTCAAATCTGAAGAACGTCTATTCTGATGATGCAAAGCTCAGAGCTGAAAGGACTCTATTCTGGACTATCAACAAAACTGAACCTCTACTTCGTTTAGATGCTCCTCCTCCATCAACAGAATCTACTGATAATGCATTGATTATGACTCTGGTAGACCCCTCTCCAGGATCTACAGAACCAATGGATATTGACTCTGTTCAGGCTACAAAACCTCATCCTAATTCTTCATCTGAGATAAAGAAAGAACATCCAGATTTTGAAGATAAGATTGCTGCTCTGGAAGCTGGCCAGTTAGAGATCAAATCCTGGATGGCTAAGCAAGATAAGAAGTCTGAGGATATGACAGAATGGATGTCAAAGCAAGATGAAAAGAATGAAACTATGACTAAGTGGATGTCCAAGCAAGAGCAATCATCCTCTGAGATTACAGATCTATTGAAGATGCTTTTGTCCAAACACTCTTAGATGTTATTTTTCATTCTAATATTTTTTTGCATCTGTTGTTTGCATCTGTACCTTATTGCTATATCTTTTGATATTTGCCTATGTACTCTTGATCTGATCTTTTGAATGAATCAAAGTTTTCTCCATTGAATTATCTTATTTAATGTTTCCGTTTATTTGTTTTTTTAAAAGTTTTTACTTTTTGCTTATGACAAAAAAGGGGGAGAAAATATAGATCTGAACTGTTTAATATAACTTCACCAGAATGAATCTTCAGACATATCTATTCTATCTAACATTTAATTTAACTATTTCAGAACATTTGATAAGTACACTATATAAAAGAAACTCCGAGTCTCTCAGATCATTTGTCTATTATCAAACTCTGAATCTTATATCTGCAAGACATTCTGACCTTCAAATGTTATAAGAACAAACAAGATCTAACTCTGAAGATTACTCAAGACAAAAGGGAAGTTTCTATTCCTATTTGTATTTAACTCAGGGGGAGATTCATCATCTCAGGGGAGTTATAATTCTATATGTTCAGTTAAATAACATTTCTGATACTTTTTGTCATCATCAAAAAGGGGGAGATTGTTAGAACACAGATTGGTTCTTAATAATAACTCTTTGTTTTGATGATAACTGTTAGGAAATTTTATATTTAAGAATTATATGCTCTAAAATTTGCTTGAGAGTTTTACTGCAGATTGAAATGAAATTAACTCTCTAGAAGCAAATCTGAAATGTATACAAGAAGTTATCTTGACTCTGAAGCACCAGATGCATTCATTAGAAGATTCTGATTGCTCTTTACAGAAGATCCTGAGCGTAGTCTCTATAAGGATCTGAAGCAAGAAGCTCCAGAACATTCTGAAGCAGAAGCATCTGAAGCTAAGCAGAAGCATCTGAAGCTGAAGCATCTGAAGCAAAGAAGAATATTGTATGAAGAGTTTCTCAAAGCATAATTCTACAGAAGTTTCTGAAAGTACTAACGCTGCCAAGTACTGAAGTTCTGTGTCAAATATGCTCTGATGATCAACACGCTGAAAGCACACATGCTGCAGAAGACTCTGATACAGCAAGGTTCTGAACATCATTAGAAGACTTTGACTCATTCAGATTCTGAAGAACTTGCTGAAAACTGAAGAAGATATATTCAAAGATTATATCCGTTGGAGTAAGTCAAACGTCTCTTTCCTCATTTGTGCTAGACACAATAACACAGACAAAAAGGATTTTTCTGTGCTATCTACTTCTAGGAAAGGTCACTTGATGTGAAGACAAAAAGGCTCAGACCTTTTTGGGACTCTCTTTTCAACGCTCAGCTTCCTTGGATCAGCTGCCTATAAAAGGAAGACTCCACCAAATTCTTCAGTGACACAATTTGCTGAAAAGAAATCATATTATTCTAAGCTCTCATTCTTTCATATTCTTCTTAGAATTTCTTGTACTTAAACTTAAGAGAAAAATCACTATTGTGATAAAAGCTTTATAGAAGCATTAATACTCTTGTATTTGATTTACATTGATTGTAAAGGTTTTCCTTAAGAGGATTCAGTTGGAATCAGTAGCTCTTGAGAAGACTAAGAACAGTTGTTCTTAGGTGTTACTATTGTAATCTGTTTGATTAAATAGTGGATTAAGTCCTTGTTGAGAAAGGCAAATCACTCTAGGAAGGGTGGACTGGAGTAGTTGTTTTAAACGAACCAGGATAAAAATAATTGTGTGATTATTTTTTAAAGTCTTAATCTTTCATACTTATTCAACCCCCCTTCTAAGTATTATCTCACCTTCATCGCTCACACCCCACATGGGCACACGATGTTCACCCATTGCTCACACCCCACACGGGCACACAATCTTATTGCTCACACCCCACACGGGCATACAATCATTCAGCAGATTCTACGCGGAATCAATCAGCACAAGAATGTATATCATGATGCTTCACATGCAAAATGACTCCATACACTTCTTGAAATGCATAAATATTAATAATGTTTTCTTGCATTCTTCTCATATTATCATACACTATCATCATACATTCACAATATCATGCCAAACGGCTACAAACTCCATCACAACCACCATGCATTTTTAATCAATTTAAACAATACACATATATATGCCAAAAGGCCACATTTCACAACCGATTCCATAATCTAGGGTTCACGTCATACGGCTAAGCACAACATATCACATAACAGTACACAACTATACGTTATAAACATATATATCGGAATCGTCAACATTAGATGGAAGCAGCTGTTGCACCCCAAAATTTGACCAACCGGGTCTCGTATCTGGCTCGAGGTTTCGACGCATAATCGCATTCGCATTTGCATATTGCATACAGTGCATTTTTCACTTTTGTTTGATTTTATCAGGGATCACAGCTCTCGTCTCGCGTTTCAGGTGTTCTTTATCAGTTTAATAGGTAGAATTGTTTTTTGGGATATTTCGGTGCCCGTTTATTTTTACCGATTATTTTTGTGTCGTTCGGTGCTTATTTTTGTTCCTCCGGGAATTATGGTGATTTTTCGGGATTTTATGGCATTTTTTAGGGTTTTAAATAGATTTTAAATCATATATAGAATTTTATAGAAATAATTAGCTTTTAAATCATTTTAGGATTTAATAGGATTTTTAAATAGATTTTTAATCATTTATCTTTTTTTAATAGAATTTAATAGCATTTTTCATATTTTTAGATAATATAGAATAGTATAGAATTTAATAGATTTTAAATAGTGTTAATATGTTTTAAGTCATTTTTTTTAGATAATATAGAGTTAAATAGATTTTATCTTTTTTTTAATAGGATAATATAGATTTTTCTTTTAGACTAGTTAAATTTTTGAATATATTTTAGATATAGAATTAATAGGTTTTCTTTTATAGAAATTGAATAGAATTTAATAGAATTTTTAGAATATAATATGGTTTTTTCATTTTTTAATGGATAAATAGATTTTTCATTTTCTTTTATAGATTGTAAATCATTTGTAAATAATATAGTCCTTTTTTAGAATTTAATATGGGTTTTTATTAGGATTTTATTAGTAAGGAGTTAATTAGTTTAATTGAGTTTATTTTAGGTTAATCAGAATTAATAGAGTTTTTTAGATTTAATTCAGAATTAGTAGTTGATTAATTGGGCTAATGCAGTTTTTGGAGTTTCTAATTCATTTTCGTTTTGGGCCCAATGCAGCCAAGGCCCAGGTTAATTCAGTTTTTGACCAGAATTGTCCAAAGAGTTTCCAGTTTGGTCCACCATTCTCCAGCACCGTCCAGAAGATTCCAGAACACGCCAGAGCTTTTCAGCTTTAAATAGCAGACGACACGTGTTGCCCAAAGGGAGGGCCCACCCTGCAGCGTCCACCATACGCCACGCGTCTCCCCAGGCTCTCTCTCACTGCCACGCCAGGTACCACGTGGGCTTCATGCAGAAGCTCCACCCACTTCTGCCACCACGTGGCGACCACACAGCCACCCACAGCGCTTCGCCGGAAATCTTCACCGACCGGCCTGCATGGCCGGCGGCCACCACCAACCCCGCCGGAAACCTCAAAATTCTCAGAAACCTCCTCCCTTCATCCCCTTCCTCCGATCACCATCATCCAACTTCCTCACTGTGAATCCACCCAGAAAAAAATCCAGCAACCACCATCTTCATCTCCCACCTCCTCCGATCTCCAAACGCCCAGAAACCACCGCCGTTTCCAGAAAACCTCCAACCACCAGATGTTCAGTTCGTCCAGGATCTTCGTGACCTCCAACCACCTTCATCTTCACCGTTCAACAAACATCAACCATCAACAGGGACCTTCATCAAACGAGCATCACCAGAAATTCATCAGGAAGAATGATCCTCCAAACGTCTTCATCAGGGATTCAATGTGTTCGTCCCAGAACTTCAACAACATCTTCGTCCAACATCTCCAGAGGTTCATCCCCAAGTTATCACGAACTTCATCGTTTTCAAGAAATCCTCAACGGCTTCAACGGGACTCCAACACCAAGTTCCTTCAGAGCTACAACAAGATTCCTTCATCAACGCCTTCAGTAAGACTCCATGGATCCTTCACCTTCTCAGTCTTGCAAATGTCATCGTCAGTAGTTCTTCATCAGGAACATCCTTCGTCAAGAATAAGTATTCGTCAGAAATCTTCAAGAGATTGTCAAGCCATGGATTAGGTTGTACAGATTGCGTTGTTGTGATGGTTCGTTGATGATTATGATATTCAGAAGTAGTTTGATTCGAGTTAAGCGATTACGTTGGTGAGGTTTGTGAGGAGAAGATTGAGGGAAAGGCTGAAGGCGGAACGGAGGAGGCGGAGAGCTTAGAAAGAAGCAAGAATGGAGGAAGAAGGTGGCGGCGGCGGCTGGGAAGAAAAGTCTTTAGGGTTTCAGAACGGAGAGTGAAGAGGGGAAAGAGAAGGGTGGATTGGGCCAGGCCCAATCATCTTTTTTGGAGCCACACGCCCCCGTTTTTGGCTGAGACTGGGCTGGGCCCAGCGAAATCAATTGCCAGTACACCCCCCAGATTACTCACGCACCCCCTCTGCGTTTTTTCTGAAGAGACTTGGGCTGGGCCCAATCCTCCCAGTTTTTATTTATTTTTTCTGTTAATTCTCCCCTTGTATGGACTGCACCCCCCATCCCCTTTGTGTATTTTCTTTTATATTTTCTTAGTTTTACATAAAGAAATAAATAGAAAAAAGAAAAATAGAAAAAGAAAAAATGAAGAGAAAAACATATTGGAAAATATTGTGAAAAAAAATAGAGAAAAATATTTTGAGAAAGAGAAATATTCATAAGAAAATATGTGAAAAAAATAGAGAAATATTATAAAAAAAAAAATAGAAAAAGAATTTGAAGTGAGAAAAAGATATAGAAGAAAATAGAAAAAAAAACATATTATAGAAAAAGAAAAGAAAAGAAATGTTATAAAAAATATTGAAAAAGAATTGAATTGAAAAAGAAAATATGGAGAAAATACTCAAAAAGAAATAAGAAAATATTTTGAGAAAAAGGGAAAAATATGTTGATAAGGAAAGAAGGAAAAGGAAAAAATATTAAAGTGTCGATTTAATATTTTTAGAGTTCATTTTCTTTAGGTATATTTTCATAGGGATTATTTTCCCGCTTTTAGGATAGCTTAGAAGCCCATTTGTTAGGGGGCTATTTCCATTCGATTTTTTTGGATAAAATAGGATAGCGTTTCCTAGGAGATTTACTTTCAGTATCAACTCATTGTAATCATTTTTCAGAGATTAATAAAACGAGATTTGAGCTGTGGTCCCGTAGTAGCCGAACTACAGCTGCTCTGATTCTTCGTACCAGACGAAGATATGTAGGCATAGGATGCGATATCCTAGCGAGCACACTAACGACTGACTTTGTTGTTCTCACGCGGCTGTGCGATCGAGACTTTCCCGCTGACGATTAGTTGAACCCTTTTTCTCTCTTGCCCGAGTGCATTTGAGACCAAACCATAGTTTTGACCATAGGTTCCCGACCCTGTGAAACCAGTTATTTTTCTCACTGCTGTGTGAGAATGTTTGTTTAGCCGTAGTTAGTCTGAACTACGTAAAGCTCTGATCTTCCATCCCGTAGAAGTACGTAGGCACAAGACGCGAGGTCTTGGCGAGCCAATTTTCCCTGTAGTCCCGAACTACGTTGACTCTGACTTTCTCTCTTGAGAATACGTAGGCATAGAGTGCGACGCTCTATCGAGTCAATTCCCCTCCGTTTAGATTTAGCAGCCGTAGATAGATTGTTTTGCATCCAATAGACAACCCAAGCAAGCGTGGATCCCGTCGAGTACGACGGACGTGAGGGGTGCTAATACCTTCCCCTTGCGTAACCGACTCCCGAACCCAGGCTATGGTTGCGATGACCATACCTTTTCCCCGTTTTTTGCGAGGTTTACTTCGAGCGTTTCCTTTCCCGCTCTGAGGGATAAATAACGCACGGTGGCGACTCTTCTGTCAGCCGGCGCCGATTTTCGCAGTAGCGACAGCTGGCGACTCTGCTGGGGACGCTTGATAGTTTCCTAGGGATCCAACGTCCCGAAAGCGAGTCAATTTTGGGGATCCAACGTCCCTTAAGAGAGTCAATCCTAGCGCTCGTTTGCTTGTCTATTTGGGGCTTATTTATCGATATCATCTGTTGCTGCTGGGGTGTTGCAGGTGTTCTATGATATTGAGAGAAGCCAGACCTAGGCTTGGAGTGCACCCTAGACTTAGAGTGGAAATTAGTGGGCGCGTGCTTGCTTTGTAGGCACTAGTGTCTCATGAAATCCACGCTCAGACGAGATTCATCCGGTTGGCTTCACTTTCAACCCTTTGGGTTGAGACGGTTGCTGGTTTGGTGGATTGTCGACTCTGGGAACCGATCATTTGGAAGTTAGCTAAGTGAGGCCTCTTCAGGACTTGATGATGCCACTCCTTCTGGGAATCGTATCGTCAGCCTTGAAAGTCTGTGACGCTGACGACCGCATAGGATGCCGTACCTTATCAGATATAGGTCCACACCTGTGAATGGGGTTTTTTTTTTTTTGCAGGAAACTTGACTTCCAACCTACCCTTTATTCTGGTCTTCTCTTCAGAGCAAGCGTACTCCGTCAGCAGTGCGGCAGTATTTAGATTGTGTGGGAGCTGTGATCCCGTGTTTGTTGCATTACATGGCATTTGCATTTGCATCTTCGCATCATGTTGCATACCATTCGCCAGCTAGTCAGAGCTCTTATCCAGCTGTTATTTTGATTCTGAAGGTGAGTATTGAAGACGACCAAGGGGTTGGAGCAAATTCAAAGCAGAGTTGATCAGAATCAAGCATCGAAGTCAGCTGAAGACCATTGGTAGCTATGTCAGAGAGCGGCTTCCGGTTTGTTGATACCTTGTCAGGTTTCACCGTGACGTCCAATCCTCTGTATGGATCTCCGCCCGACGAAGACTTTCCGCAAGTGAACAACCTTACTGCAGCTCAGCTTGTGCAACCATCTGTTGAAGACCAAGGTCTGCGTGAGCAGTTTGTTGTCCGAGGTGAACGTTCTCCTTCTGTTAATGTCTCAGACTACCAGGGTTTTGCCTTCTCTGTGCCAAAGCCCCGAAGAGAGGTCCCGACAGCAAAGAATGAAGACCCATTAGCTCCCGTGTATGCTGAAAGGTTTCGTGCATTAGAGGAGAGATTCAAAGCCTTGAAGAGTAAAGACGCTGTCACTCCTAGTGCTGCAGATATGTGTCTGGTTCCTGGCCTAGTGTTACCTCCGAAGTTCAGAATGCCGAGGTTTGAAAGGTACAAAGGAGATAGTTGCCCGAAGCAACATTTGGTGATGTTCTGCCGAAGAATGACTTCGTTCGTGCACAACGACAAGCTGATGATTCATTGCTTTCAAGATAGTCTGACTGGGGCACCTCTGAGTTGGTACATGCAGTTAGAGCGTGATCAGATCCGATCATGGATGGACTTAGCCAATGCTTTTCTGAAGCAGTACGACTATAATCTTGATGAAGCTCCTATTCGCATGCAGCTGCAAGAATTGTCTCAAGGGAACAATGAATCTTTCAGAAAGTATGTTCAGAGATGGAGAGAATTTGCTGGCAGAGTGCAACCACCGCTCCTAGACCAAGAGCTGAAAGGCATGTTCGTAAACTCCTTGCAGAGCCCGTACTTCGAAAGAATGCTTGTAACCGCACCAAATTTCACTGAGTTGGTAAGGACAGGAGAGCACATCGAGTATGGTGTAAAGACTGGAAGAATCCCGTATGTTTCAAGAGGTCAGGCCAGTGAAACTGAATCTCTCTATGGCTCTCAATCTGAAGATGAAGCTATGATCAACGCGGTCCTGACAGATGTTGGATATCCTCAAGTCGAATCGGTGAAATCTGATAGTTCTCCGTCTTCTCAGCGGTCAGTATCTCCTGTGTCTCGTTATACTGAGCAGACAGCCGTGCCTGGGGAACTCTATCAGGAATCTTATGTCGCTTCCATTGCAAATCAGCGAGCTCGTGGCCGAGGTTATCAGAATCAGCGTCAGAATCAGAATCGACCTCGTAGCAACTTGGAACGAAGGAAAGCTCCTTTTCACCCAGTGCCGATGCCGTATAGCCAGTTGCTACCGTCTTTGATCCAGAAATCTTTGGTGGAGCCGAAAGCTCTTAAGCCAGTTCCAGAACCTTACCCTCCTGGGTATAATCCCCACGTTCAGTGTGGTTATCATGGTGGCTCTCCGGGGCATTCAACGGAAGATTGTAAAGCATTTCAGGCGAAGGTACAGCAGTTGATCGATCAGGATCGCATTTCCTTTCGAGAAGGATTTCTGTTTGTTCATCCCAACCGTTCAGCTGTCTAAGCTCGTAGATTCGGAAGGTATTCTCCAGCAAAAGCCAGTGGTTCAGACAGGCAGGCACCTCAGCATTGGCAGTTCTCAAACTTTTTTACCGTGTTGCATTTGTAGTTTCTTTTTCTGTTAGTTACTACCTGCTTTAAACATTGTATGTTTTGAATGGTGATAATAATAAAGTGACTATGCATTTTTCTGAATTAGTTATGTCGCTGTCGCTCATTTATTGCATTGCACTGACACTTGCATTTATTTTACTCCACTTTTTCGCTGTGACTAGCAAAGTTAAAAGGGAGGATGATGAAACTGAAACTCATAACCGATGATCGTATGCTTTCAGATAAGACCGTACCGATGACGTACAAGGCATTGTTTCAAATCCCCCAAACACTGGAGATATAAGGAGTTAGTCCCTTGTTAACCACTTCGAGCCAGGAAGCAGAAGTTTTTTCGGACTTTTTAACCCTCACATCTTAACCCGGGGCAGGGTAGTTGTCAGTTAGCTTGACCAAGCGTTCAAGTCTTACAGAGGAGTGTTGTCTTTCGAGGACCAATCAGTTTATACCTTTCAAGAGGTCAAATCTCACCAATCAGGAGTGAGACAGTTACAATCCTTTCGGAGCAATCAAGACAACCAGTGTCACACGACTTTGTTCCAAAAGAAAGAAAAACGAAAGCCCGCTGAGTAAAAAGAAAGAAAAGCTGGAAAGCTAAATACTTAGGCAAAAATCAGGGCATCCCGCTGGACTTCAAAAGAAATCGAAAAATCGAAAGGAACTCAAAATGAGTCAGTCCAGGCAAAAATTAGGGAATCAAAAGAATGAAAAGAGGGATTAAAAAGAAAATTTTTCCCCAGCAAATCACAAAGTCGTGTACACAGACACCGAAAGCGAAGAAGGAATAACTATCACTCTAGAGGAAAAGCCTTGTGAATTCCTTAACTGGTGGTTCTTACCATTCAATACCTCTCGAAGAGGCGAGCGCTTGTACCAGGTTAACTGAACTTTAGGATCGGAGATCATCACGTAGAAGGGGTGGGTACAAATCATAATTTGAGCCAAATACCCTTTGTTTCACGAACCGTGAACCCGACCACGATACAACCCTCAAAAGACCTAATTGAGGTAGGGTTAGTCTGAAGCGCATTACGATAAGGTTGAGTAACCTGACTCCTTCTTGACTTGCTAGTCACATCCTTGTTGTATTTTCACTGACCACGTAAGCACTACGTCACTTTCAATCATATGCATGTAAATGAGTGACAGCTCAAAATTTTTTCAAAATATGCATAACCATTGCATTAAAATTACCATTCGTAGACAGACGATTTTAATTGCAGGTTAGTAGTTGGCATGAAAGAAATTCCATCAGGGAATAATCAAGCAGGACTGAGTAATTCAGCAGTCTGAACCAGAATGGTGAATGTTGTGAAGCCCAATGAGTCAGGGGCATTATCTTCCAGTAAGTTCGGAATCAGTCAGTCTGAGAACCAGTCCCGAAGTTTCAGTTGAGCAGGGGCAGTTTATCTGAGAAACAATTGATCAGAAGT
Source organism: Lathyrus sativus (assembly GCA_963859935.3). Classification (NCBI taxonomy): domain Eukaryota; kingdom Viridiplantae; phylum Streptophyta; class Magnoliopsida; order Fabales; family Fabaceae; genus Lathyrus; species Lathyrus sativus. The sequence continues at coordinate 507,545,234 of OZ012741.1, forward strand.
GAATCTTCTCGAGAGCCAATCAGGGGCAATCATTCAGAATGCGGATATTTGAAAGCAGATGCTTCCAGTGGATGATCAGATCGGGTTGAGTCGCTCATCGCTCATTCAGGGGCAAGTCAGTTCAGAAATGATGAAACCATTCAGGGTAATAGGCGTCTAATGGAGATTGAATTCTGTTGTCGTGCAGATGCCGGGGCAAATATTCTCGAAGTCTTCCCGTAGCAAGCTGTTCAGAGCAAGTATTCCCAAGAGATAGATTGGGGCAAGTTGGATTGTATTGAAGCAAGTTGTGCAAGCCAGCCTTGTTATCCCCAGATGAGTGCACTGAGGCAAGTTGTTCAAACAAGTCTGTTTATCCCCAGCCAGAGTTGAGTATCGGGGAATCATGTCAGTACCCTTATCAAAACCTGAACCTTTCAAATAAGAAGGTCTTGTTGTCGTTGGATCATTATCCCGCAGTTTAAACCTGTTGCGCGTCAGTAACCAGTCGTTTCCAAAGTCCAGTTCTCGCCTGGCAAATCGGTAACCAGTTCTCGTCTGGCCCACCCTTCCGTAAGCAGCAGTTCCCGTCCTGGTGCAGTTTATTGTAAGCAGCAGTTCCCGTCCTGGTGCAGTTTATTGTAAGCAGCAGTTCCCGTCCTGGTGCAGTTTATTGGTAACCAATTCTCGTTTGGTCACCGTTTCTTCAAGAGTTGTATCAGTTTTCGCCTGGTACAGGTCGTCGCGTAATCAGTTCTCGTGTGTTTTACCCTATGTGTTATACCAGTTCTCGCCTGGTGTACGTTAGCTTTCAGCCAGTTCTCGCCTGGTTGGCTATACCTCAGTCTGTTATCCAGTCAGCCCGTCTGATGTTCAAAAAAACAAATCAATGTTTGTTCAATTTACCTTACCTACCAGTCTCGCCTGGTAGTCTACCTTTGGATGCTAGTTCTCGTCTAGTATTTCTTATATCTTTCACTGTGTACATAATCCGTGTTTATTCTAAACCAGAAGAGCAAAAAAAAAACCTAAAGGTATCTGACACAGTATTTCCCAACGACCCGCATGTTGTCGTGTTTCCCGATACGAAGCTCGGCAGATACCAGTGCCCCGAGTAATGCTTGAAATCCTTGTGGATGCTGTTAAATCAGAATTGCTACTCTTCAGCAGATGAAAGTTGTTTATTATCCCCGGAAGAGTCGAGATTGTCTTTTACCCCGTATCAGAGTAGGATCAGGAGTATCTTCAGCAGATTGAGATCGACATCCTTGATAGTAGGGACATTTCCAACAGTATGCTGCGCGCACTCAACCTCAGTTTGGGTCAATCCCCGCAGAATACAATCAGTTGCCAATGATTTGAAGGGAGCATCCCCGAGCAGAGTTGTTTTCTTTCCCCAGTGAAGTCGCCAAGCAGGGTTCCCTTTCCATTCCTCCAGCAGGATGGTTATCCCCAGCAGATTTGATTTCCCGTTTCCAGCATTTATTTTGCTGAGATGGTTCTGTGACTTCAGGTCATCCCCAGTAGAGTTGGCGTTACCTTCGGCATTTATTTTGCCAAGTGGTTTTCGGACCTGGTGTTCTCTGGCAGCTCGAGCTTGCATTAGCATTTGCATATATAGTTATTGCATCTATCAAGCATATAACATTTCCATGTCGTCTGGACATCGCATTTTCAAACAAAACGCATAGCATTTACATGTCATATAGGGCATTGCATCATTATCAAGCATACACATGTCGAAACATGGACCAGAATGGTTACCTATTGGATCTCGAATTTATTCACCTACAGAGTTGTTTGGTTAAGCTTCTCTTCCCCAGCGGAGTGATTCTTTATTTGGTTGTTATATCAGCATCGGAAAAAAAACAACAACAACGAAGATTGACATATATCAGACTTCTGAAGCTGCCGCCTTCGTCAGAATAGGTGCCAAGCAGTTCCCTTCAGAATTCCCCCCGGAGAATTGTCCTCAAGTTCGCAGTGAACTGTGACTTGACCAGATTTGATCCCATGAGAGAAATGGGAATCAAGTCGTTTGCTTTCCCGAAGCATTATTTCAATACTTGTGGCGTTACACAGGTGTTGAAAAGGAGAAGAAAATTTATCAGAAAATTGATCAGATGTTGCCGTGACAACCAAACTTTAGTTTATTGGAAGCTATTCCTCAAGCAGCTTTGCAGTATATTCTTGCGGTTGGCAAATTTCAGGGTTCCATTTGTATTCAACCGTCATCTACCTTGAATGTTTGAAGGCTGAGCGCTCTTCACCCATTCAGGTCGAAGCCGCTTGAATAGGGGCAGCTGTTGCACCCCAAAATTTGACCAACCGGGTCTCGTATCTGGCTCGAGGTTTCGACGCATAATCACATTCGCATTTGCATATTGCATACAGTGCATTTTTCACTTTTGTTTGATTTTATCAGGGATCACAGCTCTCGTCTCGCGTTTCAGGTGTTCTTTATCAGTTTAATAGGTAGAATTGTTTTTTGGGATATTTCGGTGCCCGTTTATTTTTACCGATTATTTTTGTGTCGTTCGGTGCTTATTTTTGTTCCTCCGGGAATTATGGTGATTTTTCGGGATTTTATGGCATTTTTTAGGGTTTTAAATAGATTTTAAATCATATATAGAATTTTATAGAAATAATTAGCTTTTAAATCATTTTAGGATTTAATAGGATTTTTAAATAGATTTTTAATCATTTATCTTTTTTTAATAGAATTTAATAGCATTTTTCATATTTTTAGATAATATAGAATAGTATAGAATTTAATAGATTTTAAATAGTGTTAATATGTTTTAAGTCATTTTTTTTAGATAATATAGAGTTAAATAGATTTTATCTTTTTTTTAATAGGATAATATAGATTTTTCTTTTAGACTAGTTAAATTTTTGAATATATTTTAGATATAGAATTAATAGGTTTTCTTTTATAGAAATTGAATAGAATTTAATAGAATTTTTAGAATATAATATGGTTTTTTCATTTTTTAATGGATAAATAGATTTTTCATTTTCTTTTATAGATTGTAAATCATTTGTAAATAATATAGTCCTTTTTTAGAATTTAATATGGGTTTTTATTAGGATTTTATTAGTAAGGAGTTAATTAGTTTAATTGAGTTTATTTTAGGTTAATCAGAATTAATAGAGTTTTTTAGATTTAATTCAGAATTAGTAGTTGATTAATTGGGCTAATGCAGTTTTTGGAGTTTCTAATTCATTTTCGTTTTGGGCCCAATGCAGCCAAGGCCCAGGTTAATTCAGTTTTTGACCAGAATTGTCCAAAGAGTTTCCAGTTTGGTCCACCATTCTCCAGCACCGTCCAGAAGATTCCAGAACACGCCAGAGCTTTTCAGCTTTAAATAGCAGACGACACGTGTTGCCCAAAGGGAGGGCCCACCCTGCAGCGTCCACCATACGCCACGCGTCTCCCCAGGCTCTCTCTCACTGCCACGCCAGGTACCACGTGGGCTTCATGCAGAAGCTCCACCCACTTCTGCCACCACGTGGCGACCACACAGCCACCCACAGCGCTTCGCCGGAAATCTTCACCGACCGGCCTGCATGGCCGGCGGCCACCACCAACCCCGCCGGAAACCTCAAAATTCTCAGAAACCTCCTCCCTTCATCCCCTTCCTCCGATCACCATCATCCAACTTCCTCACTGTGAATCCACCCAGAAAAAAATCCAGCAACCACCATCTTCATCTCCCACCTCCTCCGATCTCCAAACGCCCAGAAACCACCGCCGTTTCCAGAAAACCTCCAACCACCAGATGTTCAGTTCGTCCAGGATCTTCGTGACCTCCAACCACCTTCATCTTCACCGTTCAACAAACATCAACCATCAACAGGGACCTTCATCAAACGAGCATCACCAGAAATTCATCAGGAAGAATGATCCTCCAAACGTCTTCATCAGGGATTCAATGTGTTCGTCCCAGAACTTCAACAACATCTTCGTCCAACATCTCCAGAGGTTCATCCCCAAGTTATCACGAACTTCATCGTTTTCAAGAAATCCTCAACGGCTTCAACGGGACTCCAACACCAAGTTCCTTCAGAGCTACAACAAGATTCCTTCATCAACGCCTTCAGTAAGACTCCATGGATCCTTCACCTTCTCAGTCTTGCAAATGTCATCGTCAGTAGTTCTTCATCAGGAACATCCTTCGTCAAGAATAAGTATTCGTCAGAAATCTTCAAGAGATTGTCAAGCCATGGATTAGGTTGTACAGATTGCGTTGTTGTGATGGTTCGTTGATGATTATGATATTCAGAAGTAGTTTGATTCGAGTTAAGCGATTACGTTGGTGAGGTTTGTGAGGAGAAGATTGAGGGAAAGGCTGAAGGCGGAACGGAGGAGGCGGAGAGCTTAGAAAGAAGCAAGAATGGAGGAAGAAGGTGGCGGCGGCGGCTGGGAAGAAAAGTCTTTAGGGTTTCAGAACGGAGAGTGAAGAGGGGAAAGAGAAGGGTGGATTGGGCCAGGCCCAATCATCTTTTTTGGAGCCACACGCCCCCGTTTTTGGCTGAGACTGGGCTGGGCCCAGCGAAATCAATTGCCAGTACACCCCCCAGATTACTCACGCACCCCCTCTGCGTTTTTTCTGAAGAGACTTGGGCTGGGCCCAATCCTCCCAGTTTTTATTTATTTTTTCTGTTAATTCTCCCCTTGTATGGACTGCACCCCCCATCCCCTTTGTGTATTTTCTTTTATATTTTCTTAGTTTTACATAAAGAAATAAATAGAAAAAAGAAAAATAGAAAAAGAAAAAATGAAGAGAAAAACATATTGGAAAATATTGTGAAAAAAAATAGAGAAAAATATTTTGAGAAAGAGAAATATTCATAAGAAAATATGTGAAAAAAATAGAGAAATATTATAAAAAAAATAGAAAAAGAATTTGAAGTGAGAAAAAGATATAGAAGAAAATAGAAAAAAAAACATATTATAGAAAAAGAAAAGAAAAGAAATGTTATAAAAAATATTGAAAAAGAATTGAATTGAAAAAGAAAATATGGAGAAAATACTCAAAAAGAAATAAGAAAATATTTTGAGAAAAAGGGAAAAATATGTTGATAAGGAAAGAAGGAAAAGGAAAAAATATTAAAGTGTCGATTTAATATTTTTAGAGTTCATTTTCTTTAGGTATATTTTCATAGGGATTATTTTCCCGCTTTTAGGATAGCTTAGAAGCCCATTTGTTAGGGGGCTATTTCCATTCGATTTTTTTGGATAAAATAGGATAGCGTTTCCTAGGATATTTACTTTCAGTATCAACTCATTGTAATCATTTTTCAGAGATTAATAAAACGAGATTTGAGCTGTGGTCCCGTAGTAGCCGAACTACAGCTGCTCTGATTCTTCGTACCAGACGAAGATATGTAGGCATAGGATGCGATATCCTAGCGAGCACACTAACGACTGACTTTGTTGTTCTCACGCGGCTGTGCGATCGAGACTTTCCCGCTGACGATTAGTTGAACCCTTTTTCTCTCTTGCCCGAGTGCATTTGAGACCAAACCATAGTTTTGACCATAGGTTCCCGACCCTGTGAAACCAGTTATTTTTCTCACTGCTGTGTGAGAATGTTTGTTTAGCCGTAGTTAGTCTGAACTACGTAAAGCTCTGATCTTCCATCCCGTAGAAGTACGTAGGCACAAGACGCGAGGTCTTGGCGAGCCAATTTTCCCTGTAGTCCCGAACTACGTTGACTCTGACTTTCTCTCTTGAGAATACGTAGGCATAGAGTGCGACGCTCTATCGAGTCAATTCCCCTCCGTTTAGATTTAGCAGCCGTAGATAGATTGTTTTGCATCCAATAGACAACCCAAGCAAGCGTGGATCCCGTCGAGTACGACGGACGTGAGGGGTGCTAATACCTTCCCCTTGCGTAACCGACTCCCGAACCCAGGCTATGGTTGCGATGACCATACCTTTTCCCCGTTTTTTGCGAGGTTTACTTCGAGCGTTTCCTTTCCCGCTCTGAGGGATAAATAACGCACGGTGGCGACTCTTCTGTCAGCCGGCGCCGATTTTCGCAGTAGCGACAGCAACAAAATAAAACAAGTTGTTGTCACGTTCACTGGCCTACTCGCCTAGCGAGGCCCTAGTGAACGTGCTAGCGATGCCTGATCCTGCTCTACTGATTGTGCTCCCTACTCACTCGCTGGGACTTCGCCTAGAGAACCCCTCGCTACCTCACTCGCTACCAGCGAAGAGGGTCATTTTCATTATGTCCAAGTCTGGGACTGTTCGCTACTAACTCGCTACAGCGAACACTCGCGACCTGCTCGCCTAGCGAAAGTGCTAGCGAACGTCTGCGATGTTTAAAACCCCAACTGTCCAAAATCATCAAATCACCACAAAGTCAACCGATTCAATTCCAACAAGTTCCAGTAGTCTTAGCCTAACACTCATCGACTAAACTACGCCATTAATTCCAGATTTTATCCGTTAAAACATCGATTCTACCGATTAAATCCATTTATGCCCTAGAATGGAAAAAGATGGGAAACCTCCAACAAATCCAAACACACACATACATAATCATAAACATTGATAAGATAATAAGATTTCACACCCTTACCCGATTAAATCGAAGCCTAGATGTTGTTCTTGATGAATCCAAGCTTTTCCTCTCTTTCTCCTCTTCTTTCCACTTATATTTCTTTCTATTCTATTTCCCTCAAAATGTCTATTAATCCATTTCTCACCAAATATCCAACTTAACATTAAATACTAAATGTCTAAAATACCCTCCAACCTATTTTCCCCGAAAACTTTCAAAATCGGTAAAATAGCATAATATGCAAACATAACATATTAACACATAAATTCCACAATTAAAATAATAATCACCCAATTAAATCAAAAAGACTCAACAAAAATGGGAAATCAAAATCGGGGCGTTATAACTCTCCCCCACTTTAGAAATTTTCGTCCTCGAAAATATTACCTGATCCAAACAACTCCAGATACGACTCTTGCATCCCACTCTCTAACTCCCAAGTCATATTGCCTTTTGAAGCGGCTCCCCACGCTACTTTCACAAGCGCAATATCCTTGCCTCTTACCTTCTTAACTTCACGATCCAAAATCCTAATCGGTAAAACTTCCACTGTAAGGTTATCTCTTACTTCAACCTCGTCCATAGGAATAACATGTGACGGATCCGGAACATACTTCCGAAGTTGCGAAATATGGAACACATCATGCAAATTCGAAAGATTCGGAGGCAACGCCACACGGTAAGCCACAACACCAACTCGTGCAGTAATCTGATACGGACCAATAAAACGAGAAGTCAACTTCTTCGACTTCAAAGCACGACCCACACCCGTAACCGGTGTAACTCTCAAAAACACATGATCGCCTTCTTGAAACTCAAGATCTTTCCTTCTCTTATCATGATAACTCTTCTGCCGACTCTGAGAAGCTTTCATTTTTTCCCGAATAAACTTCACTTTCTCCGTCGTTTGTTGTACCATCTCCGGTCCAACTACCGACTTCTCACCAGTTTCATGCCAGCACAAAGGTGTTCGACATCTCCGACCATACAAAGCCTCAAATGGTGCCATACCAATACTTGAATGAAAACTGTTATTATAGGTGAACTCAATCAACGCCAAATAACTATCCCAAGCACCACCTTGCTCTAGTACACAAGCACGCAACAAATCCTCTAACGATTAAATTGTCCTCTCGGTTTGACCATCCGTCTGCGGATGATAAGCCGAACTCAATCTCAACTTAGAACCCAGAGCACTTTGCAAACTTTCCCAAAATCTTGATGTAAATCTAGGATCTCTATCCGACACAATACTCTTAGGAACTCCATGTAACTTCACAATCATACGAACATAAATCTCGGCTAACTTCTCCAAAGGATAACTAATATCAATTGGAATGAAGTGAGCAGATTTAGTAAGCCTATCAACAATTACCCAAATAGCATTATGACCTCTTTGCGTATTCGGCAACCCCGTAACAAAATCCATCGATATACTATCCCATTTCCACTCTGGAATATCCAACGGTTGCATCAATCCACTAGGCTTCTGATGTTCCACCTTAGACTTCTGATAAGTCAAACATGCATACACAAATTGAGCTACATCCCTCTTCAATCCAGACCACCAAAAGATTTTCTTCAAATCTTGATACATCTTATTCGCTCCCGGATGAATACTTAAGTTACTTCGGTGTCCTTCTTCCAATATCATCTTTTTCAACTCTACATCACCAGGAAGACAAATACGACCACGAAATCTCAAAACTCCAAAATTATCAACCTTGAAATCCTCATTCTCATTCATCTCAAATCAACGAACTTCAAATCCAACTTTTACTTTTCACATACGGTTGCAAGAAAATCATTCGTAACATGCATCATACCAAGTCTCACACTTCTCGGCGTCATTTCACAAACCAAACTCAAGTCTCTATAATTCTCCAATAATTCCCATTCTCTCGTCATCAATGCAGACATATGTAACAACTTCCGACTCAAGGCATCGGCCACCACATTTGCCTTACCCGGATGGTAATTCAAACCAAAATCATAATCCTTCAAATGTTCTAACCATCTTCTTTGTCTCATGTTCAATTCTTTCTGATCAAATAAATATTTCAAACTCTTGTGATCACTAAAAACTTCAAACCTTGCACCATAAAGATAGTGCCTCTAAATTTTCAAAACAAACACCACGGCCGCTAATTCCAAATTATGCGTAGTATAATTCTTTTCATGCACTCTTAATTGTCTCGAAGCATAAGCCACAACTTTTCCACCTTCCATCAAAACACCACATAAACCCGCCAAAGAAGCATCACAATAAACCACAAATGGTTCCAACGGATTCGGTAAAATCAAGATTGGCGCCGTCGTCAATCTCCTCTTTAGCTCAATGAAACTCTTTTCAAAATCAATATCCCAAATGAAAGCCTTTATTTTACAAGTCAATTGCGTTAACGGAAGTGCCAACTTTGAAAATCCCTCAATAAACCTCCGATAATAACCCGTCAAGCCTAAAAAGCTTCGAATCTCCATAACTGATCTAGGAGACTCCCATTGCATCACCGCATCAATCTTGGATGGATCCACTAATACCATTACCGGAAATAACATGTCCAAGAAAACTTACTTTCGACAACCAAAATTCACACTTCGACAACTTAGCATACAATTGCTTCTCTTTCAAGATCTGCAGCACAATCCTTAAATGCTCTTCGTGCTCCTCTTGAGACTTAGAGTAAATCAAAATATCGTCGATGAACACAACCACAAAACGATCCAACTGATCATGAAAAATATGATTCATGTATTCCATAAACACACCCGGTGCATTAGAAACCCCGAATGGCATCACTAAATATTCATAATGACCATACCATGTCCTAAAAGCCGTCTTTTGAATATCCTCTTCTTTTACACGAATCTGGTGATATCCCGGTCTTAAATCAATCTTGCTAAAAACACATGCACCAACAAATTGTTCCATCAAATCATCGATCCTTGGAAGCGGATACTTGTTCTTAATCGTCATCTTGTTCAATTGTCGATAATCAACGCATAATCGCATACTTCTATCTTTCTTCTTTACCAACAATACCGGTGCACCCCAAGGAGAAACACTTGGTCTTACAAATCTCTTATCCAACGAGTCATTCAATTGCTTCTTCAATTCTACCAACTCCGATGCCGACATACGATACGGTGCCATCGAAATCGGTCTAGTACCAGGAACCAAATCAATAGAAAACTCAACTTCTCTTTCCGGCGGGATGTCCGTAATATCCTCCGGAAACACTTCTGGAAAATCACACACTACAGGAAACACATCGAACTCAACTTTACTCTCCACCGACAATGATGCAAACAAACCAAACAACTGAGCTTCATCCGCTAAAAGTCTCTTCAACTCTTTAGTGGATAGAAAACTCTCATCTTCATCATCTTCCAAAGAAGGAAACCTCACTAACTTGTGATAATAATCTATACGAACTCTATTAAATTGCAACCAATTCATACCCAATATCACATCCAAACCATCTAAAGGCAAACACACTAAATCCATAATGAAGTCTTTACCATACATGATCAAAGGACAACTTACACACACCAAAGAAGTAGTTACCGACCCTGAACCAGGAGTCTCAATAACCATCTCACCACCACAAGAAGACATGCACAAACCCAAACGCTTAGCGCACTCAAAAGAAATGAACAAATGAGTCGCTCCAGTATCAATAATAGAAACTAAAGGCATATTATTAATAAAGAATGTACCTTTAATCAAACGATCTGCACTAGTAGTGTCTGAACCTGCTAATGCAAACACCTTCCTGCCCGCTTGAGCTTGTTTCGGTTTAGTACACTTAGTACTAATGTGACCAACTTCTCCAAAATTAAAACACTTCACCACATTCCTTCTACAATCAGTTGTAGCATGTCCAATACCTCCACAGTTAGAACACTTCACAATGGTCTTCCCACAATCAAAAGACTTATGGCCCATCTCGCCATAATTGTAGCACTTAATGGGACCAGAACTTCCTCCTCCAGATCTATTCTCAAAGTGTCCCTTATGCTTGTCCTTATCAACAGGTGTCACATAAGGTCCACTTCTAACTTGTTGCTTTCCTTTCCTCTCATTCAAACTCTTATAATGAGTAGAACGAGCCTTGCTATCTTCCTCAAAAATTCTACAACATTTGGTCAAATCAGAAAATCTCCTTATTCTTTGGTATCCCACCGCTTGCTTAATCTCAGGACGCAAGCCATTCTCATACTTAATACACTTAGAAAACTCAGCAGTAATAGCAGCATAATGAGGATGAAATTGAACCAATTCCACAAACTTAGCAGTATAGTCCACTACGGACATACTACCTTGTTTCAACTCAAGAAATTCCATCTCCTTCTTTCCCTGCACACTCTCGGGATAATACTTCCTCAAGAACTCGGTACGAAATAGATCCCAAGTTATCTCTTCATCATCTACTTCAAGAATTTGACGCATACCGATCCACCAATCATCGGCTTCTTCTCTTAGCATGTGAGTCCCAAGTCTCACCTTATTCTCTTCTGCACAGCCCATGACTCTAAAGATTCTCTCAATCTCTTTCAACCAAATTTGGGCACCATCAGGATTAAATCTTCCTTTGAAGACCGGTGGTTGATTCTTCCTGAACTCATCGTTAGCATTCACATCCGGCGCACCCTGCACTGCCCTAGCCATTGCTTCCAATGCAGCAGCCATCGTATTGTCGTTACGACCAGCCATATTCTAATCATTCCCAAAAATAACAACAAGGTTAAATAACCGTTTAACCAACATAACAACGAGACAGACACGACTGACTCAACACTGGCTCTGATACCACTTAATGTAACACCCCCTTTCTATACCCCTAAATAATCAATTAAATCATTTAGGCACATATTAAAATAAAATTCATTTCCATCAGAGTATAATTAAAACATGGTATAAAAGAGACATGTCACATTATCCATGAAATTAAAAACATCCAACACCTGCTCAACAATTGATATGCAATAATGGGGTAACTTGCAACATAGGAACTTAGTCCTTACACCCACTTCTCAATATTTAGAATAAAAGCGGAAAATCTAAACATTGAATCACTTCAAACATATATATACATATCATCCAGTTTGATTCATATCATCATTCAACATGTTTTCAAAAACATTCATCAGCAGATACATATACAACGTATCACAAAAGAATTCTATACAATCCTAGCTACCCGGTGCTACATATCAGAGTCAACTGACCAAAAAGTATGAAGTCACGCTTCACAAAAATACCTCCAGCAATCCTACTCTGCAATGCCTCATAGAGCATCATAAAACAGCAGAAGGGTGAGAAATATTATCATAATAATCAATGCATATAATTATATATATATATATATATATATATATATATATATATATATATATATATATATATATATATATATATATATATATATATATATATATATATATATATATATATATATATATATATATATATACACAAGCATAGAATACACATATTCCACATTTCTCACCACAATCGTCACAATTCAATCATATATATATCGCAACATATATATATATATATATATATATATATATATATATATATATATATATATATATATATATATATATATATATATATATATATATATATATATATATATATATATATATATATATATATATATATATATATATATATATATATATATATATATATATATATATATATATATATATATATATATATATATATATATATATATATATATATATATATATATATATATATATATATATATATATATATATATATATATATATATATATATATATATATATATATATATATATATATATATATATATAATTCACCCAGCATATTCATCATGCATATATTCACCATTCATTCATATACATTACAATGTATATATTCACACAACTAAGCATAATCATCAACCATGCTTCTACAATTCACATCATTTTCACATAAACATTTACAATTATGTTTATTCACCAATACACAATTCATGATGATAAATGAAACTCATAGAGACCGACTCACGACTCTATGCAGATGCACATGCGGTACCGACTCAATCATCTCAAGTTCACTCAAGAACTTATTAGAACTATCGCTCACACCCCACATGGGCACATGATATTCACCCATTGCTCACACCCCACATGGGCACACAATGTTTATGGATTGCTCACACCCCCACACGGGCACACAATCCGATTGCTCACACCACACACGGGCACACAATCGTTCAACAGATTCTAAACGGAATCAATCAGCACAAGAATGTATATCATGATGCTTCACATGCAAAATGACTCCATACACTTCTTGAAATGCATACATATTCATAATGTTTTCTTGCATTCTTCTCATATTATCACACACTATCATCATACATTCACAATATTATACAAAAGGCTACAAACTCCATCACAATCACCATGCATTTTTAATCAATTTAAGCAATGTACATATATATGCCAAAAGGCAACATTTCACAACCGATTCCATAATCTAGGGTTCACGCCATACGGCTACCCACAACATATCACGTAACAGTACACAACTATATGTTATAAACATATATATCGGAATCATCAACATTGATGGAAGCAACAAAATAAAACAAGTTGCTGTCACGTTCGCTAGCCTACTCGCCTAGCGAGGCCCTAGCGAACATTTGCTACAGGCTCACCTAGCGAACGTGCTAGCGAAGCTTGATCCTGAGCTACTGGTTGTGCTCGCTACTCACTCGCTGGGACTTCGTCTAGCAAACCCCTCGCTACCTCACTCGCTACCAGCGAAGAGGGTCATTTCCATTCTGTTCAAGTCTGGGACCGTTCGCTACTAGTTCGCTACAGCGAACACTCGCGACCTGCTTGCCTAGCAAAGGTGCTAACGAACGTCTGCGATGTTTAAAATCCCAACTATCCAAAATCATCAAATCACCACAAAATCAACCGATTCAATTCCAACAAGTTCCAGTATTCTTATCCTAACACTCATCGACTAAATTACGCCATTAATTCCAGATTTTATCCGTTAAAACATCGATTCTACCGATTAAATCCATTTATGCCCTAGAATGGAAAAAGATAGGAAACCTCCAACAAATCCAAACACACACATACATAATCATAAACATTGATAAGATAATAAAATTTCACACCCTTACCTGATTAAGTCGAAGCCTAGATGTTGTTCTTGACGAAACCAAGCTTTTCCTCTCTTTCTCCTCTTCTTTCCACTTATATTTCTTTCTATTCTATTTCCCTCAAAATGTCTATTAATCCATTTCTCACCAAATATCCAACTTAACATTAAATACTAAATGTCTAAAATACCCTGCAACCTATTTTCCCCGAAAACTCTCAAAATCGGTAAAATAGCATAATATGCAAACATAACATATTAACACATAAATTCTACAATTAAAATAATAATCACCCAATTAAATAAAAAAGACTCAACAAAAATGGGAAATCAGAATCGGGGCGTTACAAACAATACCTGGGAACTGATCAAGAAACCTACTGGAGCCAGGTTAGTCAGCTATAAATGGGTTTTCAAAGTTAAGGAAGGAATCTAAGGAGTGGCGTCGAAGAGATACGAGTCAAGATTGGTTTCTAGGGGGTTCACTCAGAAAGAAGGTATCGACTTCAGTGATGTATTCTCTCATGTTGCGAAGCACAGATCCATTCGAATGTTGCTTGCCATGGTGGCCCAGTTCGACCTTGAACTGGAACAGATGGATGAGAAGACTGCGTTCATGTATGGTGATCTAGATGAAACAATCCCGATGAGGCAACCTGAAGGGTATGTCGAAAGGGGGAAGGAAGATTATGTGTGCAAACTGAATAGATCTTTATATGGACTGAAACAATCTCCTCGACAGTGGAATAGTAGATTCGACAAATTCATGGCACACATAAGTTTCATCAGAAGTCAGTTCGACCACTGTGTTTACTTCAGATTTCGACCGGGTAATTCATTCGTTATTTTGTTGTTCTATGTGGATGATATTCTAATAGCAAGAAACAATGTCGAAGAGGTAATGAGGGTGAAGGCTGAACTCAATAAAGAGTTCGACATGAAGGATCTGGGAGCTGCGTCCAGGATTCTTGGGATTAACATCCAGAGAGATAGAAAGCAGTCAAAATTATGCTTATCTCAAGAGGCATACCTACAGAAGGTTCTCGAAAAGTTTGGTATGTCAAATTCAAAGCCTGTTGTGACTCCAACAAACCCTCAATTCAAGCTGAGTATAGATCAGTCTCCCAACACTGATGTGGAAAGAACTTATATGAATAACATTCCATATGCTAACATAGTAGGTTCTTTGATGTATGCTATGGTCTGTACTAAACCCGACATAACATATGCAGTAAGTCTTGTAAGCAGGTACATGGCGAATCCTGGAAAGGCTCACTGGCAAGCATTGAAGTGGATTTTAAGGTACATTAATGGATCTCTGAATAGAGTCTTAATTTATGGTGGATCCTTAGGTGAAGATAGTAAAGCAGCAATCGAAGGATATGTCGACTTTGATTATGCAGGTTGTATGGATTCTAGAAAATCTATCTCTGGATATGTGTTCACTATGTTTGGGACAACAATCAGTTGGAAAGCAACACTTCAGAAGGTCGTTGCCTTATCAACCACTGAAGCGGAGTATATTGCCCTAACTGAAGTTGTGAAGGAAGCATTGTGGCTTGAAGGTTTTGCAAAGGAGTTAAAACTTCAAGGTCGAGTTATCACTATTAAATGTGATAGTCAAAGTGCAATACACCTGTCGAAGAATTCAGCCTATCATGAGCGAACCAAACACATTGATGTGAGGCTGCATTTCATCAGAGGGGTAATCGAGCGTGGAGAAGTCCAAGTGCTGAAGGTTTCGACAGACCATAATGCTGCTGATATGATCACCAAGACGTTGCCCAGTTGCAAGTTTTTCCACTATATGCAGTTAATAAAGCTGCATGAAGAAAGCTAGTCTCTTGATGTTATAGAGTCAAATCCAAGGTGGAGATTTGTGAGATGTTAGATCGAACTCTAGTATAGTCGAACTTTGTTCGCGAGTAATGCGTGTTGTAGTCGAAGTTTGTTCTAACATGCATTAGTCAATATTGCTAGGGTTGTTAAAATGTTGAATTGGGCCTTACTTGTAAGCCCAATTGTTTAAGTTAGCTTGTAATGGGTAATTGTTAAAAAGCCCATTAGGTTAGTGTGCTATTTTTCTTATAAATAAGATACTAGTTTCTCAATCTTGAAAGAAGGAAAAATAGGAAGATAAAATCTTAATTTCAAGAGAGAGAGGTTATTTTGTTATTCTTGTATACTTGTAATCTTGTTTTAAGAGAAAGGAAAGAATAGCAGTTTAATAACCAATTCTTGTTGTTTTCTTCTTTATTAACCCTAACTCTTGTGTGTTTCTTGAATAATAAGAAACTGTTTATACTTAGTTTTAAGGTATCCGATTCACAACATATATGATATTTTAAAAATAAAACAATTAAAAAGTGGTTTGTCAAGAGTTTATTTTTCAAATTTTTATTCGGCGAGTTGAAAATTTTGTTATAAAATATATTATTTATAATAATATTACTTAAAAAAAATCTCATAAATATGTCCGCACAAAATGTTAAATATTAGCAAGATTTGCAAGATTTGTTGTGAAATATTGTGACTAAGGGGTTTTTCAAAATTTTAAAGTCTTTACGAAGTATATATAGTGCATTGAACAATCCTCGAAACAAATTTCTCTGAACAAACAGATTTTTTTTTTTATAATTGGTTTAGATCTAGCCTTCTTGTTATAAGATAGCTTCATCTGAAATTTGAACTATAAACAATAACAAAATTGAAATATTTTAAAATTTAATTAATTTTTATATTAAATAACATAAAAGTAAATAAAAAATATTATATACATTTATGAGATAGATCAATAAAACACGGCTTATATTATTTTATCGCAGTTTTCTCTCATATGCCTATCTATTTTTTGGAATAATTTTTAATAAAAATATATTAAGTCTCACAATAATTATTGATACAGCAATTTATATATAGTGATATTTATTATTTTTCAAGTAGGTTTTATATAAATAAATTTAATTTAATTTTAATTTTAATATTATATCAAAGTTTATTGATTAAATCAGCTACATTTATATTTGGGCAATAAATTTAAGAGTGTTAGACGTAAAAATGTGTCTTAAAGAAATCTCAAGTTTCAAGTCGATTATATTAAGCCTTGTTTAATTTTAGTTCATTGCTAGCAATAATATGTATCTTTTGGTTCTATTTCACAAGTTACCTAGTCAAAGGGTGACCATTGTTATAAAAGAGTTGTTAGTTTTCTTTTCATAGTATGGCAGTGTTTGATTGCCCAATAATTAAGTTTTAAAGAGTGGTTTGGGGACCTCATATTGACTCAACCTTGGACTGTAGTACTTCAATTATATATAAATAACTAGTTTTATATAAAATTTAGTGATTTTTTTTTTATAAAATAAGTTATATATATATATATATATATATATATATATATATATATATATATATATATATATATATATATATATATATATATATATATATATATATATATATATATATATATATATATATATATATATATATATATATATATATAATTGAAAACTTATAATGAATTTTTTTAACTTTAAAAGAATTGATTTAAATACATTTGTACAAAAAATTTTAGATATTTTAATTTTGACTTTTTAAAATTATCAAAATTTTAAATAAATTACTTAACTTTACAACTATTTTGAATAATTTTTTTATAAAAATTATTTTTGAAAAAATATGTGATTAAATTATATTTTAATTTTTTATAATAAATATTTATATTATTGAATGTCAAAAATATTTTTAAATTATAAAAAAATTAATTTAAAATAACTTCTATTAATTAAAATAAGGTCCAAATCATCTCGAACCAGGAGTTCGTACTTCACATGTCGTGTTCAAACTTTAAAAGCATATCTTATGTAATCACATGGAAATTGATAAAGTGCTTTTCATTTTCAATTTTCTACTACAGTAGTTGTATTATTGGATTAGAACACTTTATGACTTGAAAGGAGAATGAGAAGTATTTACACTATACTGAAGTCATGAAGTGAACTTAATTGGCAAAACATGCATCTTCATTTCTCTTAATCAATTAGGAGCACTATTGACTAAATTGTTATTGGAAAAAAAAAGTTTAAATATGTTTGAGGTTCTTATAAATATGTCGATTAATAACTAAATTGTTGTTGGAAAAAAAGTTTAAATATATTTGAGGTTCTTATAAATATGTCGATTAATAAGTTTAGTTTTTCTAAATTTTTTTTTTAAATAATGTTTCTTTCAAATTTTTTAGTTTCAAAAAATGGTCTCTTCTATTAATTTTTTTTAATAGAGGCTTATGTAATATGTCACGGGTGTCTTTGTCATGAAACGTCAGTTTTGATCTAAAATAATTTTTTTTATCATAAATAGTACACTCAAATGCAGTGAACCCTAATTCTTTTCTTGAGCATGCTTTCACTATTTTCCTCCATTACATAAGTTCCATTCAATGGAAAAACGAGGGTGCGTCAATATGGATGCAATGGTGTTATGATTTCATACGTGTGTAAGAACGGAAAAATGATGGTAGATTATTTTGGAGATGCCCATATTAGAAAAACGAGGGTACTTGCAATTTATTCATTTGAGATGATAAAATTGCACAAGGAAAGGATGATGAGGAATGCATAGATGCATAATGGAGAAAAGATGAGAGTAAGGTGAGCGAAATGCAAGCTTTAGAAACTTTGAAGGAACTTTATGAATCACTCATGAAGAAGAGCAAGAGGTTGAAGATGAAAATTAAGGCAGAGACTTTTTGGGGAAAGATGAAGACAATTTGTGTTGTAGTTTAAGTTTTGGTCAACTTGTATTTGTTAATTAGGTGTAATTGTCTGTAATGTTGTGTAAGTGGTAATGTTGTGTCATTGGTTTTGTCTGAAATGTAACTTGAATTGGTTTTGTAATGTTGAATTGGTATGAAATATAATTTGGAGTAGTTTATTTTGTATTGTTCAATTGGTATGGTATGGTATTGTCTATATTGTTCAGTTATGACCTTTAATATCACACAATGGTCCTCATGTTTTTTACACAATCTGACCTATAAATTGGACATAATATGAGCTATAAAATTTGTAGACAAGGTGAACTTAAAATTTGACCTATACAATTTGCAAACAATGGTCATCAAGTCTAATTTTGTAGACAAAGTGGCCTTAAAATTTAGACATAAAGTGACATATAACTTTGGCATGATATGAGCTATAATTTTTAGACAAAATGATCTATAATTTTTACATTGAAACCATATGAACTAAACATATTTCACCATAATAGTATAATTACTTTGGCATAGCAGAATGTGTTCTAAATAGTACATCAGTGCCATTAAATTAGCATACCATAAAATGGTCAAAAGACTACATTAGTACAAGACATTGAGCAAAATAGTACGTCTGTGCCAGTACATCAAAATACCAAGATTTGTTCAAAAGACTACATCAGTACATTACATAGAGCAAAAAAAGTACATCAGTACATTACATCAAAATATTTGTTCCTAAATAGGTCCATTGAGCAAAATACTACTGCTTTATTGAGTTAGACCTTTGCCAGTAGTGTTGTCTTCTTTAGTTAGAACCAAAAGGTCATCAAGTTTGTTTTCAGGGGCAGGAATGTTCTTTGTTTTCAAGGTCCTCGACCTTTAACTATGCCTTTTTTCTGCTACAACATTAGTCTATGTCTTGTACCTACTCTGGGTTTTAAACTTAACTGGTTAACTTGAACTTGGCCTTGAAAGATTTGCTCTAACACCAGGTGGTTTGAAAAGCTTGTTCTTGCACACTTTTGGCTTCTTACCAAAGAAAACCTTGACACTACTTTGCCTTGGTGCAGCTGCCTTGAGAGGTGATTTGTGAACCCTTAAAGGTTGAATGTCCAAGACATCTTAACCCCCTAATAATGCAGCCAGAGTTTCATCCGAACATGAAGAACGTGTAGGTTGGTTCCTTTTAGTTGGCTCAGATGGTTCACTTGCTATTTCCTTAGTGACAGTTGCTTCTTGATTAGTTGGATCAGTTGCCATTTTCTCATTGACAGTTATTTGTTGGACAATTTCCATTTCCTCATTGACAGTTGTTTTTCCCTCCTTGGCAGTTGCTTCCTCAGTGACAATTGTTTCCTCAATAACTCTTGCTTCATTGACAATTGGTTCCTTAGTAACTCTTGCAGTTAAAAAAGAATTAACTAAAAACTTTTAGTTACTATTTCTTTGGGCGAATATAATCCTCCATCTGTTTTAAAACGACTATCGTTTAAAAATTTTTCATACGAATATAAATACAATAATATTGTCATTAGACATTGTACTTTTACTAAATTATATTTATTAATGTGTTGGAAATAGTGTACATAGTAATAATTAAATGACACAATTGAAAAAAATATTATTATTTTTACATTGAAAAGTGAGAATGATAATATTCATTTTGAAACAACATTTTTTCATAAAAACAACAATCATTTTAAAACGGTAGGAGTATATTAATAAAGAGAAGCTAAGATACACCAATAGTCCCAACACAAAGTATAAGAAGTGTTCGGAAAAGGAAAATAAAATACATGACAGAGAAAGCAGAAAAACACAAAAAAGAGAAAATAATAAACAAAAGAACAACCATAACTAATAAATAACCACTTCAATACTAATAGACTAGAGCTCGAACCAACCATATCCACCATCAACAGATTAGATCTCAGCAAAAGACGAATTGAAGATCCACCACCATGCTCTGATAGAGGATAAGGTTCTGAAGCCAACCCATGAAGGTACAAGAGTTCTCCCTTACCCTTCCAAAAAAACCATTTCCAAGTCAAATAAATGCTCTTCCCCTCCACTTCTTTCGCTGTTATTGTGACTCTTTTAAAAATTACATCGTTGTCGGCTTTCCAAAAAGACTAGATAACCGCATGCCAAACAATAAGGTAACCACCACTAAACTTAGCTCTTCCTTCTAAAGAAAGAAAGGACTCAAAAAACATCATAAGATCTTGGTGAATAACAACTTTCCACCCTAACCACCCAAATATTCGATACCACATTGAAGAGGTTATCTCACAAATAATAAAAATGTGAAAAACTAACTCAGCTGGAGATCCATTGAAAGGACAAACAAGCCTACTAGTATCAGATATCACCCATATTTTAAAAAAGTTGACTCTAAAGGGAAATCTATCTTGCAAAACCTGCTAGGAAAAACCAAGATCTTAAAAAGGGCCCAATTGCACTAAATAAGGGAAAGAATATGACTCTAAAGTGAAAGTGGGGACAAGGAAGCAGACAAACTCTCGCACTAGACAAGACAAGCAGAGGCCATTGAAAAAGAATTATCCATTGAGTGCTTCCAAATCAACTTATCTTTGTCCAGGGTAAGGATAACATATCTAAGTACGACTAGAAACTCCTCAAGAGTAGGAAACTCTGTAAGAAAGAATGATCTCCTCCATCTAGGATCTTAGGTTAAGACCCCATTAACAATCACTCTTATATCACCCACCAACCCTTTTTGTTGGAGAGAATTGAAAAAAAACCATGAAACCTAGGCTTAAAGGATAAGTTCCCAACCTAAGGGTCCTCCCCAAAAAGAAGTATGGTAACGAAACCCACTTTCCTAGTAATGCCCTCAGAAAACTAGTTAGATCTATAGCGTATTTTTGTCCCAAGAAGAGGTATCTCTTTCTACCAGAATGAAAGAAGAACAAAAATCCTTATCCTTACCTTCCCTAGGGGATGAGATAAAGATACCGCCATATCTAACTACTGAAATGCACCTTTAGAGCCCTCATTCCTGCATAAGCAACCTCCATCTCCATTTTTCCAAGAGAGTCATGTTAACCAATCAGAGATCCCTCACTCCTAATCTATTTTTTCTCTTAGACTATAGCACACTTGAGAGTCTTTACTCCTAAGGAGGGACCATAAATTTGATGAAGTTTTATATCTTATCTCAATCTTCTCCCTGATAACTCTCCAAGATCAACCAAAGAGTCAACCTAACAAACTTCTTCTCTCAACCTATCAATCATGCAATCAAGATTACCAAAAACATCTCTATTCCAAGATTTATGAATCCCTTTGAGAGTTTTAAGCTTCTCTAACAATGTAAAATCTTTTCAACCATATACCTCATCAATGTTCCAAAAATTAGAAACTAACTCTAGAATCGCGCTATGAGCTAACTAATGATTCTTAAATCTAGAAGGTTTGTACTAGCTTTATATTTTGAGAAGATGGAAGAATGGATGTGGCAGTTTATACAACAACATTATGAGCTTTCTATTTTGAAAATCTATTCTTGAATCTTGATTTGAACAAATATTATCATAGTTTGTTGTGTTCATTATTATTTCAATTATTGGTAGTTATTAGTTAGTTATTTTTTAAAGTTAGTTAAACTTTATTTGTTACACTCCATACTGCTTTCAGGATTATTTGTTAGTTATTTTTTCAATTATTTGTTAGTTATTATTTCAACTATTTGTAACACTCCATACTGCTTTCAGGATTATCGTCTGACCCAACAAACAAACACGGGTCTTTTCAGCATGCTTTATCCTCCCTCACACGCTTTTTGAGAAACTTTCCAGACGGTCACTCATCCAAATACTAGTTCAAGTCAAGCACGCTTAACTATGGAGTTCTTATTTGTTAGGCTTCTAAAAACGAGATGCATATTCTTTTCGGAAGCCTGACAAATAAGAACTCCATAGTTAAACGTGCTTGACTTGGAGTATTATTTGGATGGGTGACCTTCTGGGAATTTTTATGGAAAGCGTGTGAGTGAGGACAAAACATGTTGAAAAAACTTGTGTTAGTTTAGCAATTTTCATTCTCTATATGTTATATCTTATGCTAGTTAGCATTTTCTATAATCTATGTGCTTCAATCTTATGATGGTTATCTTTTGTTAACCAAACTTTGCCATTTAAAGACTTAGGATTTTGTTTATTGATTTATTACGAGTGAGCATTGAGAAGACCTCAACATATTTTCAAAGAACCCAAAGTAGGTTAAAAACTATTAATTCAATTTTTATATACAGTTATTAGTAACAACATGAAATTGTGGCTAATGTGACTTATAACACAAGCATATTGTCACAACTTAGCTGTTATGGTTAGTTAAGTTTGTTATGACTTGCCTAACTATATTAATACCTCACTCTCTTATACATGTATTACAATCCATTCAATAAAAATACACCACTTTAAATTTTCTACGACCTCTCTTTAATTCCTCAATTTGAGAAATAACATGAAATTCAAGTTACCACAACAAAATTGGTATCTAGAGCACCAAATTGATTCATAGCTTCCATCCATGGAAAATGGGAGCACAACTTACAATCAATTTCCATCCAATATAATAGTGATTAAAGTAGAACACTATGATAGATGGTGTGTACAAATGAGAGTATATTCATATTTCAAGATGTTTTGGAAATCAAATGATGGTTCTTAACATTAGAGGAAAATGCTACCGATACACAAAGAATTGCTCATTGTGAATTGATCAAGAAGGATGGGAAAAGTCTCTTCTTGATCCATCAATGCGTAGATTCAATCATATTTGAGAATATAATTGAGGAAGAAACAACTAATGGTGTGTGTACACACTCAAGAAGTTGTATGAATGTGTTTAGAAATTAAAGAATTTCAAATTAAAATCATATATGAAACAATATGAGAACACACATATGAATGATGGTGAAGAAATTGTAGGGTTCTTCTCAAGATTGATGATGTTGACCATTTAAATGAAATCGTGTGGAGAGAATATAACTTAAGTGTGGAAGTTTGATTAGGTTCTACGGTCTTTTATTTCCAAATTAAATCATATAGTCATGGTCATTGAAGAGTCCAAAGACCTATCAAAATTGAAACCTTAAAAATTGAAAGCATCTCTTAAGGTGCATGAATTGAGGTTGAAACAAATAAACTTAGAGAATGTTGCAGAGCAAGCATTGCAGACCAAATTCTTCAAGAAACTGAAAGAAGATTCTCAAAGACTAGCAAAAGAAAATAAAAATGGAAGAAGAAGTGGCATGGGGTGGTTGTCGCAAGAATCTAAAGAGTCAAGGAGAGCAAGTAATAATGATGCATATCATAACAAGAAGCTCAAGAAGAATGGTCAGACCTAAAACAAAGTGTTTGAGATTTTTATATCTTTGGCACATTATGCTATATACATGTACTTGTGCAACTCAGAAGAAAGCTAGATGATAGAGGTCAAGCCATGATCTTGGTTGATTAAAATTTCATAGTTGCTTACAACTTAATCTCACAAAATGAGAATATGGTGGTGATATGAAAAGTGTTAATGGGAATGATGATCTTAGTAAATTTGAATTAGGAAATTACTTTAAGTAATAGTTTGAAATTGTTGCAAGTTAGTATCAATTTCAAAGTATCAGCCACCCTATCATGGCTTGTATCATAAGCTTCCCAATTATGCTTCACTCAAGATTTTTGGATGTGCTTGCTTCCCTCACTTTAAACCCTACAACAAGTATAAATTGAATTTCATAAGTCATGAGTATGTATTTCTAGGAATTTCATATCAACATAAATTATACAATGGTTTAAGCAAGACTGGAAGAATTTTCATCTCTAAAGATTTCATATTTCATGAGAATTATTTTCCATATCCTATGCTATTTCCATCTGAGCCTGATACATCAAGAGCACAAGTCATGAACTCTGAGTCCATTTCATTTCCTAAGTTAGATACCTATCATTTAGTTCATACATTTGACAATGGAACTGTAGGTAATGCCTCTCAAAATGGTGTAGCAGATCATATGCTCTCTCAATTAATAGTTGCTTATAGCTTCCCTAATATATCCACACATGGCCTCATTGATAACTCAACTCCACACCCACTTAGTGAACCTAATCTCACTCCAAGTGTCACAAGCACAACCTAACTCATGTACCCTCACCCGTTGGTACATCTTCAACCAATAAACTTAGTCTTAATATTTTAATAAATCCCACATCCAACTCCATAGAGTCTTTATCTCCATCTATCCACAATTAATCTTTACCTCATATCATTCAATTCAATGAGCACCTTATTCTAACTAGAGCTAAAACTAGTCACTCTAAACCTAAATCCCTTCTTGCACATGTAGAGCCAACTTCAGTCAAACAGGCTCTATCACAACCAGCTTGATTTCAGGAAATGCAACTTGAGTATGATGCACTCATTATCTAATCAAACACGACCTTTAATTTCTCTTTCACCTCATTGAAAGCATGTCATATAAAAGTAGGTATTCAAGGTAAAAGAAAATTTTGATGGCACTTCAGGGTCTCATGCCATCAATGAGACATTTTCACCAGCTGTCAAACCAACCACCAGTCGTGTCATCTTAACCTTGGCACTTACGAAAAGTGGGAGTTGCAAAAAATTGATGTCAATAATGTGTTTCTCAATGGCTCTTTGCAACAGGATATCGACATGACTCAGTCTCTTGGATTTGAAAATCAGGATTCGTCTTATATGTAGGCTTTATAAGGAGTTATATGGTCTCAAACAAGAACCCTATGCATGGTATGAAAAACTCACTCAGGATCTTATACATTTTGGGTTCACACATAGAAAATGGGATAACTTTTGGTTCATTTACTCACAAAAATGTCTAACACTTTATGCATTAGTCATTATGGATGACATTCTCATCACAAGCTCTTCTTCCATATTGGTCTATAAATTCATTGATTCACTTTATGCTAAGTTTGCTCTCAAGAAAATGGGATCCTCTGAGTATTTCTTTTTTTGTGAATAGGATGTCTTGAAATAAAATATAAGTTTCTTTATGATCAAAAAATACACAAGGGTTATGGTTAACAAAGAAAACAAGGTAAAACAACAAGAAACAACAAGGATAGGTTATTAACTGCTATTCTTTCCTTTTTCTTAGAACAAGATTACAAGTATACAAGAATAAAAAATAAACTCTCTCTCTTGAATTAGGATTTTATCTTCCTATTTTTCCTTATACAAGACGAAAGACTAACATGCTATTTATAAGAAAATTAGTACACTAACCTAATGGGCTTTTTAACAATTACCCATTACAAGCTAACTTAGGGTACAAGCTAACTTAAACAGTTGGGCTTACAAGCAAGGCCCAATTCAACATGCTAACAAACCTAGCAATATTGACTAATGTATGTTGGAACACACTTCGACTACAACATGCATTATCCCGGCAACAGCATGCGAACAGACTTCGTCCTCATGTTTAATTCTTGTCGAACCAGAACTTACCCTTCGACCATACTAAAGTTAGATCCAATATCTCACAAATATCCACCTTGGATCTAACTCTATAAAATCAATGAACTAGCTTTCTTCATGTAGCTTTATCAACTACATACAGTGGAAAAACATGCAATTGGGCAACACCTTGGTGATTATATCAGCAGCATTATGATCTGTCAAAACCTTCTGCACTTGGACTTCTCCATGCTCGATTACCCCTCTGATGAAACGTAGCCTCGCATCAATGTGCTTGGTTCGCTCATGATAGGCTGAATTCTTTGACAGGTTATTACACTTTGACTATCACATTTAACAGTGATGACTCGACCTTGAAGTTTCAACTCTTTTGCAAAACCTTCAAGCCACAATGCTTCCTTCACAGCTTCAATTAGGGCGATATATTCCGCTTTAGTGGTAGAAAGGCAACAACCTTCTAAAGTGTTGCTTTCCAACTGATTTTTGTCCCAAACATAGGGAACACATATCTAGAAATAGATTTTCTAGAATCCATACAACCTGCATAGTCAGAGTCGACATATCCTTTGATTGTTGTTTTACTATCTTCACCCAAGGCTCCACCATAAATTAGGAATTTATTCAGAGACCCATTTATGTACCTTAGAATCCACTTTAATGCTTGCCTGTGAGCCTTTCCAGGATTCCCCATGTACCTGCTTACAAGACTTACTACATATGTTATGTCGGGTCTAGTACAAACCATAGAATGCATTAAAGAACCCACTATATTAGCATATGGAATGCTATTCATATAAGCTCTTTCGACATTAGTACTGGGACACTAACCTATACACAACTTGAATTGGGGGTTTGTCGGAGTCAAAACAGGCTTTGAATTCGACATAACAAACTTTTCAAGAATCTTCCGTAGGTATGCCTCTTGAGATAAGCATAATTTTGACTGGTTTCTATCTCTTCAGATGTCAATCCTAAGAATCCTAGGCGCAACTCCTAGATCATTCATGTCAAACTCCTTATTAAGTTCAGCCTTCACCCTCATTACATCTTTGACATTGTTGCTTGCTATTAGAATATCATCCACATAAAGTAACAGAGTAAAAAATGAATTACCAAGTCAAAATCTGAAGTAAACATAGTGGTCGAACTGACTTCTAATGAAACTTATGCGTGCCATGAACTTGTCGAAACTCCTATTCCATTATTGAGGAGATTGTTTCAGTCCATATAAAGATCTATTCAATTTGCACACATACTCTTCCTTCCCTTTTTCGACATACCCTTCTAGTTTTCTCAAAAGGATTGTTTCATCTAGTTCGCCATACAAGAACGCAGCCTTCACATCCATCTGTTCCAGTTCAAGGTCGAACTGTGCCACTGTGGCAAGCAACATTCGAATGGATATGTGCTTCACAACAGGAGAGAACATATCATTGAAGTCGATACCTTCTTTCTGAGTGAACCCCTAGAGACCAATCTTGCCTTGTATCTCTTCGATGCCACTCCTTCGATTCCTTCCTTAACTTTGAAAATCCATTTACAGCTAACTAACTTGGCTTCAACAGGTTTCTTGATCAGTTCCCACGTGTTGTCATCATGAAGAGATTTCATCTCATAATCCATAGCCTTCAGCCATTCAGTCTTCTTTCGACTCTTCATAACCTTCTTATAGTCTCTGAGGTGGCTTGATGACTCACCTCTACCTATCTCTTGCTATCAGGTAGTCATTATCAGTCTCCTCATCTTCGACAACATCTTCTTCATCTTCTTTGACTTCATCTAGGATACACAGTTCAGCATCAACATGCACCACCTCAATAGGAATCTTTCCCTGTTCCAGCTCTTCGCCATCATCATCAATTTTCTTGAAAGCCATCTCTGCTTCATTGAAAACTACGTCTCGACTGGTGATACATCTCTTGTGACCTGGCTCTAGGCACTATAGCCTATAAGCTTTGACTCCTTCAAGATATCTCATGAACATGCATTTCAGAGCTCTAGGTTCAACCTTGTCTTGCCTAATATGAGCATAGGCCATACAACCAAATACTCTCAGTCTGTCGAGACAAGGTGGATGTCCCGACCAAACTTCTTCAGGTGTCTTCATCCACCCAAAACACCTTCTTCAATCCAGCACTAACCAACATGCATCTAATCCTTTCAAGGATTGTTTGATTGAATCTTTCAGTTAGCCATTTTGTTGAGGAGTACCTGCTACAGTCTTATGCCTTGCAATCCCATACTCAACACAGTAACTATCGAACGCTTCGTTTCAAAACTCAAGGACATTGTCGGTTCTCAACCTCTTAACCTTTATGCCAGCTTGAGTTTCGACCAGAACTTTCCAACTTTTAAAATTCTCAAAATTTTCATCCTTCGTCTTCTGGGTGAATACCCATAGCTTTTTGGAAGAATCATCAACGATGGATAGAAAATACCTTGCACCTGAGTGTGAAGGATTCCTTACAGGCCCTCAAAGATCAACGTGAATGTAATCCAGGGATCCATGTGTTCTTTGCTTGCCTTTGTTAAACTTTACCCTACAGGACTTACCAAATACACAAGATTCACAAAACTCTAACTTTTCGACTTTGTCACCGCCTAACAGGTTCTGCTTCCTCAATTCGACCAGACCTCTTTCGCTGACATGGCCTAATCTCATGTGCCATGATTTTGTCTTCGACATAGGTTCCGTGGATGCAACATTTGTCGAACCACTTACAACCTCAATCTCAAGGGTATATAAGCCTTGTTTCATCACGCCTCTCAAGACTTCCTTCGACCCCTTCATGACTCTTAGAATACTTTTCTCTCCTTGAAAAACACATCCCTTCCTATCGAATTCACCAAGAGAAATCAAATTTATCTTCAAATCAGGTACATACCTGACTTCAGTCAATAACCTTATTGACTCATCATGGAGCTTGAATCTCACAGATCCAATACCTGCAATTTTGCAAGATTTGTCATTTCCCAGCACCACTGATCCACCATCTTGATCACATAGCTCCTCGAACAATTCTCTGTTTGGAGTCATGTGCCAAGTGCAAACTGAATCCACAATCCACTATTTTCTTGAGTCGCCACTTGAAACCACAAGAACATCAGATGAGTCGAAGTCATCTTGAATAATAGATGCGTTGCCATTATCCTTATCTCAACGATCTTTCAAGCGTTCAGGATACACCTTTCTTGTGTGACCCTCCTTCTTATAGTGATAACACCGAATACCAGATGTTTCGCCACTATAAGACTTCTACTGACTTTTACCTTTCTTCTTGTCGAACTTACCATCCTTTCGCAAGAATTTTCCCTTAACGGCCAAACCTTCATCCACCGTCGAAGGTTTATGCTCCTTTCGTTTGTTCAAGTCCTTAAAATACAATGCTGATTGAACTTCTTTAAAGCTCAGGGACTCCCTTCCATACAAGAGATTTTTTTTGAAGTGAGCATGTGTTTTGGGCAAAGGACACAACAATAGTGCTTAATCTTCATCATTGATCTTCACATCAATATTTTCAAGATCAAGAACCAGCTTGTTGAACATATCCAACTGCTCAGTCAATACTTTGTCTTCACTCATCTTGAATGAATACGAAGCTTGTTTCAGGTAGAGTCGATTCACCGGAGATTTGGTCATGTACAAACTTTCAAGTTTCACCCATAATCCTGATGTTGTATTCTCCTTTGATACCTGTCGAAGAACCTTCTCACTAAGGCTCATCAATATTGCACCGTGGGCTTTCTCAATCATGACCGTCTTTTCTTTTTCCATTAACGCAGTGTCCATGGCTGCCTCTCCCTTCAACGCTTCCAAACAATCCTGCTGAACCAGTAGGGCTTTCATCTTCAAGCGCCACAGACCGAAGTCGTTCACTCCGGTGAACTTTTCAATCTCATACTTTGTTGAAGGCATCCTCTCAATGCTCACCGCACCAATTTGTTGTAAATAGGATATCTTGAAACAAAATATAAATGATTTCTTTATGATTAAGAAACACACAAGAGTTAAGGTTAACAAATAAAACAAGGTAAAACAATAAGAAACAACAAGGATTGCTTATAAACCGCAATTCTTTCCTTTCTCTTAGAACAAGATTACAAGTATACAAGAATAACAAACAACCTCTCTCACATGAATTAGGATTTTATCTTCCTATTTTTCCTTATACAAGATGAGAGACAAGTATGCTATTTATAAGAAAATCAACACACTAACCTAATGGGCATTTTAACAATTACCTATTACAAGTTAACTTAGGCTACAAGCTAACTTAAACAATTGGGCTTACAAGCAAGGCCCAATTCAACATGCTAACAAACCTAGAAATATTGGCTAACGCATGTTAGAACACACTTTGATTACAACACGCATTACTCTGACAGCAGCATGCGAACAGACTTCGACCTCATGCTTAATTCCTGTCGAACCAAAAACTACCCTTCGACCATACTAGATTCCATCCAATATCTCACATCTTTGGCATTGAATTAAAACAACTATCTACTAGGCGTTTTCTTCTAACGCAGTCCAAGTACATTTGTTCCTCCTAGCTCATTCTAACATGAGTAATGTTAATGATGTCACCACACCTATGTTGATTGAATGCAAGTTAAGCAGACATGGTGTCACACCTCTCTATGAGCCTCATCACTACCAGTCCATGGTTGAAGCACTTTAATATGTGACTCTTACACAATCAGATATTGCCTTTAGTGTCAATAAGGCGTGCTAATTCATTCCCTTACCTCTGAAAACTCTTTGATCTGCAGTCAAACACGTTATGTGTTACCTAAATGGCATCATTCATCATGGTTTTATGCTATCACCAACCCCTTCTTCGTGTAAACTTTGTCTTCACGCCTACAGTGACTCTGATTAGGAGAGTAGTCCAGATGACTGTCGTTCCACATCTGGCTCATGCATATTTGTTGGTCCAAATCTAGTTTCATGGAGTTCTAAGAAACAACTTCTAGTCGACAGTCGAGTACTTATGCCAAATATTGTGCCTTAGCACACACTACATTTGAATTACTATGGCTCGAGTCTCTGCTTAAAGAACTTGGCGTGACAATTTTCCCTCCCACACTTCTATGTGACAACCTTAGTGCGGTTCTTCTCTCGCATAATCCTATTCTCCATACTCACACGAAGCAAAATTAGCTTGATATTCATTTCATACGTGAAATAGTGATTGCAAAGCACATGAAGATACAACATGTTCCTAGCTCTCTTCAGTTTGCTGATATTCTCACCAAACCACTTGGCACATGGACGATTCAAGGTTTATGCACCATACTCAAAGTCGTGTAGTTCAATCCTCCTTGAGCTTGAGGAGGAGTAATAGAATATAGTGTAGCATAGTAAAGTAATTGCACCATGACATAACATGCATGGAACTCTTGTAAAATATGACATAGTATAGCATGCATGATAATCATTTATCATGCGTATTAGTAGCTATAATCATGCATGCATGGTAATGTAAGAAAGTAACTTTCACAAATTGAATATGAAATGAATTCAGAAATACTTTTCCATATATCTATCTCACCATTTCCTTATTTTATTTAGGACAATTTTAAATTTAAATTTATGTTATATTTGTGGTTAATATTTGTAATATTAACTGTCTATAAATATGACATTAAATTTGTTATATTTTAACCATAGAAAGTTCTATCCATTATCACAACAGAAATTATAGTGATAACAAACAAATGCCAGTAAGCATCACAAGTCTAAATTCAAAGCTCCTTTGAATTATAACCAAGACCAAGACAACATATTTTCAAATCCATGTTACAATTTTATCATATCAAGAACGTGCCAATCATGAAAAGACCAGATTTTCATTTCTTTAAAGCAAGTAGCAAATATAACCAATAAATAGTGCAACTTTCAACAAAGGCCACATTTTCTCTTTGGGGTCCAAAATATTATGGGTCCACATGTTTTGGTCTAAATTAAGCATCATCATGTGAAACTACTATTGTCCTTCACCTGACATGTTCCTAAACATTCCTCATTGTTATCACTTCTCAAACAATATTATTTAGTCCCCTCTATATATAATATCCCTAGAGATGACAATTCAATTCAAACCTAACTAACTCTTCTCTACCTTACTCTACCATTAAACATTTTTCTATCATAAAATATTTTTCATTATCATGAAGACAACAAGTAACAGATTTGGAGGAATTGTTCAAGCTAAACAGAAACTTCAAAGAACACTTTCACAAAGAATTAGAATGGCTTCAGCTGTTGGTGATGTACCAAAAGGACACTTAGCAGTTTATGTTGGAAATTACCATAAGAGGTTTGTAATTCCAATATCATATTTGAGTCATCCTTTGTTTAGAGATTTACTGGATTGGGCGGAAGAAGAATTCGGATTTAATCATCCAATGGGCGGTCTCACGATTCCTTGCACCGAAGATTATTTCATTAGTCTAACTTCTTCTCTTAATTAGTAAAGATTTGATTTTTTCTTTTTTTTGATTTAATGCTACCAAGTTAGATAGGAGGAACTGAATTTGGTCTATTGATCAATTCATGTTGGGGTGGAAATTCATCTAATAATTTCCGAATTCTTGTGATGTACTTATAAATTGTAGTACATTAGTTTTTTTTTGCAATTTTATGTGTCTCGGGATGTAACACTGAAAATTGCAAAGTAGTAGATTGATAATTTGTTTATTATCTCCATTTTAACCTAAAGTTTCAGCACTATAAATTTAATGTTGGAGTAGCATTTACTTGTGTACATAAAATGATTAGGCCAACCAGGAGTAACATTTAGTGACGGTTCTTGCTTAACGTCACTAAGAGAGTAAGCTACGGTTTTTCAAAAAGTTTACAATCAATTTGATATTAATATGACAAGTTAATTTTTCTTGGATAATTTTTCACAGGTATTGTTTGGTTTAAAATTTGAAAGTAAAACGTATTTTTCAATAAAAATACAAAAAATTTAATGACAATTTTGTCCTCCTGTTTTCACTATTGGTTATTTTATTTTAAAACATTAAAATGTCAATCCATTTTTTGAAAATTCAAAACTTATGTGATCAAATAATGTCAATTGATCAATATACATAAAATTATAATAAAATTTTCTAAAAGATAAGAAAACATCTTGCATCAAAAGATGCACAATCATACAAGATCTGTCATAACACTACAAAATATGAAAAGACTAACAAGCCATTACCGGTCCATAAACAAACAAAAAAACACCCTTCAGTCTTCATGCCTGATTGAAGCCATGAAGATTATCCAATCTTGATTAGCCTCTGAGTCACTTTCTTCCATTAAATTTTTCTTTATAACCTTCATCCTTGTAATTGAAATCTTCCCAGATAAAATTGCTCTAGCAGATGATCCACCAACATGAGCAGAGGAACTCTTTTTCTTGTTTTTGTTCCTCCCAGCCTCAAGAAACTTCTCAATAGCCTTGTCAATATTGACACCCTTTTTAGAGGATGTCCTCAAGGAATTCTTCTGGTTCTGACTCATGTTGATTAACACACTTTGTTGGAGAAAGAAATAGAAAATTACTTTCTTAGTACCAGGTAGGTTGGAGAGAACTTTTGTTTGGCTTGTAACACCTCTCCAAATATAAGAAGTGATTGAAAAAGAGTAAATCACCATGAATATACGTGCACTATAGAGAATATGAGAGATAATTTGGCTTAGTATCCTTACATATTTCTTTAGCTTTGAATGCTACAGGTCCTCACATAAGCACACATCAAGTGCAGTTCTCAATTGTTCAAAACAGACAACATCTAAAGGCTTAGTGAAAATGTATGCTAGTTGTTGGTCAGTTGCAATGTGCTCTAAATTGATCACTTTATCCTCCGCAAGATCCCTAATAAAATCACGGTGTATGTCAATATGTTTGGTTCTACTATGTTGGACAAGATTCTTTGAGATATTGATGACATTCATATTGTCACATACAATGTCATGACATCTTGTTCGACATTGTATTCTTTTAGCATTTGTTTCATCCAGATTAATTGAGTATAGATACTTCTAGCAGCAATGTATCCAACTTCAACAATAGACAGAGATACACGATTCTGCTTATTGCTTAACCAAGAAATCAGATTTTTGACAATAAAGAAACATCCACATGAAGTACTAATTTGTCATTAGAAATTCCAACCAAATTTAAATCACATTAACCTACTAGAACATGATTTGTATCATGAGACTACATTATGCCATAGTCATAAGTCCCACTGATGTACTTCAGGATCCTCTTTACTTGAGTGATGTGAGATGTTGGATCGAACTCTAGTATGGTCGAAGGGTAACTTCTGGTTCGACATGGATTAAGCATGAGGACAAAGTATGTTCGCATGTTGTTATCGGAGTAATGCGTGTTGTAGTCGAAGTTTGTTCTAACATGCATTAGTCAATATTGCTAGGGTTGTTAGCATGTTGAATTGGGTCTTGCTTGTAAGCCCAATTGTTTAAGTTAGCTTGTACCCTAAGTTAGCTTGTAAGGATAATTGTTAAAATGTCCATTAGATTAGTGTGCTATTTTTCTTATAAATAGGATGCTAGTTTCTCAATCTTGGCATAAGGAAAAATAGGAAGATAAAATCCTAATTTCAAGAGAGAGAGGTTATTTTGTTATTCTTATATACTTGTAATCTTGTTCTAAGAGAAAGGAAAGAATAGTAGTATTATAACCAATCCTTGTTGTTCCTTGTTGTTTTACCTTGTTATCTTTGTTAACCCTAACCTTGTGTGTTTCTTGATCATAAAGAAATTATTTATACTTTGTTTCAAGGTATTTGATTCACAACAAGTGAGATGGCTAGCCTTAGGATTAGCTTGGTATATAGCTCATACACCTACAACATATGTAATATCGAGTCTACTAGCTGTGAGATATAAAAAAAACTTCCTATCAAGCTTCTGTAGAGTCTTTGATCTACATCCACTCCATTTTCATTCTTAGAAAGCTTCAAGTGAGTTGCAGCAAGAGTTCTCTTATGAATTGCATTGTCAAAACCAAACTTCTTTACTATATTCTTAGCATAATTTCTTTGAGTCACAAAAACATTGTCCTCCATTTTCTTAACTTATAGACCAAGGAAATAAGTGAGTTCTCCTACAAGACTCATTTCAAACTTTGAATGCAATTGTTGAACAAAATAATGCACGATCATGTTTGATATCTCACCAAACACTATGTCCTCCACATAGATTTGGGCTATCATCAGCTTCCCTCCATCATTCTTCACGAATATAGTTTTGTTTATTCCTCCTCTATTGTATCCATGCTCTTTAATTTGAACACATGATCTGGAAAGTTGGGATTAGTGAACCCCTTAGGTTGCTCCACGTAGACCTCTTCATGAAGATACCCATTTAAGAAGACACTTTTAACATCCATTAGAAACATTCTAAACTTCAACATGCAAGAGATTTCCAATAATAGTCTTATAGATTCCAGTCTGGCTACTGGGGAAAATATTTCGTCAAAGTCTACTCATTATATATGAGTATACCCTTGAGAAACTAACATTGCCTTATTACTTGTCACATTACCAATTTCATCATACTTGTTCTCATAAATTCACTTGGTACCAATGAAATTCACATCTTCAGGTCTAGGAACTAGCTCCCACACATTATTTCTTTCAAACTGGCACAATTCTTCTTGCATGACATTGATCCATAATTCATCAGTCAATGTTTCCTTGACATTTTTAAGCTCAATATTGGAGATAAAGCGTGAGTTGGCAATGCTTTCTCTAAATCTTGTAATCATTCCTTCATTTAGATTTCCTATAATGTTCTCTAAGGAATGATTTTTTTGAACTCTGATTGACAGTCCCTTACTGATTTTGAGATCATCTGAATTAGTAATCTCATGCATAATGTTGGTCTCTATTGTTGGGACATTGGTTGGGACATCAGTTTGTTAAGGAGGAACTTTATCTTGGTATTCTTTCTTATCTTCAAGAGTGTCATCAATAACCACATTAATAGATTCCATCATAACCTTGGAGCGCTTTTATACACTTTGTATGCTCTGCTGTTTATGGAGTAACCAAGGAATATACCTTCCTCACTCTTGGAATCCATTTTTCTCCTTTGTCTTTAATCTATCAAAATGTAGAACTTACTTCCAAAGGCATGGAAATACTTGATATTTAGCTTTCTCCATTTCCTTAACTCATATAGGGTTTTTTTGGTTCTGGATCTAATGGTTAGTCTACTATGAATGTGGAATGTTGTGTTCATAGATTCATCCTAGAAGTAATATTGATGTTTCTTGGCATGTAACATAGCTCTGGATGACTCTTGCAGAGTTTTGTTCTTACTTCCTACCACCCCATTTTGCTGAGGTGTGATTGGGGCAGAGAACTCATGGCTAATACCTTTAGAAGCATAAAATTTAGAGGACTTTAAATTTTCAAACTCAGTACCATGGTTACTTCTTATTTTACCAATTCCAATCCCATTCTCTAATGAATTTTACCCAAGTGTGTCTTGAGAAGCCATCCACACATACAAAAAGATACCTTTTATCTCTTAGACTTTCTACTTACATAGGCCCCATTAAGTCCATATGCAATAGTTCAAGAGCTTTAGTGGTGGCAAGATGCTGAAGCTTCCTGTGGGGCATCTTAGTCAACTTTCCTATTTGGCATTCTCCACACACTTTACCTTCTTCAATATTGGGTTTAGGAAGTCCCTTCATAACTTTTTCTGAAACAATCTTCTTCATGCTCTTGAGATTGAGGTGACCAATTTTTTGGTACCAAAGCTTGGTCTCGTCAACTTTTGTCATCAGATAGGTTCAGGGATATTCCTTGTTTATAGATATCCACATATAAAAATCATCATTAGACCTTGAGCCTTTCATAATCACTCCTTGATCTTGGTTGGAAACGACACATATTGATTTGTTAAAGCTAACCTTAAGACCTTGATCACATATATGACTTATACTGATCAAGTTGCCATTCAGACCTTCCACCATCAACACATTATCAGAGCTTAATAGACCAGAATATACTAGTTTTCCTATTACCTTGATTGTGCCTTTTGCACCATCATCAAAGGTGACATAACTATTAGAGTAAGGTTTGAGCTTTTTAACATACAACCTTTCCTTTGTCATGTGTCTGGAACATGCACTATCAAAATTCCAATCCTTTCTAAAGGATACTCTAAGATAAGTATGAGCCATACGACTCGTGACTTCCACTTTGGGTTTCCACACCTTCTTCACTTAAACCTTCTCTTCTTTCCTTTTAAACCTTGTCTTCCTATGGTTTTATGGAAAACCATATAGTCGGTAACAATTTGGCCTCATGTGCACATATTTTCCATAATGATGGCATCTTCTATCACGTTTCTCTCAGCCCTTACGATGGTGGTGCGCATGTCGAGCTCGATGCTGGAACATGTGATATTTCTTATTTATATAACTATAGTCAAATCCTATGGCTACAAAGTTTCTTGGCTTCGTTTTTTCTACTTGTATATCTTTTAGCAGTTCAGCACTAGTTCTTAACTTCTCCTCATCTTTCATAATTCTATATGATATGTCTTGAGCTTTATTTAATATCATTATAGACCTTTCTAACTCCTCCAACTTGAATGTTATAACAGAAATATCTTCACCCTGACTAGTGAGTATAGTAGTAAGTTTTTCATTTTTTGATGAAGCTCGCTTACAAATTTCTTCAGGTTCTCGATCTCTCTACAGGCTTGTTCCCACTTGATGATCATAGGTCCAAAAGACTAGTCTATCTTTTCATTAGTTAATCCCTTGTCATCAGACTCACTTTCAGTAATATACTTAGCAGAGTAAGCCTTTGTGTTTCTAGAGGTTTCTTCCTTCATTCTCAAATTTTCAATCCTTGTTGATAGGAGCTTTAAACATACGAGTATTTGATGAGCCTTCATGAGCAGTCTTGAGAGTCTCCCATGCTTCTTTAGCTTATGAACATGCAATAATTTCCCTTAACATGTTTTTATCAACCCTTTTTAGAATAGAATTCATAGCCTAGAAGTTTCCAAGGGCTTCAAAAGCTTCGACTTTGGGCCGATCAATCTCTGGTTTTAGGCTAGTTGAGTCATCTTCAGAAGTAACATCAGGATGTTTCCAACCTATTATCACAAATTTTCAAGTATTGTTTCCCAAGGATTCGAAAAACACAACCATCGTCACCTTCCAATTATCATAGTTTATGCCATCCAAAACAGGTGGTTTGTTGACCGGTCCTCCATCTTTCATTGTCTTCATTTAAGCATAATTTATCTTCCCTAGAGCTCACCCAACATGCTAGGGTGCCTGCTCTGAAACCAATTGAAATTTTGTTCCTCGGGGGACAAATGCCAAACTCGATGCTTCAACAACAGGTTCGACAAGATACATTATAACCACTACAATAACATGTACCAGATGATGGAGCAAAAAAGTAATAAAGAACACAATCAATTGCTTACCCAATTCAATGAAAATACACCTATGTGTTTCACCCCAAATTTTGACCCCTTAGATCCTCATCATCATTGTAGGATCATATTCACTTGATTAACTAACCTTAACCCATTTTCAATTTATCTTTGTTAAGATGCAGATGAATTAGGGTTCCGTACCGTCAAAATCGAGATTTCAGTGGTCTAATCTATCAATGTTTTGGATTGATTCAACTTCAAATAGGTCCCCACAAGGGCAAATATAATACATAGGATCAAGTATGAGTTCAATTTGAGGTGGTCACTCGGGAATTGAGAACAGTGCAATTTAAAGTACGCGATTAGGGTTTTCGACGAGGAAAAGTCAACTGTAGTTTGACTTTCGATTCAAAGAGTATTTCAATGGTGGGATCAAGGTCCATTAAGCTCCTATGGATTATTAAAGTCCATCCAGAGAGTTTCAAGTCCTCAGGATGTTCGGATCACCAACGGGCGACTCGGTAGACACCGATTGATCGAACGGTTGACCGAAAAGTCAACTCTTCAACAATAAGGAATTTGACTTCAAGATGTGAATAAAAAATGTTCCTTATGTCATATTACACCTCCCCATAAAATTTCATGACCATTGGACCAAGGGTTAAGAAGTAATTGCAAAAATCGGGAATTAGGGTTTCGAAAGGGGCAAGACCATAACTCCTCAACCACACATCCAAATGGAGTGGTTCAAAGTTCATTGAAAAGATCTTGACAAATCCTACAAAATCCTCAAAGTGGTCCATGATCAAAAAATGCATATATTTGGAGTTATGACAAGATTCATTTTAAGAAGGGAAATAACTTAGAAAAATTCTAAGTTATTTACCCTTTTTAAGTGGTTTTTTCAGCAACTTGGAAGAGTTTTTCAACCTAGTTCCATATGGAATTTGAAAATATCCAAAACATGAAAGTTATAGAGCTACTTAAGGGCTTTCCAAATAATGGTAGAACTCCTCAATATCATGTGTGAGCAGGAAGTTATGAGCCATGGAAGTTAGGGCTGTCAACACTTGAAACCACAATCCAACACTTCTCAAAATTCAGATTTCACAACTTGAGATATCCTCAACCCTTGGATCATGATTCAATATGATATTTAGATGTGTGGAGGAAGGAAAATGCCGAAAAATGAGAAGTTTGAAGAGAGAGGCAAGTTGCAAGCAACTTGCATTAAAATATTCAAATGTAAGAGGAAAGAGAAACTTTTCACTCAAGGACTTTGCAACTGCTCACCCTACACTATAAGCTCACCTCAGTCACTTCATGTCCATCATTCCATTTATTTTTCTGATCTTCTTTGGTCCATGGAACTAATAGGAAGAGGTTTGGCAAGATTCATTTGAAAACCTCATGAAACTCCCTCCAAAAGTGGTAAAATACAAAGCTTCCCTCACTCTTGTTTTCACTATAAATAGAGGCTCCCTCTATGTTACTTAACACACCAGAGAAATCTCAAAAAACTAGAGAAAACACAACTCTCACTCTCCTCTCATTCCTCAAGAATTTCAAAACCACCAAAATTTCCATTTTTTACTAAAAAAACTGTCTTGAGCAAAACTCTGCTCATGACCAGTTCCATCCCTTCCAAACCTCTAAAAAGCATCCATACAATCCTTAAATATCATATAGAAGGTGTCTATACCTTTAAACCTCCAAAAAATACCAATTTTCTAAAAATCAACTTTCACACTAAGAAAGTTTGACCACAACCCTCAAAACTTGCCAAATCTTGGTGTAGACTTTTTCTTGTTGATTTAACCATCCATACACCTCACATATGATATATTACAACTGTCCAAAGCATTAAAAACCAGCTGGAAATCCATTAACTCCAACTGTCTTAAAGCTTGGTTTTGTTGCTTCAAGAGGAAGCAAGTCTCATATCATTGCAAAGGAAGGAGCATCTCTGGGTTTCTAAGCTTTTAGCTTGTCCAAGGCTGGTCAACAAGAGGTATGTGATGTCCTAACTATCTCTAAGTCATACATTGTCATGTATTGTCATTTTATGGTGATTTGTGTGAAAATGTACCATGGCTGCCCTATTATGATTCTTTGTCAAGAATCCTATTTTTGTGATCATGATGCTTGTTTTGTCAAATACATTGTCATTTGTAAATGATGTATGGATGTTAGATTGTAAGTTTTTGTCTTGATACCATCTTTAGACTTGCTAGTAAGGTTTTGGTCATTATGGTAGTTTTAGGAGCCAATATGGAAATATTGATGAACATGCCCTAGGCTTGTTAGTTTTAGGTCAATAGTGAGATTTGGGTGACTTATAAGTTGCTCATAGGATCCCCCTTCCCTTGATCATGTTTGAATCAATGTGGCTCTTGTTTTGGCTATTATG
Source organism: Lathyrus sativus (assembly GCA_963859935.3). Taxonomy (NCBI): domain Eukaryota; kingdom Viridiplantae; phylum Streptophyta; class Magnoliopsida; order Fabales; family Fabaceae; genus Lathyrus; species Lathyrus sativus. The sequence goes on from OZ012741.1 coordinate 507,586,043, forward strand.
TTACTTTGGTGTCATCTTGCCTACCTTTATCATGAATTGAGTTTTGAGTTGTTATGCTTGCTATCTTTTGTATCCCAAGTCTTTGGTTAATGTTTGATTTTGTTCATGATGTTTGTGTTGTTGGAAATATGAGAAGTATGGAGTTTAGTCATTAGGGCTGTTGTGAGATTTGTTTGATTTTGCTGTCCAATTTGGTTCAACATGTCATTTTTGACTTGGAGCATTTTTGCTTGACTTTATGATTAGAGACTCATTTGTTTACCTATTTTGAGAATGTGTATGGTGCTTTTGTGCTCAAATCTCTCCAAATGATTCTAACTGGCTTATCATGCCTCATTTTCATTTTTTAAAATAATACCAAGCATACTACATTCTATTTCAATCGATGTCTACATGATCCATGTGCATAATTTTATTGCCTTATCTATTTAAAACATGTGTATGATACCAAGATACCCCAACTGTCATGAAACTGCCTGTTGCATATTGTGAAGTTGTTTGTTTCCATACTCATAGGATTCAAAATGTCATTTTCTGTTTGGTGCTGCTTTGACTTGGTTCCTAAGCATAATCTCATTTCCTGGCATATTTTTGATGTGTGTATGACTTTTGTTTCCACTTAAACCTCACCATTTGAAAAAAGCCACCTGCTGCTATACCAATGCATCAAAATTGTTTTCCATTTCAACAGCATATCAAATTTTAGCTCCAACTATTATGAACTTGGTTTCAGTGAATGATCATTTTCCTTGACATATTTATGATGTGTGTATGTTGTTTTCTTGGCTTAAAACTCATTGCTTTAAAAAACCACCTGCTGCCACGAGTCTTGCCAAGACAAAATTTTCATTTTTCACCATAACATGCCATTTTTCATTTCAGCAATCCTATGTTTATTTTGTGAGTTAAGACATATTCTTTATCATGATAATGATGTGTTTACTTGATTTATTTGGTCTATTCATGTCTGATTTCACAATTTCCCAATTTCCACTTCCAATTGCATTTTTATGCTAGAATGTGCCTTGATCATGCCAATTTGTTGTTCCGTGTGTATATGCCTATGTTTTGAGTTGTAACTCATTTGTATCCATGATTCTAGGGTGTGTGGATGCTTGAATTGATCTATGTGCACCTACTTTTTTATTTCACCCTCAAACTGCTCCTTTTAAGCCAAATTACCATGAATATACCAAAATTCTTGTGTGCTTGTAATTATGCCTAATCTTGAGTTGTAACTCACTTATATGCTTGTTCCTAATGTGTGTTGATGGTTGGTTTAATCAATGACTGCTTGCTTTCTCATTTCACTATCAAATTGCATCTCTGAGCCAAACTTTACCATGACTATGCCAAAACCATGATTGCTTGCAATATGTTTAGATTTCTGAGTTGTAACTCATTCCTCCCTGCATTTATAATGTGTGTGTGTGATTGTTGTTAACATAAAACCTTTAATTCACAATTGAACCATGTTTATGTCCTGCTGCTGCAGCTGTTTTGAAAACCACTAGGGCACACACTTCACTTTTTGTGGCTTGATTAGTTTTAGGGTAATTCACATAGCATTGGACCTCTAATAGCCCATGAAACTTGTATGTTCATGAATCCATTATTTCTGTTTGCCTCATTTCCCTGTCATAACAGCTTGGTTTCATCATGTTTGAAATTGCATGTTGTTGGTCATTTTCTTGTTGTATGCATTTCATGGTAACCTTAAAAGCTAAACTCATTTGTTATCCCATTTGAAACTTATGTATGACTCTTTTTTGACCTCAAACTGTCCCATATCATTTTTGATCCAAAATGTGCACTTTATTGAATGTTTGAGCAGTTGCTATATGGTTTTCAAATCCATGTTGTTTGTAAACAATTTTAAGGTTTAGACACACCATATGTGATGTTTTGAGGACGTACATGAGGTTCCTTCACTCTAATTTGACCTGTTTCACAAACTCACTACCTCACTTGCCATGTCTTGATTTTCACTTCAGTTCACATAGCAGTTGGATCTTCAACTCATAGACAGTCTGTTTGGATGCATGAACATGATATGTATGACATTTGAATTGTGTTTGAGCCTTTTCCCTAACCATAGCATGACTGGTTTAACCTTTTGCTTCATAAATGCATTTTTATCAAAATTGCAATTACCTATCGTGTTTTTATTTCAAGGCACATTTTCAAAATTCTAATTGCACCATCTTATTCCTTGTTCAAAATCAGTCAAGTTTGACTAAAGGTTCATTTGATTCCATGAAGTATTGATATAGTTGTGGATCAAAATGCAAACCAACTTCATTGCCTTGTTCTTGGTTTTTTTTGCCTTGCCCAGAAATTTAGCACGCCAAGCCATATATACTTATGGGGGTGGCTATATCAACGGATGTATAGCCACCCCAGTGGTAGAAGCCTTGCCCATAAAACGCCTATCATTGCCTGAACTTGGGTTCGATCCCCTCCTGAGGAGGATCAACCCTTTTATTCTTTTTTCCTTTTTCTGCGCACGCATGTGCAAGCTGGAGGGCGTGGGTTCAACTCCCACCCCTTGCATTCTCTTTTAATTTTATTTGTTAATATTTGTTTTGTGCATTTAATTCATGAAATTTCAAATGATCACAACTCTTTCATTTTTCATCCTTTTTTGCTCACTCTTTTTGCATTGTGCTTGTTATAGTGTCTACTTTTATATGATATGAAAATATTACTTGTTATCATAAATTGTGATATACTTTGCTCATACGGAAAATTGTTCATTTATTGTGATTAGTGATCTGACTTACAGTTGAATTCCTCTGAGCATGATTGAATTTCTTGTGAGATGTTTATTCCCCTTGTTAGTTAACATGTTAGGGTACTCTCCTTTGGTTGTCACCATAATCTTGTCTCATTCTTTCCTCCTAAATTATGAGGTTAAACTAATTTACTTGTATTTGATTGTCATCAAATACATATTGTTGTTACACTTGATATATCTTGAAATTATAACATGTTTACTTTCAAATTATGATTTGTTTACACGGTTGTAACTTTCATCTTTTCCAATCTTTGTTAAGATATGCTGTCACCTTTGTTAAGATCCCTTTCCATATTTGTTATGATGTTTCCCCATCTTTGTTAAGATTTGTTCTTGGTTGTGACCATCTGTCTTAGTTGAAATCATTAATATTGTAATACTTGCTTTGGTTGTGACCATTTATCGTGATTGAAATCTTTGCCTGATATTGTAATATCTTAAATGCTTGCTTTGGTTGTAACCATTCATCCTGATTTAGATCCTTGCTTATTATAATATGCTTGATCATTCTTGGTTGTAACCATATCCCTTATATTCATCATGTGTGAATGTTTATGCTTTGTTAAGTTTACTTTCCCCAAGTGATGGAACTTTTTAGTTCTCATCCAAGTTGCGTCATCTTTTCCCTTCCAAAGGAAAGTCTCTCTATTGACCCTTGGGTCATAGATAGCTCATTAAACTCATAGGTCTGGATAGAACCTTCCCCTCCTTTTGGTCTGGATAGAACCAATAGGATTTACACTCATAGGTCTAGATAGAACCTTCTCCCCCTTTTGGTCTGGATAGAACCAATAGGATTTTAACCTATAGGTCTGGATAGAATCTTCACCCTCTTTTGGTCTGGAAAGAACCAATTGATCCTTATTCTATAGTTCGTGCCCGAACTACGACCGCTCTGATTTCTCATTGGACAATGAGAATACGTAGGCACAAGATGCGATATCTTGACGAGCAACCTTTCCCTTTCTCCCACCTTTTGGTCTGGATAGAACCAATTGGTCTCACAACGTAGAACTTTAGGATAGAGTTTGGTTAACTCTATGTAAGAATCATGGATATAATTACTTACTTCCCTTTCTTGAGAGTTCAACATAGATTTAGAGAGTTTTCTTAAACTCTACACAAGAATGGATATGTTTGTTCCCCTTTGAACCTTGACCATAATCAAGTGTTCTTCATCCCTTCTGAGGTGAACTAAAATTGCTCTGATTCTATCCTAGTTAGGATACGTAGGCAGAAGACGCGATGTCTTTGCGAGCAAACTTAGAAACTATCCTTAGGTCTTAACCTATACCCTTTACCCAACCCAATCCTTAGCAAACATTTACCAACTTATCATGCAAACAAACAAAAGGTTCCTGTAGAGTACTACAGATGTTTAGGATGTGAAATACCTACCCTATGCATAACCAACCCCCGATCCCCGAATCTCTTAGCGTTGTTATTACATCGCGAAAATGGTTTTTCTTTCTTTAGACCTTTCCTTTGGATAAATTAAAGTCCGATTGTAAGTTAAGAATTAAAGATTCAAGTTAATCAATAGCTTGGTATCACGATTCTCACTGCAACACTATGTTTGGGGGGATGAGTTCACAACCCAAGAAAGGAAATTAACTATTAGTATCTTAGTATAATTAAACTTACAAGCAACAATAAAACTTGTGTTTATCAATATCTCTTCTTAACACTACCCAATGACTTTCTATTTAGAACCTCCCCCTAAACATGAGAACTTACTCACTTTATTCTATGCCACAAAACCAGTGACAGGGGCAAACAACCACTAAAACCTAGCGATCAACTTTAATCTTAACAAGATGAAAGAATGTTAAATATTACAACTCAACTAGACAAACCTTCTACACCAAGTTACCTAAACATAGAGGTGTAGATAACAATGTTGAATATACAACTTGTCATACCCTAAATTTTACCCTTAGATCACTGATCATTTTACATTTCATTTTATTCCGTGTTTCGTTTTAACTAACCGCTAACCGGTTTGCCCAGTTTGTTTCATTTTGCAGGTGTGTTGGACAAGTTGAAACTTTTATCACATTATGAACCGTTTTGATTTGAGGGCGTTAAAATATGAATGGATTCAGGGTTTGAATTGGTGCAAAATTTATTTCAAATAAGTTATCTAAACAAGTTCGAGCACGTATTCAATTTCTTTGCTGGTTACGAGTTTAAATTTCAGAAGCACAATGGAATTCATGTTTTTGCATCGGATTTATAATGGATATCAATTTAGTTTTGTCACAAGCATCAGTTGATTCAAATTCAAGTTACAAAAGTCAAAGTTTATTCAAGACACGACTTGGAATTTAAATGCGGAGGAATAAAGTTAATTTTTTCTACAAGATTGAATTTATTTATTCTATTCAAGGCCAATTTCCGTACAATGTTCGAATTACATCAAGAATATAGAATTACAGCTTTATTTTGGATTACAAATTCAGTATTACAAAGTTACATTTTCTTCGGATTCTTGATCACAAATTAAAGTCCTAATCCTAAGTTTTTCCCTAAATTTCTAAGTCCCGTCTTCAAGCTTCCAAAACCTGCAAAAACATCGGCAAATGGTTAGAAGTTTGAATATTTTAAAAAAAAGGATTTACATTTTTAATTTTCGGACCCTCAGAAAAGCTTCATCATCGGGTCCGGGAGGGGCAACAAGTGAATGCCGCCAAACCCCCCGTGTTACTTTTCGACCTCGACAAAATCGGCAGATTTCTATTCAAAGCGTCCAGAGAGAGAGAGAGAGAGAGAGAGAAAAAGAGCTTATTTCTGAAAAGTGATTTTGTAGCCAAATCGGTCCTTAATCCGAAATCCCGATCAGAAACAAATCCAGATCCATATCCAGATCCATATCCAAATCCATATCCAAATTCAGAATTAATCCAACAAACAAATCAAATCCGGACTCATTATCATAGAAAAAAAATTAATAATAACATGTCCGGAAATCATGAACAAATCTGGATATAATCAAATCCGAAAATCACCTTCAAAGGGACAAGATCTGAAATTAAATCCAACAACATCAATTCGAAAATGGCAAAGATTTCCACCATTACAACAAAAATCCGAATATGGAAATCACAGAACATGTTAAAACATGTTCGATCAATAGAAGGAAATAATTTTTAAAGCCTTTCAAAGCCATGTTCAAGAAGAAGATTATAAGAAGAAGGAATAACAGTAACAGGGGGGCAGAAAAAATCATATAATTATCAGACCAAAAAAAATCATAGAAACATTCATCCGGTCACAACCAAAACCACGGATCCCATCTCAGACAAAAAACGTCATCTAAAAATCTCCAAACATCCATTAAGAAAACCGAAAATCATCCGTCAAAAATCTCACAGATCAAAAGTCATCCGAAAGTCATCACAAATCATAACAAAAAAAAATCCACAAGGGCTCAGGAAACCATCACCGCCCTATTAAGCAAACCAAAACCGTTCATCCACACAACAAATCAAAACCATGGCCAATAAACCATAAACAAGAATGAAGATCACCACCAGACTCAGAGGAATCAAGATCCTCATCATTGTCTTCATTCAAAACCGCTCTAAACCCACAGAAAAGGGGTGAGCAATTTTCTTTTAATAGTATCTTGTTTCTTTTACAGGATTCATGACAAGAAGAAGAAGATTCATGAGAAGGAGATAAAAAAAACTGAGCGGGACAGCCATGGGAGTAGGGAGAAGAGAGAAGTGATAACGAAATGGAAAAAACACAGCAAGGACCCAGATGAAGGTCTGCCGCCGCATGCAGCAAATGGGTCTTAGAACCCTAATTTCTCTACCCAGCCCCTCTTATCTTTAAGAGATCGGGTCGGGTCTAGGGATCCATCACCCAACCCGACCCATTTTCTTTACTTATTTATTTTATTTGTTTCTTTTTTATTTCTGCATGTATTTTGTAATTATAATAATTATTTATAATAACACTAACTCCTACTAACCCACTAACATATTAAAATCTGAAAAATATATTTAGTTTAATAATAAAAACGAATTTAATTTTAAATGTACAAAAAAATGTTAATTTAATTTTAATTCAAGTTTTGCTTATAATAAAAAAAATATAAAAATGTTTAGTCTAATTTATTTTTTTCCTTAATAATATTTAAAATACACAAAAGTAAGGTTTCATCTAAAACTTAATTTAGTTTAGTAATCTATTTGTTTTAGTTTATTTAAATTGAATTCTAGAGTTTTTTTTACTAAAAGAAAATAACTTTTTTTAATCTAATATCTTTTCAATTTAGACATTAAAAAATCCGAAAAAAAAACACAATCACAAAAAGCCAACCGAAAATCATCAAAGCAACAATCCATGTCCGAAAATCATCAGAGCCGCAGCCTTCACCGAAAATCATCCCAAAAATCCGAAATAATCACCATGGAGAGTCTCGACGAAAACCCGAGAATCATTTGAAGATTCCAACGGATTCGGAAACTCTCGGGCTCAGAATATATCATCATTGCCCCAAAATCCATAAAAAATATAAGAACACAAATCCAGAAAGCCACCGCGAATCCGTCCCCTACCGGACTCAGACGCGAGGAAAACCTCGTTGTCATCCTCGTCCGCAAACCATTCACAAGAAAGAACATCCGAAGATCTAAACCGTAACCCCCAACAACCACCGTAAACCTTCTTTTAAAGCATTCATTTCCATTTTTTTTGCAGCTCGCGAAAGGAGGAAGGAGAGAAAATTCGGACGAAAAGAAGAAGATCACAACCGCATGCAAGAAGAGGAAAACGAACAGAAGAGAAAAGAAAAATATTTCAACAGACGAACCCATGGGGGATATCTGCCGCCGCTGGAAGTTTGGGGTTTAAAACCCTAGTTCTCTCCACCCCTTTTTGTTTATATTGTGATGCCAGACGGGTCGGGTCTGGGGGTAATGACCCAGCCCGACCCATTTTCTTATTTTTATTTTTTACTTTTCTATTTTTTTCTTATATTTTGTAATTGTTATTATTAATATAAAAAAACTAACAACTAACTCTAATACTAACATAAAAAGAAAAATCTTGGAAAAATAATTCAATATATAAAAAATGAAAATAATTTCTAACTAAAAAAATAATAATAATAAGAATATTTTATAATCTAAAAAACGGATTTTAAAATTTTAAAATAATAAAAAATCTTAGATTAGTTTTAAGTTGTAATTTCACTTTATTTTCTTAATATTTAAAAACTTAAAAAAAATATATATAATATCTAAAAATCTTATTTTGTTAATTTTTAATGAAACTCATTAACTTAACTCTTTTAATTAGAATTTTTTATAATTTAATTTGTTTTGCTGTTAATCCATTTTCCTTAAAAAATAACTAAATTTTATTATAACTTAAGATTAATCTTTAATTTTCTTTTCCACTTATTTAATTCTAATTTTCATACGTATTTAGATTTAATTTAATCAAATAATTCACAAACAATTAAAACTCAATTCCTAAATGCTAAATCAACCACTTCCACAACTCACATTCCATAATCCATTCCTAACTTGACTATCCATTTCAATATCTCTCACTACCTACTTATTTACATTATTCATTATCATCGCTTGCACATCAATTTACATTTTCAATTATTCACTGCTTTATTTATATCGCTTAATCCCCTCCGAAGGAAATGTCTAACTGTTTTTTCGTCGTGTCAATAGTCCTTAACCTTCACCCCATCCTAGCCTTAGGATCCGAGTCGCCGTACTCGTGCTTAGGCGTCCTGCCATGGGCACACCCTCACCTTTTTCTCAATCTTAAGACCTTGAGTCGCCGTACTCATGCTTAGGTGTCCCGTCGTGGATAACTTTACCTTTTATTCTAGCCTTAGTATTAGGAGTCGCCGCACTCCATGTAGATTCCCGCCGTGGAATACCTACCTACACCCTTTTCAATTCAACTTTACAATGTAGAATTAGGAGTCGCCGCACTCCATGTAAGCGCTTCCCTATGAACGTTTACATCCCCCTGGAACCTTGACCACAATCAAGAAGTTCCTCTTCCTCCCTCTGTGAGGGAAACTGCGATTACTCTGATTCCATCCCTTACCTCAGATATGTAGGCACAAGATGCGAATCTTGGCGAGTAAACTTAGGACTAACTCCTTAGGTCTTTCTCTTTACCCTTAACCTCTAGCATTACCTTTAAGCAGATAACCATAACAATAACACATTAAAACAAGAGGTTCCTGTAGAGTACTACAGAAGTTTAGGATGCTAATACCTTCCTTAAGCTTAAACAACCCCCGAATCCTATATCTCTCCCCGCATTGTGTTTACGATGCAACATAGGTTTTTCCTTTCTTTAACCTTTCCTTCAGATAAATTGAAGACCGGTTGTGAACCAAGATTGTGATTCAAATTAATCAATAATTTGATATCTTATTCTCACCGCAACACAACTCAACTAGACAAACCTTCTATGTCAAGTTATTGAAACATAGTGGTGTACATAAAAATAACATGGACTCTTGTAAACTCTAGCACTCTAAAATATTCAATGGAAATACTTGTTTTCCGATGTAGGTTTGAGCTCCTTATATATCAAAATAACTATAGGATTTTTTCTTATGGATCTGCAGTTATTTTTCGTCCAGAATCTTTCCACAATCTTTTGGATTTTTGATTTGCTTCTTGAATGTCTCCAACTAAAAGATATGATTTGGTTTGTTACAAATTTAAATTTAAATCTCTTTTAAATATAATTTGATCTTCAAATCTGTCCAACAAATCCTATAAACATATTTCTGAACCAATAGCAATAAAACATAACTGAATATTCTCAAAAGATTATATTAAAATGCAACAATCTAGCGCCTGTTGCACAAGACCCAGATGTCGTACCAAAATGCTGGAGCATCGTGCCCAACATGTGTCCCTGCATACTGCTTCAGCAAGATAAACTAATTTTGAACACTTGGGCACTTCTCCAAGTTGTTCTTTTGCTAAAATGCATCCAATCCAAAGGGCCAATTCAATAGAAACTACAAGTTAATTTATACTTCAGCGTTTCGTTAATATTTTCTAGAAACTTGATGTTGTCTTTAAGATCTATGTTATGTTTTTCAATATTATCACATTCCTTGATTATTTTAGCGTTTAATTCAAAGAATTGCTTGTATGATATCTTTGTCACCACACAATCATCTTGTTCCTAAAAGACTTTCAAGCAAACTTCTTCATCTTCTTTGTTGGAAGAAGATTCTTCAAAGACTCCACTAAAGGTTGATTCTTCGAGGTTTATCCTTGAGTCTCGGAAATATTTCTCGATGAGACTTCCTTCTTATTTCTTCTTTTGAATGTCTCACTAGATGATACTTCTTTTTTACATATTCTTTCCTTGATGAAGTTTCTCCACTAGATGTTGAATTTTCTGAGACTGGTCTTTTGAAGGAGAATACTGGAGTTGATTCTTCTTCGCTGGTGTTCTTTGATGATTTTTCTAGAGATTCTTCTAGGTTTTATTTTATGTCTTCATCCTGTAATAGTTGAATCAACTCATTCAACTTGTCGATGATTTCTTCCTTCTTGGATCTTCAATGAAAATTGTAAGCATTCCATCTCTTGATTTAAGGATCAAGTCAGGTTTCTGATTCTAGTTCTTAATTCTTAGATATTTGTTAGTGATGAAGGTTCTGACATTATTTCCAAAATTTCTAAAGGTTAAAAAATATTTATGAAGGAAGCATTCATCTTTTTCGCCTCGCTTGCTCATTTCAAGAGTGTCCCACATTTCCTTGGCAGAATTACAATTAAGGGCATAGGAAACTGATTTTCATTTAATGACATGACTAAGAAATTTATTTTTTTAAAACCAATTCCAAACTTTCTATTTTCCTTTACGATCCAAAGAAAATCCGGTTTATCTACAATTCACTATTTTTACAAAGAGTATAGATAAACGGACCGTTGACTATTGTTTTCCACAATTCAAGATCAAAACTTTAAATGAATATTTTAAATGTATATTTTAAATACTCAAACGTATCACCATTAAATGGTAGAGGTGTGTTTAGGAAAGTACTTTTGCTAAAAAAAAGTGTTGGAATTCATCTTCCCCTTGAGACTATTAGTCTTTAAATAAGAGTTAGGCTCTAATGCCACTTGTTGGACATGTAACTCCATTCACAAGAGGTAGGTGAATTGTGGAGGTTTGAAAATTGTTTTTTCAACTCAAAATCATTTTTAAAAATCTGAGTTTGAAAACATTTTAACAAAAACTTTGAATGAGTATCCAACAAAATTTCAAAGTAAAGAAATTTAGTGGAAATTAAAATAGATAAGGTAAGAGAAAATGACACAAGAGAATGATAGAGTTTCGGTCTAATGAAGTGACATACTCCTCTCCCCAAGAATTGATCTAGAAAGTATCCATTTTTTCTTGAGAGTTTTAGAAGGTTAAGCCCACGAACCTCCTTATACAAAGAAATGAAGTTTTCAGGAAAACTTCTAACCAAACAACGAATGAAGTCTGAAGAGGTTAGTCTACAAACCAAACAACAAACATGGTAGAAGCGGTTAGTTTTCACACCAAACAGATATTTTTCACAGGATGATCTCAAACCAACAAGAAGTGTTAAGTTGGTTATTCTTCTAACTGAGTTGAGGTTTTATATAGGTTGACCACAAATCAAACTGATAATTTTACCAGGTTGATCTCGAACCTACGAAGTTTTAATATTAGACTGGAATCAGAAACTAAGAGAGATTTTACCACCGGGAAGATCTCAAATCAATAGATTTTTTAACTAGGCTGTGTTCGAGAACCGTTGTGGAGATTTTCACTGGCTTATTTCCACGAACAAAATATTTTTTTCACCGGTGGAGCTCACGAACCAAACGGAGACTTAAGACTAATCCCTCAAATAAAAGATTTTTAGGTGTTTAGATCCTAAGAAAATAATCACTTTCTATGGAAGAATAATTTACTCGATAGAAAATAATCTAATCTTGATAAATTAACAATTATGCCCTCACCTAAAACAATATCCTCATTGAGACTCAAGAACACTCTCAAAGTACCATCACTAAAAAATTGAGAAAACAAGAATGATCTAGAGAGCTATGAGAGAAATGAAAAGTGTGGTTTTTCACGTTTTCTATATGATTTAGAAGGATAGAGAAACACTACTAGAAAAACTCTGTTTTTCTGCAGATTTACCTGCAGATTTTGACAAAATTTCCGCAGAAAACGTGTTACCTGCGATTCTTCCTGCTATTTTCTGTTTCTAGCTAAAACCTTCGTGGGTAATTAATTTAGCAGGTAAAGTCGCAGGAAAATTTCGCAGGAAATATCGCAGGAAAATATCAAAGGATATATTATTATAAATCCAAAATCGCAAGTAAAGTCTCAGGAATTTCTGCGAACTTTGCTGCTACCTCAATTTTCGCAAGAAATAATGCTTTACAATATAAATTCGCTGGTAAAACCGCAGGTATATCTGTGGATAAATTTCCACAGGAAAATCCGCAGGTAATTCCTGTATTTCTAGTAAAACTCTCTATTTATAGTCCAATAAATTATGTAAATTTGGAAATAACTCATGGAACAATTAAATTACCTAATTGAATATTATGCAATGCCAATATTTTTTCATGATAAGCGCAATGCCAATAATTGATTGTAGTTTTCTAGAATGGAAGGTTTATATATATAGTCGTTATCAATTATTAAAATATTGTTATAATGCGTTTGAGACTCAATTAGGCATCATCTAATTAATTAGGCTATAAATCTAATCAATTAGAGAGTTTGAAGAATGTTTTCTTTATCAAGCAGACAATCTCCTAATTAATTGGCTAGGTTTTAAAAATACATTTTTTTAATTATTTAAATTAATAAATGAGGGCTTTCTTAATGTTTTTTTTTTTTGTGTGTGTGTGTGTGTGATTTAGGAATAATACTTCTAGAAACACCCTTGTGTCTTTACAATATATTGATCACTCAATCAGACATAATTTGGCGAGCTTTCGCACTTCCTCTTTTTCATGCTTTGAAGCTTCAAGTCCTTATATCATTATCTTTGATCACACAGGAGTCTCGAGTCATCTTGATCACTACCAGAAAAACGTTTTTAGTGACTGAAAAAATTTGGTCACTATAGCCACCAAATTATCCACTGAAATTTGATATACTACTATTAAAATTTTAGATATCTCTAAATCGATCACACACAAAAATAGCCACCTAATTTGCGACTGCAATTTTGTGACTTTGTATTCAGTCTAAAAAAGCAATTATATATAAAAGTGAATTTATTAAAAAAACTCAGTGACCGACATATCAGTCATTAATAATTTTTGTTTTTTTCTCTCTATTTTTCTAAATCTCTTTATTAATTTTAGTGACACACTTGAAATGGATTCACATTATTCTAATTAATATAAATTTTTCTTTTAATTACACATATAAAATTTTCATAATAAAATTAATTTTATTTTCATTAAATTAATTAATAAAAATGACAATTAGTCTAATTTTTTTAAATACTATTTGAAAATTCTGTTTCTTTATAGTATATATAAATTTCGATAATGTATATATTATTTATTTTCTATTATTTATTATAATATATTAAATCATAAACACACACTCTAACGTAAACAACTCAACATCATCTGTGTCACATCACTCATATTTCTATTTGACACCTTTTAAAATTTATCTTCGCTTCTTAAAATGCAAAATCACATAATATTAAAGGTCTCAAGTTCAAATCTTAACTAATATAAAAAAATATATTAACTTAGCAATTTATTATATACTTTGATTCATATTATTTTCAGAATATTATTTTGATTTTTCTTCCAATTATTTTTAATTATAAAAATTACATAAAAGGAATTTTGATATATATTTTTAATATAATGTCTCTAAAATAATTTTAAATTATTTTTATTCTATATTTTTCATATCATGTCAGAAGATTAAACTAAAGATAAATACCAATATTTTTGATTTTTCACATATAAGGATGTAAAGTTTGCCAACTTTGATTTTAAGTTTGTCCAATTTTTTTTTCTTACAAGGACCATAAAAAGTATTTATTTAACTTGTCTATCAGAATAGGTAGGTGACCGACAACATGTCAGTGGACTTGAACGGTAAGCAAAGAAAGAGCGAGGGTACTTGGAAACACTTTGTTGCTACTCGAAAATGCAACGACAGAGAGGTGAAAACGAAAAGACAGAAGAGTTGCCATCGAACTTTATTTATCCCATAAGGGGAAGGGAAAACATCTAGAAAAACCTAAGAAAGGAACGGATAAGATGGTCTTGCAACCAAGAGAACGGGTTTGGAAGCCGGTTATGCGAAAGGAAGGTATTAGCACCCCTCGTATCCATCGTACTCGATGGGAACCATTTGTTTGTCTATATGTGAAGGTATTTGCTAAAAGGTATTGCTATATAAGTGTGTTCTAAGGGGAAAAAGAAAGACTAGCAATAGGGAAAAGAGAGATAAAAGGGGAAAAAGATACTCGGCAGGACTTCGCGGTCCTATGCCTACGTATTCTCAACAGGTATGAGAAAGTCAGAGTCAACGTAGTTCGGAGAACTACGGGTAAAGATGGGAAAGTATGATGGGCAAGGATTGGGGCCCTTGTGCCTACGTATCTTTACTTAAAAGAAATAAAGAATCAGAGCATCTGTAGTTTGGCCTACGGTTAATTGGGAAGTTCTAGTAGACGATGCTAACATACGCATTCTAGTAGTTAGGTGTATTGCAGCTCGCTTGTGGGGTCTTAGGCATTACCTGTTTGTGGTAGAACAGACGTAACATGTCCTTCTCTAGGAAAGAACAGGGGACTAAAGGTGGGAAAGAAAGAAAAGTGCTTTCTAAGATCATTGAAATTATATGCCTACGTATTCTCAACAGACATGAAAAATCAGAGCAGCCGTAGTTCCGCCTACGGTTAACTGGGAAGTTCTGTTAGACGATGCTAACATACGCATTCTAGAAATTAGGTGTATTGCAGCTCGCTTGTGGAGTCTTAGGCGTTACCTGTTTGTGGTAGAACAGACATAGCATGTCCTTTTTGAAAAGATATAGTTTTCACCATTGAGGAAAGATGTCACATTTGATTTGTGGAAGTTATTTTTAAGGGTGAAATAGGTCCTCGGATAGTAACCCCTTGCGGGTTGTACCCAATATTTTATCTCAATGATTTATTGTGAAAAGGGTGTGGCGAATATAGTTACGTCTTTGTATTGAAAGACGAGTATCGAGACCACACACTCTATAGTGAATATCCTGACACTCAGAGAGGAAGAAGTCTGCACTCGATCCTCTCTCTTTAGTTTAATACAAAGATAACTTTATTCTCTTATTAAAGATGTTTTGATCTTTGATGGTAAATGCTCTAAGGGTAATATCAAGCACTCGGGATAAGAGAAGGCCTACGCCTAACCATTCCACAACCATCCAAGTTTATTAGGAAAAGAGTTTGAAAATGCACTTGGTACGAGACCAAGGTTTAAGGAGACAAAAATAAATTGAAAAAGTTGTAAAAAGTAAAAATGGTGAATTGGTTTAACAGTTTGTTGAGAAAATCCGCTTGATGTTGGATCAAGGGTTTAACTCGTATTTGCATGCAAAAAATTGGCAAAATTGAAGTGGGTTTTGAAGATGGCTCGACGACAAGTCAAAGGTTTTAATTGAAAATAGAACCAGCTTGACGATGAATCAAGGGTTAAGGTGTGAGAAACGATACTAGTCCCTGGGGTTCTCATAATATCAAAACCACAATGAAGCGTGACAGTGTGTGTGATAGGTTGTTGGCGAATGTGGAAGGGCACCCAACTTACAGAGGGGTGTTTGAAAATGGTCTGATGACGAATCGAGAATTAGTTTGAAAACGGTTTAATCTACACTAGTCCCTAGGGGTGCTCCTAGAAGATAAACCACATTCAAAGAAATACGAAAACGTACATCGGAAATGGGATAGGGGTACATGCAAATTACATGGGATTGCACGAAATAAAAGGTCTCATTTTCAGGTAGCCCAAGAAAAAGTCGTGTGTGGGCAATGTGTCCTAAGCTACGCCTTAAGCAAAAGTTGAACACAACTCCAAGTTAGGATTTCTGACAAAGTTCAAAGATCTGTCACTCGGACAAACAACCAACAGTCCACCAATTTAGGATTTTATGGTTTTGATAATTATTATGTGTTTTGAAAGAATGTGAATAAGAGAAGAAATATGAACAAGATATGAATAATATACAAGATATATAACAATATAAATAAAATAATATTCACAGTAGTATATCAAGATAATATCGACTGAAAATAAAACAAGAGTATATTTGACTGAAAATAAAGCATTTGTATATTGACAGAAAGTAAAGTTAGTCGTTAGTTTGTTATTGAATCTAATCGGGACGAAATTGATATTCGTGCTATGGACAAGATAAAGAAATGATATTGAGGATCATTCTCCGATTTAATCGTGTCGCACGGGCAAAAGAAGGGTGGGATCTCGTCTTAATCACAAACTCGCGTTAATTAATCGAGGGAAACCTCTCACGATCCCAAAGTATAGAAAAATGATCCAAATGATCATTTTCTACATATTTGAAATAATGAAGGTTATCAACCTTGAAAACCAATGTTCGTGAATCGAAAGACTTCATAGATCGAAAAATTAAATAAAATCGAAAATAAAAAAGAAAATGAGAAGATAAAAAGAGAGTGGTCTCTTTCTGTGTCGGTTCACAATTTGAGATTTGGTATAGGTGTGTGTGGTTGAACGGAGGGTTGAAGCGGAAGTTTAACGGGTTTTGGGTGGTTGATGACGACGAAGAGTGGGTGACGTTTTGAATAGTTGCGATTTATGTTTTACAGATTATGAATGAAGAGGATTGGGGGTGAGCATAAGAAAATGAATTCAAAAATGAGGGAAGATCGGTGGAATTCCCCAGGTATGTTACCTTTTTTCTCCCTTTTCTTTTTTTCTGGGTTTATTTTGAGTATATGGATGTTAGAAGAGTGTTGTTTGGATTGATGGGTTGAAGAAGGTTTTGGTTGAAGATGCCGAAGGAGTAAAAGAGGTTCTTATAAGTCGTTGCATCCCATTTTTGGGGATTTCTGGAGTGATTAGCTTTCACGCGGAAGATGCGCATATATGATACAGGATGTTAATAAATTTTATCATTTTTTGGAGTGAGAGTCCAAACTCAGCAGCGTCTTGGTGGTACCTGTTGGTCTGTTGCATTGGTTCAGGTTACTGCATGAAGAATCATGCTGGTAGGTGGGATTTTCCGTAAATCATGATATGGTGAGAGAGTTTATGGTCCCCCCTCTTTGTCATGTACAGAAGGGGGTATTTGTCTTCTGCTATGAGTGATTTTAAAATTATCCCTTTTGTGAAATCTCTTACTATTTGCTTGGACTTGTGTAGGTTTGGATCAATGTGTAAAGGCTAAGTATGCTGGAAAAAGTTTTTTACATCATGGGCTTGCGAGGTGCTTTTTGGGAGTATCATGTATATTGGTCTTTCGGTTGCAGCATGATACCCTTTCTAGTGGTTAACTTATCTTGTGTAATGGAAGGAAATCCAAAGCCAAAAAAAGTCTTCATCAATGATTGTAATAATTTCTAATGGACTTTTAGCATGGGCTTGTAATGTATGGGCCTAATACACTTTTTTTTTTGTAATTTTTTGCAATGGACTTTTCTTCATGACATGGGCTTTTTGAATATTACTCAAGGACCCTTTTTTTGTAGTAATACTTTGTGATGGATAAAATTAACATGGGCCTTTATGGAAAACTGATTTATTTGCTTATAAATCACATTTGGTGTAATGGTAAAAAAAAAAGATTTAGACTTTGTGAATTTTGTCTTGTATCATCATTTTCCATTCTTGTAATTCCTTGAATTCTTCGATAAAAAACAATGACGAATAGAACTCAAATTTCCACAATAACTCCATGTTTCACATTTCAAAATATTCTTTAATTCTTCTTTGAGCAGAAAGTAACAATGGGCAACGCAAGACCTTGAAGAATAGACATTTTTTGCTGATTTTGAACCATGAGGCCAAATGCACCAAACTCGGATATTTTGTAACCTGAGCTTTGCATACACACAAAAGAAAACCTAGCTTGGAGCCTTAAACGCAAAATATTTGAATCTAATCCACGCTTGTCTTCCAAATGATCCAATAACTCATGTAACTTGTAAATGACGCTATTCCAATTTGTTTAACCAAGATTAAGTCAAACTGCCACTTGGATCTCAACTATGACTACTGTCATACCCTAAATTTTGACCCTTAGGTCCTCATTATCATTTTAGGATCATACTCATATGATTATCTAACCTTAACCCAATTCAAGTTTTTCTTTGTAAAGATGCAGATGAATTAGGGTTTTGCGCAATTAAGATCAAAACTTCAAAGGAGTGATTAATCAATGTTTTGGGCTAATTCAATCATGAAAAGAGATCAAAGATAATATTAATGACAATTGAGAATCCAATTTGAAGTGGTCATTCCAGGATCAAGAACAGTGCAGTCCAGAGGCCCCGATTATGGTTTTTGACTAGTCAAAGTCAACTGTAGTTTGACTTTGATGTTGGAAGGTGTTTTGTTGGTGGAATTGAGGTCCATGAAGTTCATATAGTTTAATAAAGTTCATTCAAGAAGTTTCAAAGTCTCAAGAGGTCCCGAATGTCAACAGGCGACTCGGTAGGCACCGATCGAGCGCATGGTTGACCGAAAAGTCAACTCTTCAAATTTTAGGAATTGGACTTCAAGTTGTGAATAAAATTTGTTCCTTAGGTCATATTACACTTGCCTATCAATTTTCATGACCATTGGATCAAGGATGAGGGAGTAATCGAAAAATCGGGAAATTAGGGTTTTGAAAGGGGCCAAACCCTAACTCCTTAACCACACATCCAAATAAGTTGGTTCCAAGCTCATTGGAAAGCTCTTGACAAGTCCTACAAAAGTCACATAGTGGTCCACAGTCAGAAAATGCATATTTTTGGAGTTAGAAGCAAATTCATTACAAGAAGGGAAAATAACTTCAAAAAATTCTAAGTTATTTCACCTTAAAAGCTTATTTTCAGCCAACTTTGGAGGAATTTTTGACCTAGTTTCAATTGGAGTTGGACTTTCTAACAAACATGAATGTTGTAGAGCTACATGAGGGCTTTCGAAAAAGTATTAGAAGTCCTCAAAAGGAGTTATGGTCAGAAAGTTATGGTTGTGGCAAGTTGGTGGTTTCACACTTTAGTCCCACATTGTCAAAATTTCAAGAATCTTTCTTTTCTCAAATATGACCAATCTCAGCTTGTGAAACATGTTTTATCTGATATATGGAAGGTTTGTAGCATAGAGGAACAAAGGAAATACATAGGAGAGGCAATTTTCCAAACTTGCAAGTGGCTTGCAAGTTGCCTTGCAACTTGCATTTTAATATCATACACCAAGCATGAGGTGGAAAGCAATTCTGAACCAGCCACAAGCTACACTCTCTAGCCTGAATTTAGAAACTTCAATTTCATCATGAAGCTTGACTTTAAGCTTACCTAGCAGCCAAGGAAGCTCTCTTTGAAAGTTGTGAATCAAAAGTGTAATACCTTTCTTCAAAGTGAAGAAATCTCTCAATCTGCCCCAAACCATCCCAAAGCCTATAAATAGGACCTTCATCACACTTCATTCCACACATAAGAGCTATCCCAAAACCTTACAAACTGATAGTTCTCTTCTTTCCCTCTGTTTGCTTGAAAGTGCAAAATCCACAAAAACCGGTAAAAATGTCATTTTGCACTTTTCACACCAGAACTTTTTCCAAACACTATAACACTTCAAAAACCACATAGACAAACTTAAAATGACCCTCTGAAGCTGTTCCCACCATTGGTTTTCTAAAAAAATCAAAGGATCAAAAAGTCAACTTCCACACCACCATAGTTTGACCTTTATGCATTTTTTTCATGCCAAAACACTACCTCTCACTATTCCCACCATTATAACACTTCAAACACCTCATGTTCATCATATTATATCTGTTCAAAACCACAAAAAGCAGCTGGAAGCTCATATATGAGATCTGTCCACAAATTGCATTTTCTTCAAAAAGGAGGCAAATCCACTAAACTTGATAAAAAGGGAGAGTCTCTGGTTTTTCTTCTTCTGCTATTAGATTGCACAAGAATAGACTACAAGAGGTAAGCCTTGATGAATCTTTCCATTAATATATATTTTCATGCTTGGCTCTGTTATACAATAATTGTATGTTGGTATTTTGGCATGTGGATTGTTGGTTTGAATACAATCCTGTGAGAGGGCTGTTTTTCAAAGTTTACTTCAGGCTTAGGTTTAATGTTCTCATGTTGCTTCCTTGTTGTGAATTCAATATCTCAGAGCTGTTTAGTATTATTGTTGTTGTTGAGTTCATGAGCTAGTCATAGGTCTCATTGCCTAGAACTGTCATAATCTTGTTGCTGCCAGAATTGTTCTTCATGAATTTAGAACAAGGCAGTGATCCCGTTTTGCTTGTGAACACATATGTGGTCAGTCTGATATTTGGGGGAGGTTTTTAGAAGATATCAGAACTGCTGGGCAGGTCTGGTTTGTCTGATGGGTTGTGGATGAGAGTGATCACTTTTTGAGCTAAGGCCAAGGTTTTGTCAAAATGGTGGTGACATGGTATGTTTGTGCAAAATAAGACCAATAGTTAAAACTCATGATTTGGACTGTTCGATTCAGGCTGCTATTTTTGACCATGTTACATTAAGAAGCTTGCATTTGTGCTGTGAAATGGGCTTTGTCATGTAAGTTAGACCATTTTCTGTTAGGATTTGAGCACCCTTGGGATTCATGTTAGGATTCATGAGTGCTGAGTCTGTGAGCTGCTAATCACCTCTGTGTTTGTTTGTAATACTGATGTTCTTGCATTAAAGAACCTACTGTCTTGATAGTAAGGCAATTTGGATGAGTAGGTTTAGCATGATGACTGTTGAGTTTCTTTTTCCCTCTACACCAGATTTGCTGCTATAGGCAGTATGGTGTATGATTTTTACAGTTCATTTGTTTGAAGTACCAGGGCATGATTATCTGTTTGCCTTAAGGCTGTTAACACCCTTAATGTACCTCTGCCTTAGGGTTTGAAATTCCAAGTACCTTAATTTGCAAGTCATAGGTTTGTCTACCACTAGAGCAGTTTGTGGTTTGCAGTGCTTGTACATACTACACTGCTGAGATTGTGGTGTATGGTTGTTTTAAAGCTGTTATGACAACTGATGGTTGTCTTGGCCTTCCTTGAGGTCAATCAACCTCTTCATGCCACCAGTTTTTATTGAGATTTTAAAAGTTTTGTTTATGTGAGTTTGTGATTTAGTGAGTTCCAATATGGATGATATGATGAAATGATAATTTAATATTTGTTGACCAGCCATGTTTGAATTTTCTTAAACCATGTTCCTATTAAAATTCCAGTTTTATTCTGTGGAGTTCCTTGTTTGAGATAGTCTCAGAACTGCTGGCTAAATTGGATTTGTGGGAATCATGAGCTCTTATGCTGCTATAGCATTTTCTGTTGAAACCATTCAAGAATGTTGCTTGATACATGAGTTTTATTTGGTCTGCTGTCTGAAACTTGCTGGTTTGTTAATCCATCAGTTCCATGTTTGGAACTTTGCTAGTAACCAACAGGTGTCTAATGCTACTTTTCAGTTTCGTTTATTTTAACAGATTAGTAGCTGCTAGTGTAGCTTATAGTACTTTGGTGCTAGCAGTTTTTTTTTCCTGCCTTGAGGTTTGTCTAAACTCCTTTTTAACTATTCTTACAACTGGTGCAGCAGTTAGGTTGTAGATGTTGATTATGGTTTGGAGGATTTGGTTTTACCTGAGCTTTATATACTGCTAGGTTTGGTACCTTGTATGATGAAGTTTTATGTACTAGCTGGTATTTCTTGGTTTCACTTTAAGCTTGCCAAACTGGTTTTGAAACTTACCTCTACAATTCATGTCACATTTTCAACTCAATGGTCATTTTCTTTTCTACCATGATTTTGAATCTCATTTTTGTCTGAACTTCATATGTGTGATGTTTAGAGTGTGTGCAGGCTGTTCTTTTGGTTTAAACCTATTTGATGTAAGTGATAATTTTGAAAATACTAGCTTGCAACTCACATACACTATTTTGATCTATTTATTTTGGATAACAATTTCCTGTTGAAACTTCATCTAAACCACATTTTAAACTTGCACAAACCATTACTCACTATTAAAAACATCTATTTTGATTTTTAGCTTCCATGTGCATATTCAAACACTCCAACTTGCATGATCATGCCATTTCTCATTCCAACTGTATTCTGCATAAAACTAACTGTTGGAATTCATCAAATATGTCATTTGTAACATGTTCAGGCCTTTACTTGATTGAGATAACAGTTAGTTTATGTTTTGAGGTTTGAAATGCATACCAAAATGCTCATTTGCATGTGCCTACGAGTTTTTCAATATATGCATCTTCTGGAAAAATGAACCCTACCATCATGATCCTCTTGAAATTCTAGGCAGGTTACATTAAAATTTCGTCCAAAAACGTTGAGTATTGAAGGAGTTATGGATTAAAACGTATTTGACAAATCCACTTATTTTGCCTAGTTCTTGCCCAAAAAAATAGGCATTTGATGGCTTATATTTATTTTAGGGTGGCTTATACATTGAATGTATAGCCACCTCAGTGGTAAGAGCATGCACGCATTTATACCCTTTCACTGCCTGATCCTGAGTTCGATCCCTGAGGAGGATCAACTCTTTTGGAATTTTTCATATTTTTCAAAGTTTCATAATTTTGTCTTTCTCTCTCATGATCACACGCGCGCATATGGCTCAGTGGTTGCCTGTTGCACTTGCAATTCTAAAGGTGGTGGGTTTAAACCCCCATTTTGCCCATTTTGTTCCTTTTATGTTATTTTATTTTCATTAAATTTCATAAATTTGTAACTTCTTCATCTTTTATCATTTTTCATCCGTTCTTTTTGTGATGTGTTCATTTTAATATCTATTTTTATTTGATGAATTAAATCTCATGTGGTTCATGATTTCAAATGCTTTTTGTCTACTTGGAAGTTGTGTACTTTTTTCAAAGTCGTTACATTGCGTCTTGATGATTTTCCTTTTATACCATGTATGTTTATCTTGTGAAGTTTGTCGATGTTTGTTGCCATTGTGTTATATAACATGCTAGGGTTTACTCTACTTTGAGTGTCACCATAATCTCTGATGTTTCCTCCTAAATTATGAGGTTAAACTAATTTGCTTGTACATAACTACTAAACTGCCTTTTACATTTACACCTTAGGGTTCGAGTCGCCGTACTCACTTTTAACCATCCCGCCGTGGACACCCTTTATCCTAGCCTTAGGATTTAAGTCGCCGTACTCACTTTTCCTGTCCCGCCGCGGACAATTTTCTTTCATTTACACCTGAGGGCATGAGTCGCCGCACTCACTTTTAGCGTCCCTCCGTGGACGTCCCATATTACAACAATTTTAACGTAGACTTGGAGTCGCCGCACTCCGTGTAAGTATTTCCCTATGAATGCTTACGTCCCCATGGAACCTTGACCACAGTCAAGAGTTCTTCACCCTTAGCTAGGGGAACTACGATTGCTATGATTCCATTCCCGTCAGGATACGTAGGCACGAGATGCGATGTCTTCGTGAGCAAACTTGTACATACCTTTATACTTTAGATTTTTACCTTAGCACTTTTCCCTTTTAGCAAGCAACTTTATCAAACACAAATATTAACAAGAGGTTCCTGTAGAATACTACAGATGCTTAGGATGCTAACACCTTCCCTAGGTATAACCAACCCCCGAACCTTTAAGATCTCTCTTTGCTTAGCTTTAGGTCTTACCTTTTGCTTTTCATTTTTGTAGGTTTTTTCTTTCTTTAAACCTTTCCTTTTTTGGATAAATTAAAGTCCGGTTGTAAATGAATTAAGATTCAAGTTAATCAATAGCTTGGTATCCAGATTTCACCCCAACAGAAAATGGCGACTTCACTGGGGATAACTTCCCCTAAGAGGGTTAAGCCCACCTTGTTTATATTTATGTTTGCTTTATGTTTACTTGCTTTTATATTTGTATATATTTGTACATCTATCTGTTTGTACTTGGGTTTTTCCATATGCAGGTTTGTTACCTTGAGTGGTGAGATAGTACTATACCCGTGCTTGAGCGCACTTATGGTAGGATGGTGGGATATTCAAGAAAGCTTATAGGGAGTTGATTCCCGACCAAGCTGACTTGAGAAACCACTGCTCAGTAGAGGCCCTTCTGAGAGTTAGTACTGTTGATCGAGTATTCGTGAAAACAATGCTACTTTCTACATAGGAGCCCGTGACACTGAGGACTTTTAGTTACCTTTTACCCCACTTGGCCTTTTAGGACGTAATGCGATGACTATGAGGGAGTAATTCCGAAGTAGTTGATACGCGATACTATACTCAGACGAGACTCTCTTGAGAATATTATTGATTTCCAAGCATTTGGTGTGTCGATAATATCCAAAAGATGGGTTGTTGACTCTGGGAACTTTGTTAGAACCCGTTGTGCAGGTGCTTTACCCCTAGTACATACCTTATGATTGGTTCTTCACTCAAAACCTCATGTTGTGATCTGGAACCTTTGATCCAGCTATATGTGTTTTACATCTTGTCTTGCATCGCATCGCATTGCATTTGCATCTTGCAGGCTCCAAGCCCATGTACCATTCAAGGGAAGGACCAGACAAGCTGTCTTGAAAGAAATGCATCAGCATCCTCTCGTCATTCGAATAAGCCGACATCCTTCTATAGTATGACCGCACATGTACCTTTGGACAGGTATCTCCCTTATATTTGTCAAATGTGGGAGCTTTAAACTTTAGCGGTACCCTCAGGCCGGGCACCAGACCCATTGTGGTCATATCTAAACCAACAGCACTTTGATTCACAACACCTTTCATCTGCTCCTCGAGCATCTTGATTCGCTGAGCGTTATCTACAGGACCTTCAAAACCTCCACCAGAGAAAGCATCTTCTTGTTGGTCTTCTATCCAATTACCGTTCCCGTTTCCGTATCCATCGTACCCATTGTTACGACCAAATCTAGCCTGATTCATCACAGGGCCCCGCCCCCTGTTACCATACCCTGGAGCGACCCCGGCAGGTCCAAAAGACATTACTCCAGTGCCATTTCCGTTACCGAATCCGCCATAACCCTGATTGGTATTACCAAATCCAACCTATCCGAAGCCCTGAGCGTTGAAGCCGTACTTCCCATCTTGATTAGCATAATCAAACCCCTGGTCGTTATAGCCAAATCCGTTATTACCGAAGCCATTACCTCCAATATCATCACCGCCCAGATTGGCATCTCCGAACCCAACGTTGTTAATGACAGTCTTGTTACCGATTCCTGCGTTACCGTTCCCGGCGCCAGCGCCATTGTTCACATTCACAGCCGGTATGTTCGCCACAGGTGGAGCTACCGGTGTAGGAGTACCATCCCCATGAAGGGTGTCAACTCGTACCGAATTGTGGTCTTCGTTTCCATGCCCCGCATTTCTCACCAGCAAAGGCTGCACCAGAGCTTGCAAGTTTTCCTGACCTTTCACAATTGTCTCCATCGTCTGCATGAACAGCGCCAGCTTCTCACGCATGTCCTGCATTTCGCTCTGCATCTGGTCCATAACTCTCTTGCAGTTGGTACGAGTAGAGTATCGGTGCGGGCGTTGACTTTCAATCCTGAAAAGACCTGTACGGTGCAGGAAATGAGATACAGTTCAATAATCACCTGTAATGCAATATGAATGTGAATGCAAATGCGACATGTGTCTGTGCATTAGGGAATATCACTCCCCAATTCTAGTGCGAATGTGTCAGTGTGGTGACAGTGACAGCAATACGAAGTTCGGAGCCGAATCATAGAAAACACCTCATACATTACAGAGAAACCCATCAAGTCAGGAATACAATATCAATGAGCGTACAATAAGAAGGCATGACCTCAACCAACAATCCTGGTGATGGTCAGCACAATGCAAATAAAGCATACACATTAATACATGAAATAGTCAAGTGCGACCATACGCCTGGTACTCCTCTAATAACCTCTTGGTCTCTGGATGACTTGGTCGGGTAAGCAAACCCTCACCAAGTAGATCTCTTCGCTTGAGAACACGTCATAAATCACCAGCAGATTCCTCCCGTGCCCCTTCTCCGAAGCGATCTTCTAGCTTCCGTTTCTGAGACACAACCTCTTTCTTGCCCTCGATGGCCTTGTTCAATGAGTTCTGAAGACTATATCTTGCCATCACCTCCTCTTCATACTTTTTATTGCTAGCCTTCAACTGATCTTCGAGTTCAGAAATTTGCTGCTTCAATTTGTCTTCCCACTTTTTGTTGTTGGTTAGCGTAGCATTCCACGTTTTGTTGCAAGAAGAGATTTCCCGGTGGGCGGCATCGAGTGCCTTCTTCTTGGACTCTAACATATCATGAGAGCTTCTGAATTCTTTCCCCAGGCGTTCACGCTTCTTTTTCTCTTCGGTCAGTTCAGCACCTAGCCTGTTTACTAACTCAGTCTGTTGTTGGAAAGAATGCACAACTTTGTTCTTCTCACTACGCATCTGAGCCAGTTCCTTTTCTAACTCTTCATTGATCTTTATCAAGTCCTCTTTTTCTTTCACGACCCGCTCATAGACCTCAACAGCTACAGTAGTGGGTTCCTCCACTGGAATGGGAACAGGACGTGATACTGCTGGAAAAGGCATATGTACCTGTCTTACCCTCTCCTGGATCCACACCTTGTATGGCATATAGGCCTGACAATCATTCTTGCCTAGAAATGGTTTCCCTCTTCTGCAGATATGATTCCAAGCGTGTTGAAGCTTGGCCAACAATTCCCCACTCAAGTCACCGGTGAAATACAAAGATTCCTGTATTTTTTCCTCCTTTGGCGGGCTTTTCAGAGCATAACCGAATTGCCTGATCAATAATGATGGATTGTAATTAATGCACCCTTTCCTCCCAATCAGAGGAACATTAGGATATCCGGCGCATCTGTAGATAATCTCAGATCCCAATAAAGCTTTTTCAAACCAGCCAACATCTTCTGAAGAAAGTCCCATCAGATGCTCAGACCAATCCACCGTATCTGCAGACTCAGCAAAGATACCCTTCTTGGGCAGATGACTCTCAAACCACATATACAGCAAGGGTACACAACAAGAGACGTTCTTGCCTCTCCTATTCTCATTTTTGTAATGCAACGAATGGTAGAAATCCCCGATCAATGTGGGTACAGGGTTGCCAGCAGCAAACAAATGAAATGCATCAAAGTCCACAAAATTCGGGAAGTTGGGAAACAGTACTATCCCATAGATGCACAGAGCCAAAACAGCATTAAAGACTATCCAGCATCCACTCTTGGTGTATTCCTGGGCTTTACCAATCAGAAACAGGAGGGAGAAGCCTGGAACCCCGCGCCAAGAAGTCACCAATAGCTCAGAAGCGTCCATGTGTAAAGCCACTGCTAAGTCCTCTAACTTGGGCTTAGCGTCAAAGTGAATGAAAGGAACCTTATTCTGTACTGGCAGCTCAATAAACTCTGCGTACTCTTCCAAGGTGGGCCCCAAAAGAAAGTCCTTAAAAGTGAAGCATCTCAATGCAGGGTCATAAAATTGCATCAAAGTATACAGCCCATTCAGCCCCACCTCAGTTGGTTTGCAAACCAATCTCAACAGTCTTCCGTAACTCATCCTGAAGCTTCTCCGGACATCCTCATCAGCAAGGGAAATCAAACCAAGCAGGGGAGTAACATCAGGGGTAGGTAACTTGTATGCAAATGTCCTTCTCAAACCAGCCATGACCAATATTCAGAAGTCCGGACACTAGAATCAGGGAATATGCAAATGCACCTGCAGCACAGACACACGTTAATGAAATGCAATGATAATGGTTATGCAAACAATGCAATGCAATTAAAATGCAACAAAGGACCAAGGTGCCCTGGCTGAGAAGCCCAAACCACATCGTGAGTCTCAATCAGATCATCCAGAATTCCTCAACCCTGGTCTTAGACAGACCCAATACAAAGCTCCAAGTGGGTCTCTGATAGACCCCCACACTTCTCCACTTAGTCTCTGATAGACCCTTCAACTGTCCATGAATATCCTGAATCTCAAATCAAGAAACAAACCGGTATCTGGAGGTCTAGTTACCTACATAGCCCCAAACCCCCTCACAGGTAGGTGTCCTAGCAACTGACAATGGTACGACATCCTATGCGGTCGTCGGCGTCACAGACTTTTAGGGTTGATGATACGATTCCCAGAAGGAGT
Source organism: Lathyrus sativus (assembly GCA_963859935.3). Classification (NCBI taxonomy): domain Eukaryota; kingdom Viridiplantae; phylum Streptophyta; class Magnoliopsida; order Fabales; family Fabaceae; genus Lathyrus; species Lathyrus sativus. The sequence goes on from OZ012741.1 coordinate 507,614,227, forward strand.
GGCATCATCAAATCCTGAAGAGGCCTCACTTAGCCAACTTCCAATTGATCGGTTCCCAGAGTCGACAATCCAACTAACCAGCAACCCATGCCACCCAAAGGGTGGGACAAGATGCCAACCAGAAGAACCTCGTCTGAGTGTGGATTTTGCGGGACACTAGGACATGCAAAGCATGTGCGCGCCCGCTACTTTCCACTCTAATTCTAAGTACGCTCAAGCCCAGGTCCGGCTTATCTCTCAATAACAGAACCCCAACACCCAATAAACAACAATAATCAATAATATAGTGCTGAAGGTAAATGACATAAATGTAAATCCATACAAAGCCCACGACGGGAAAACAAGCGTTAGGATTGACTCGCTTAGGGGACGTTGGATTCCCAGCAGAGTCGCCAGCTGTCGCTACTGCGAAAATCGGCGCCGGCTGAACAGAAGAGTCGCCACCGTGCATTATTTATCCCAAAGGAGGGAAAGGAAATGCTCAGAGTAAACCTACCGCAAAGACGGGAAAGGAATAGTCATCGCAACCAAATCCTGGATTCGGGAGTCGGTTACGCAAGGGGAAGGTATTAGCACCCCTCACGTCCGTCGTACTCGACGGGATCCACGCTTGTTTTCTAGTACGGATTGTTATTCTATCTATTCTACAGGTCTGGGGTTAAAAAGAAAAGAAAATGACTCGGCAAAGTATCGCACTTTATGCCTATGTATTCCCGTCTGGAACGAGAAATCAGAGTCAATGTAGTTCGCCTACCTACTGGAAAGGAGGGGAAGGTTGCTCGCTAGGATATCGCATCCTATGCCTACGTACTTTCATACAGCATGAAAGATCAGAGCAAATGTAGTTCGGGCCACGTACGACACAAGTCTGTCTTGATTGTTTTTATCCTTCTGAAAAAGGTTTTCTCCTAGTTATGGGTCCAAGCGGACAAAAATGACGTTTTTTGATTGGTTCACAGTCTTTTACGCAAGAACTGTTTTTTATTGATGTTTATCCTTTTATTGTATTTTTCTGATTGTTTTGAGAAAGGAGAGACAACAACTCTAAAACCTATGGTTGAAAACGGAATCAAAATCTACCCTAATGTTGTCATGCATGGACGAAAACCTAATGTCTGTCATATTTCTCTCTTGCGCAGAGAGAAACAGAGATCCTAAGGGAATAAACGGAAAAACAACAGCATATATACAGTAAAACAGTAAAATGCATGAATGCAGCAGTACAAGCGAGGCAAGGGAGTCCCACTCAAACTCAAACCTAGAAAACAATGAGCAAAGTGAAACAGCTTCACCTCAATCTCAAGGGGACAATTAACAAACAATACAGTCAAGAAACTCAAACAATACATCACCAGCTCTAAACAGCAAAACCTGACAGCACAAGCTCCTTCTTCTATCAGTCTTCAAGGCAATGAACTTCATCCTCAATCTTCAAAGTTTCTTCAAAGCAAGCTCTCCTAGATGAGTAATAGTTCACAAGATGATTTGGGATGTTAAACAATCAGTTGACCACCAAAGGTGGTATACAGACTGTTAACAAAATACAGACTGTTTCTCTCAAAAGTTATATCTCCTAGATACTGTCACTAAGCCTTCCAAAGTAAGGAGGTGAATATCAAAGAGAGACTTTGAATCATAGAGAAGAAAGGAGGCAACAGAAGCCATCCATATTTGTGAAGAAATTTTCTATTCTAAGGCTCTCTCTAGCTCTTAGGTCCTAGATCTTCAATCAATCTTCAAGCAAGCCTAGCACCTTCATCAAGCTTTGATCTTCAGCTTCAACTTTGTCTTCAATATGCTTCATCATCATGCTCTTCAAACCAAGCCCACACCCCAAGCAAAGCCCAATAAGCCCATACAAACAAAATAAACCCCAAAAATGCTAATATAGTAGGGAAAATTCTAATATTATTTCTAGGGGATCTACTAAACCTACCCTTAATACCCATATATGCCCCATAGCCTAACTTGTCCTAAAAAAACCCAAAATCTAAAGTTATTGTGGACCTATGTTGAAGTTTAACCTAATTTTACACAACCTAGAATTATCTAATCAAAACTATCCTAAATATCATCACAAAAATATGGAATTAATCCAGGGGGAACCTAAAACATATATCTAACTAACCTAAAAAGATTGACCTAAAAATACTAAGGGAACTACCTAAACTAAAATGTACAAATTAAGGTATCAATATAAAAGAATTAAAAAGCTATTAAAAGTAAAAATATGCAAAAACTATTAAAATGCATGATATGGAAAATGTTTTCATTTGATATTTTTCTAGATAAACATATGAAAAGGGAGAAAAAATTCCCATTAAAAAATATTGATTTTTCTATTTAATATGAATTTTCAAACTTTTGAGAAATTTTGGAGAAAAATAAAATGCAAATGAATCATAGGGGTGCAATCAGAAGTAATATCTAGTTCATATGATGATGGGCCCAGATAGGGGGGGTCTGGATAACAAAGCGCTAGGCCCAGCATTTAAACAAAAAAAACAATTAAAATTGAAAAGAAAAAAAAAGGAAAAGCGCGGTGCGAATAGAAACAGGTTATAGTTCAAATCAGGATTGGGCTTCAATTGGGGGGTGGGAATAGACAAAATCACCCAAAGCCCAGAAACCGCTTAAGTGAAACGCGGCGTTTCGCTGTGTTTTCAGCCTCCCTCCAAAAATCAAATCAAATCTGGACCGTAGGATCTGGTCTTGGTCAATAAGTCTTGCTCTCATCCAACGCATGTGGGTTATCTTCAACCTTGAGATTAGGGTTTGCTGCAACTCCCATTGAAACACAACTCCATGCGCCAAACTTCCATCCTTTCGTTCTCCCTCATTTAAGCATCAATTTTCAAAGTTTAAAACACAAAGTTGATTAGGATTTCACCCTGAATACGGCTATGGCATTGGTTCTCATTGAAATGGTCTAAATCAAACAGCCCGAATGTGAAACTCCATTGATCTCAAAATACCATCAACCCACGACTTCAACCAAACTCTCATTTCTTTACATCAGAATGAACCTCACATTACACTAATTAAAATCAGCTATTAATTTGGCATTAACACTCCTTATTTCACACGATCTTGCTCATCCAAGAATTGACATCCATGAATGAAACTTCTCCAATTGATCCTAAACTCATCATACATGGTCACCTAATTGTCTCTAACAAGTCTACACTAATAAATTACCCTAGCCATTCCTAGATAAGGGTGTAGAAATGATTTTGCAAACCTGGTTCTTGGATATGGTAGGTGATGAAGATCTTCAATTCAGGCCTTGCAACTCTTCAAGAATAATCCCTGGATGATGAATCTTCTTCTGTTTGCAAAAGATTGGAGGGAGAGAGCTTGTACTTCAAGATCCAATGGTAATGGCTTCTTTTCAAATCCAATGTAAACCCCTTCAATTCTCCATCAATGGAGCTTCAACTCAGTATGAACACTCTCAGAAATATCTATGGAGAAGGTTTTTGGAGAAAAAATGGATTGCAATGAAGAAGAATATGAAGTTTGATTGTGATTTGCAATGGAGGAAAATGGATTTCACTCTCTCTTCTCTACACCAATTAACACCAACCTTGCATCAATGCAAGTTGCACTTGTTATATAGAATGGATTAGAACAGTCTAGAACCATTTAGGATCATCTAATGAGAACTTCATCTTTTCATGCAATGGTATTTTGAATTTTCATTTCTCCTTACATGGTATCTCATGCCAAAACCCTTGTAACCTTTGTAACCAACTTGATTTTATCCCCACATGATATTTTGGATGAGATACAATGAATAACCAATGTGCTTGTTAAGTTTTTCCTTGTTTTGGTTTGGTACCCTAATTTGCAAGCAATCAAATTACAAAGCAACCCTATGATGCAAGCCTCAAATAAAAATTGTGGCTGAACCATTGTTCTTAGAATGTCATTTGGAGTCAAAATGACCTATTACATGACATGGTTTGGACTTATAACTTGGGATTTCCATTTTCCAAATTCACTTGAATTAACTTATGCCTCATTTTTAGGCCATTTTTATCACTTTTTGATATGAGCCTTTTCAACATCTCATGACCTCCCTAATAGCCTTAAAACATCATTCTAAGCAAGTTTGATGTTGAAGATTGTTTCATTTGAAGCTTGGAAGTAGGAGATATGGCCTTATGCTTGAAATGACTTATAACCTCCAAATGACCAAAATGCCCTTGGCTTGACAAGATCATAAGTAGAGCTCCACAAATCATATTGAGGCATACCATACCTTTATAGAAATCTAAGATCATGGGGAACAATTTTCATGTTGGCCAAAAACCCATTTGAAAACTCCTTAAGGGGTAAAAGTTGCTTGGAAGTCAAGTAACTTTCACAGACAAATTTCAGATGCCTCTGATGACCTGTAACTTGCAAGAACCATAACTTGAGTTCTACAAATCTCCTTGATGCCTTCCACCACTAAAATTAAAGGTCTTGAGGTACTCTAAAAGTTTCATGTTGGCCAAGGATCCATTTGAGACTTGCATTTTGAATTACTTTGCTTGGAAGTTTGACCTAAACCAGGGGATTTTACTCAGAAACCCTAATTCAGAAACTTCTCTTCTTCTTGATTTCTTGTGATTTCTCCTTGGCACAACACCACATCCATATCCACATATCAAATGATGAATCCCACATCCTCCACATAGGCCTTGATACCCTTCAATCAAGCATTTGACCTAGGGTTGACCCAGGGTTGACCCAGATGACACCCTAGTTGACTGTCTTCAACTGTAGCTCTTGCAACCATGCCAATGACTTGTCTTACTTTCAAAAGGACCCTCTAGGTCTTCCATGCCCTCAATCCATAACCCATAACTTCTCTGATGATCTTCACATACCCTTAAGATAGGAGAGAAACCCACTGCTTGGCCTTTAAACTTCCCAAAGCTTCAATTTCTTTCTTGGTGATTTGAATAGGCTTGAATCTTGATAAGAGCCTCTTGAATATATTCCTTGAGATGAAAAATAGCACTTGATCCCTTGTCAGATGACTTTTTATGCTATGCTATGCAAATGATTAGACTATGTACATGACTTTTTATGCAAATGACAATGCAATTGAAACATAAACCAAGTGAAGTAGGTTGAGCAAATTTTAGGGTGCAACATCTGCCCCTATTCAAACGACTTGGACCCGACTGGGTGAAGAGCGAACGACCTTCAAACATTCGAGGTACGAGACGGTTGAATACTAAGAACCCGGAAATTTGCCAACCGCAGAAATAAACTGCACAACTGTTTGGGGGACAACATCCGTCACTTGAACCTGATTGTTACGGTAACAACTGATCAACCACCTGATACCGATATGATTTCAACACTAACCATCTGTGCACCATCAAACTTGTCAATATATGAATAACCTGGACGAACTTCACTGGGGAAGTACTTCTGTCTGGTCATACAGGAAAATAACCCCGCCATCACTACGGGAAATCACTCCGCCACCACTACGGGAAATAATCTGGGCCACCACTACGGGAAAATAACACCGCCATCACTACGGGTAATAACTCCGCCACCACTACGGGAAAATAACACCGCCATCACTACGGGTAATAACTCCGCCACCACTACGGGAAAATAACACCGCCATCACTACGGGTAATAACTCCACCGCCACTACGGGAAAATAACACCGCCATCGCTACGGGAAATAACTCCGCCACCACTACGGGAAAATAACACCGCCATCGCTACGGGTAATAACTCCGCCACTGCTACGGGAAAATAACACTGCCATCACTACGGGTAATAACTCCGCCATCACTACGGGAAGATAACACCGCCATCACTACGGGTAATAACTCCGCCATCACTACGGGAAAATAACACCGCCATCACTACGGGTAATAACTCCGCCATCACTACGGGAAAATAACACCGCCATCACTACGAGTAATAACTCTGCCACCACTACGGGAAAATAACACCGCCATCACTACGGGTAATAACTCCGCCACCACTACGGGAAAATAACACCGCCATCGCTACGGGAAATAACTCTGCCACCACTACGGGAAAATAACACCGCCATCGCTACGGGAAATAACTCCGCCACCACTACGGGAAAATAACACCGCCATCACTACGGGTAACACAATGCGAGTCTAGTCTTCCAATTTTCAGTGCTGACATGACAGCAAATCTGAGAAGGACTCTACTGGGGATTTTCTGAATCCACACTTCCAGACACCTACTTCGACATAGGCGGCAACTTCCGAAAATTGATTTACGAAATCTTTTGATACTGGCATAACAACACCCTTGAGGAAATACTCCGCTGGAGGGGTAAGAGAAACTTAAACAAGCAACTCTGTGGGGAATAATGGCAAAACGAACATCATCATGACATGTCTCTCGCCGAGACCTTGAATGTTTGGTAATTAATTTGAGCAAGAGCTCCTTCCACCTACAAGGGAAACAACGCTTAAAAACAAAAGGTTAACCAACCTGGCTTATGTTTCAAAATGCATATGTTTGACAATGGCGTAATGCTCCATTCGACATGGAAATGCTACGCGTTTTTTATTCGGTGGATGCAAATATGACACTATATGCCGATGCAAATGCAGGCTCGAACTGTTGGGATAGCTCTAACAAGCTTGCTTCCTCAATCTTGGTCGTCGAGGACAAATATCACCCTGCTGGGGAGTGAACGGGTATCACAAAGTATTCCGGCAAAATAAATGCCAGGACACACAACCAACTCTGTCGGGAAGAGTTTTAACCTTCGAGTTCCACTGGGATGAAAGAAAACACTTGCTGAAAAGAGAGAACTCCGCTGGGGACGAAACGGCCCTCTTGGGGAAAACCAACTGTCTCCGTTGGGGAGAATAAGACCCTACTGGGAAAGGAATCTCTACTGGGAAGAGTAGACTGTCTGGGTACAGCTCACAAGTTTGGAAATATTAATTTTCTGAGGCTAAACCACTCTGCTCGGGATGGGGGATCCTTTTGGGGGACACCACACTGTCTGAATACAGCCTACGATCTTGGAATCGTCAATACTGCTAAGGGTAAGCGACCTTGCTGGAGAATGTCCCTCGGATAAGCTACGACTAGCTGGGGAATCTGATCCTTCTTTGGTAAGGAACATTGTCATCTCAGCTTCAGGGAATGAAGCGCGACCTGCGTGGGGATTCACTTCACGTAACGATCAAGCCTTTCCGTTACGAGCTTCTGGTTAGTACTGCAATCTTTTGATCGTCCACTTTGTATGGTCCAGAACCCTGCAACACCACAAACGAGACAAGACAAGTCTATGCAACCAAATCTATTCAGGTTAGCGTTAGTGGCATCATTTTCAGTCAATTCAAAGTTTTAGCAATTATTGGCAAGGGCCAGCGATGTTATACACTTGCTAGTTTTATTAACCATTGGCGTTTGTCATGTACAAAATAGTAAAGAACAAGCATCAAATACTGAATAACGTGTTTTATTGATTGGGCCCCTGAATGGGCAGAGTTTTGTACACGGGATGTAACTCCTGAAAAGAGGAAGCTACGCACAACAAATATACAAGTATGCACAAGAAGCATAAATACAATGACAAATCAAATTTGCACACATGTCGGCAACGTGATGCAGACGAACATCATGAGCTGATCCTCCTATGACTCGCCTGACTCTAGCGCTTTCCCGGTATTCACACTTCTGAAGAGATTGTATCTGATAATCGACCCCTCAGGTATATTCTCCCGCACCAATGTGCACCGCAGTATCAAATTCGGACCGCAGTCATTTGCTTTTCAAATCCCTAACTTTTGCGTGAACCGCCCTTTGCGGGTTTTCAGTTCACCGGGATACCCTTTTTTGCCGAAGTCGCCCAGTGTAGGTTTTCAACTTCGCGGGTGTACATTTTTTAGTTTTATCCCTAATTTTTGCCCGAACCTTTCATTCTGTTTTTGGTTCGCCAGGATGCCCCATTTTTGCCTGGACTCTCTTTTTTCTGTCCAGCGGGTCAATTTCAAGCAAAGTATTTTTTAACTGCGTCCGAATTCACAGGCGACGTAAAGTCCTCACCGTCCATGGTGGATAACAACAAAGCTCCTCCTGAAAAGACTTTTCTGACAACGTATGGCCCTTCGTAGTTGGGGGTCCACTTGCCCCTGTGATCTGCTTGTGGCGGGAGAATCCTCTTTAGCACAAGGCCGCCCGTCTGAAAGCTCCGAGGGTGTATCTTTTTATCATACACTTTCTTCATTCGGCTCTGGTACAACCGACCATATGCTAGAGAAGCTAACCTCTTTTCATCCATTAAACTCAGCTGGTTTAACCTGTCTTTCACCCATTCTGCTTCGTCCAGTTGGACATCTCGTAATACCCTCAAGGAAGGAATCGCAACTTCCAGTGGTAACACTGCTTCCATTCCATATACCAACGAGAACGGGGTTGCCCCAGTTGATGTGCGTACCGTCGTACGATAACCGTGCAAAGCGAAGGGTAGCATCTCATGCCAGTCCTTATAGGTCACCACCATCTTCTGAACAATCTTCTTTATGTTCTTATTGGCCGCTTCAACAGCGCCATTCATCTTGGGTCGATAAGGAGAAAAGTTGTGATGCTCGATCTTAAAACTCTAACATAGCTCCTTCATCATTTTGTTATTTAAGTTCAAACCGTTGTCAGTAATTATCCGCTCGGGGATTCCATATCTGCAAATGATATCTCGCTTGATAAACCTGGCTACCACCTGCTTGGTCACATTTGCATAGGATGCCGCTTCCACCCATTTGGTAAAATAATCGATTGCTACCAAAATGAACCGGTGTCCGTTAGATGCCGTCGGCTCGATCTTTCCAATCATGTCGATTCCCCACATTGAGAATGGCCACGGTGATGACATCACGTTCAGAGGACTCGGAGGCACATGGATCTTATCTGCATAGATCTGGCACTTATGACACCTCTTCGCAAACTTGAAACAATCGGTTTCCATAGTTAGCCAATAATAACCTGCCCGCAGCAGCTTCCTCGTCATGGCATGCCTACCAGCATGCGTACCAAATGTACCCTCATGTATTTCCTCCATGAGCAACTTCGCCTCTTTCTCGTCTACACAACATAGTAGCACCAAGTCGTGATTTCTCTTGTATAGGACACCGTCTGGATTTAGATAGAAATTACCCGCCAATTTCCTAAGAGTCTTCTGATCGTGACTGGATGCCCCAGCCGGATATTCTTTGTTTTTCAGGAAATTATGGATATCAAAATACCAGGGTTTATCATCAGATGCTTCGTCAATGGCAAATACGAAGGCAGGTCTGTCAAGCCGAGAGATAACAATTCTGGGAGCCTCATTCCAGAAGTTGACTTTATACATGGAAGACAATGTGGCCAGGGCGTCAGCCATCTGATTCTCTGCTCGCGGTACATGATGCAACTCGACCTTGTCAAAGAAGGGCAACAATCTCCTCGCGTAATTCATGTATGGTATCAAATTAAGCTGACGTGTCTCCCATTCTCCTTTTATTTGATTCACCACCAGAGCTGAGTCTCCATATACATCCAGATTTTTGATTCGCAAATCAATGGCTTCTTCAAGCCCCATGATGCAAGCTTCGTATTCGGCTTCGTTATTGGTAACTGGAAAGGTCAATCGAGCGGTAAATGGGATGTGTGACCCATGTGGAGTAGTGATGATTGCCCTTATTCCGCTACCATAGGAGTTTACAGCTCCGTCAAAGATCAACTTCCATTTGGAACCCAATTCTGGTCCTTCGTCTGGCAACGGTTCTTCACAATCTTTCATCTTTAGGTACATGATATCCTCGTCAGGAAAATCAAACCTCATCGATTGGTAGTCCTCAATAGGCTGCTCTGCCAAGTACTCAGATAATACACTCCCCTTTATAGCCTTCTGTGAGACATACTGGATGTCGTATTCGGTCAAAACCATCTTCCAACGGGAAATTCTCCCCGATAATGCCTGCTTTTCAAATACGTATTTGATAGGATCCATCTTCGAGATGAGCATGGTTGTATGGTTCAGCATGTATTGCCTCAAACGCTTGGCGGCCCAGGCTAGCGCGCAACAAGTTTTTTCGAGCATTGAGTATCGAGATTCACATTCAGTAAACTTCTTACTCAAGTAGTATATCGCATGCTCTTTTCTCCCTGTCTCGTCGTGTTGACCGAGAACACAACCCATACTTCCCTCAAGAACCGTCAAATACATAATCAGGGGTCTCCCTGCCACTGGAGGTATCAAAATAGGAGGCTCCTGCAAATACTGCTTTATTTTATCGAACGCCTTTTGACAATTTTCATTCCATGTTACAACCTGGTCTTTTTTCAACATCTTGAATAACGGCTCACACGTAGCTGTTAGGTGAGATATGAACCGAGCGATGTAGTTCAACCTCCCTAAAAACCCACGCACCTCTTTCTCTGTTTTAGGCGTCGGCATCTCTTGTATTGCTTTTATTTTTGCAGGATCAACCTCTATTCCTTTTTCGCTCACAATAAACCCCAGCAGCTTACCCGACCTCACCCCGAAGGTGCACTTGTTAGGGTTCAGTCTCAGCCTGAACTTCCTGAGCCTCTTGAATAGCTTCAGCAGATTCACCAAATGTTCTTCCTCCGTCTGGGATTTGGCAATCATATCATCGACATAAACCTCGATCTCCTTATGCATCATGTCATGAAAAAGAGTCGTCATTGCACGCTGATACGTTGCCCCAGCATTCTTTAATCCGAAGGGCATCACTTTGTAGCAAAATGTTCCCCAAGGCGTAATGAAGGTAGTCTTCTCCATGTCTTCTGGCGCCATTTTAATCTGATTGTAGCCCGAGAAGCCATCCATGAAGGAGAATACGGAGAATTGAGCAGTGTTGTCAACCAGCACATCGATGTGAGGAAGCGGGAAATCATCTTTCGGGCTCGCTTTATTCAGATCACGGTAATCTACGCACATTCTCACTTTACCGTCTTTCTTTGGCACTGGTACAATATTAGTGACCCATGAGGGATATTTCGTAACAGCTAGGAAACCGGCATCCCACTGCTTTTGAACCTCCTCCTTAATTTTCACTGCCATATCAGGCCTAGTTCTGCGAAGCTTCTGCTTAACCGGCGGGCATTCTTCTTTTAGCGGCAGACGGTGCACAACCATATCCGTATCCAGCCCAGGCATGTCTTCGTACGACCAAGCGAACACATCACTATACTCTCTGAGCATTTCAACCAGTCTTCGCTTGACGTCGCTCTGCAACGCGGCTCCTACACGGATGTTCCTTTCAACCCCTTTCGACCCCAGGTTAACAATTTCAATGACCTCCTCATGAGGCAGAATGATTCGTTCTTCTTGCTTTACCAACCAAGACAACTCTTCTGGAACGTCGCCATCTTCAACAATCTCTTCTTCGGCCTGAAATACCAGGTGCTCAAAGTCGAAATGAGTCATAGGCGGTTCAATGATGTCATCTGAAAATATTATCCTGCGAAAGGAATGGTTAAATGCTTCAAAATGTGTATAAAGTGAATAACCACGTTGCCATTTTATTGTAGAACGCAAAAACAGGAAAAATAGAGATCGCAATATTTGTACATGAAAAACGCCTTTTATTTAATGATTAAACAATGCAATGTACATAACAGCACGACCCTAAGCAAAATCACGATGCCCCGGGTAAGACACCAGATTGTTCAACAATTAAGAAAACAAGGTATTACTATTTGGTAGTCACAAGAACAGTCTCCTGAATAGACCAATTGCATAATCCTTGTCCTGGCACGCTCGGCTGAATCCAGGCATCCATGTCGCAGTCACTGTCTCCTTCTTCGGAATCTGAAATAGCGTTGATGGCCTCGTGATACACTCCACTAGCCGTGATTATTATCGGTCCTTTGAAACGGGGTGCCCCTGCAGCAGGTGTTGATGACGATGGTTGATATCCCAGCCCAAATCTGTCCATCTTTACGGGAATATCCAGAACCTTGCCCCAGCCTTTTGTCTCGCCAGTCTTCACTAGAGCCTGAGCCTCCTTGTATGACGAGACTGCCACCTCTGACGCTTTACTCGGCCCTGGAACCTTGTCTTTGATGCGCAACCCTTCAAAGGCTTGACAGGGTGTTTCATGAATCTCGCCGTCGACTTCTACGTACTTGAATGATGACAGATGGCTGACCAATATATCTTCTTCTCCACAGACCGTGACCACACTGTCCCCTACCATGTATTTCAGCTTTTGGTGTAAGGTAGATGTGACTGCCCCAGCACCATGGATCCATGGTCGTCCGAGAAGACAGCTGTATGCCGGCTGGATGTCCATAATGTAAAATTCAGTTTTGAAAATCTCCGGCCCCACCTGGAGAGGTAACGTTATAGATCCAAAGACTGACCTTCGTGTACCATCAAATGCCCTGACCACCAAGTCACTAGGCGTACAAATGATTCCCCTGATGTCCAATTTCATCATTGCTTTCTTTGGCAGCACGTTCAAGGAAGATCTGGTATCTACCAGTACGTGGGACATGACTGAGCCCCTACACTCAACTGAGACGTGCAACGCCATGTTATGCTCTCTCCCCTTCGGGGTCAAATCAAAATCCGTAAATCCCAAGCTATGGCCTGCGTTCACGTGCGCCATCACCCCCTCCAACTGATTCACAGAAACATCTTGGGGTACAAATGATGTGTCCAGAATTTTCAACAACGCATTCCTATGGGCTTCGGAACACAATAACAGCGACAGTATGGATATCTTCAATGGTGTCTGTTGAAGGTGCTCAACAATCTTATAGTCACTCTTACGAATAAGGCGCATAAACTCTTCTACATCTTTCAGTGACGTTTCTTTTTCGTTCCTCTGCACAGGGACATCCTCATTCATTTTTCCTTTACCTTTTGCCAACCGTTCAGCCTCTACCTCAGGCGATATAAAAATTCTCCTACTTCTCGTCATCCCTCCGGTCCCGACGACATTGTCTACAACCTCAGCTGGCTGTCTACTGATATTGATTTTCACCCCATCACAGTATGCTTCCAACCCATAAGTCCAGGGTACCGCCTTAGTGCTCTCATAAGGTGTTGGCCCTGCCTTGGTGATAGTGATCGGCGGTCGCCTGGCTGGCGCCGTTATAGTTATCGTTTTTCGGGGGATTGTCACTGTAGCTACATTATTTTGCTCATTCGCTAATACCTCTGCAGGTTTCTCAACTGCCGTTCTGTCGAATTGCAACGTGCCTTCATCTATCAAGGTCTGGATACCCTCCTTCAATTCAGCATAACCCCCAGCTTGGGTCCAACACTCTAGACAAAACTCATCGCAGCCCGGATACACACCTCCTTTCAATAATCTGCTCTTTATCTCACACAACGGTGTTTTTAGTTCATCAACATTCATGATCAAGTTCAAACCCTCCTCGGTCAAAATAGCATTTGCCCCATGGTTGGGCATGGGCTGTTGTACTATGTTCGGACCTGCTTGTCCAATATTTATGGCCTTGCTATCCAACAGATCTTGCACCACATGCTTGAACGCGTGGCAATTCTCTATGTCATGGCCAGGAGCCCCGGTGTGGAACTCACAGTGCTTGTTCGCATCAAAACCGAACGGAGGAGTGCCCGTCATTGGCGACATAGTCCTCTTTTCCACCAAGTTCAAACCCAGTAACGTCTGTAGCAATTCTGCATACGTTGAAGGAGGCATTTCAAACACCCTCCTTGGTTTGCCCCACTGAATTCTGTGTTGGGCAGGATTTAACCTTTTTGGTGGCTGCTGTTGCTGTGGTGGTATCTGCTGTAGTGGTATTGGTTGTTGATGAAATGGAATTGTGACACTTGCCACCTGTTGCGGATGATTGTACTGATTCCGCCCTCTGCCTCGGCCTCGGCCCCCGAATACTGCACTTGTGTCACCTTGACGACAACCACCAAAAGCTCTTCTGTTACTGCCAGCTGAAGTAGATTCCTCAGCTTGGAATCTCCCCATTTTAATATTACTTTCAACCTTCTCTCCCATCAAGATCAGATCCGAGAAACTACCCAAAGAAGCGGGAAACAGCTTATCATAAAACATACCGGTGAATGTTCCTATGAACATATCATTCATCTCCTTCTCAACCAACGGAGGATGAACTCTTGCAGCCATGTCGCGCCACCTCTGCGCATATTCTTTGAAACTCTCATCTTTCTTCTGTGACAGCCCCTGTAACTGGACCCTGTTCGGTGCCAGGTCAATATTGTGCTTATAATGAGCCACAAACGCTTCGGCCAGCTACTTCCAAGTTTTTACCTGAGTAGGCTCCAAGCCCATGTACCATTCAAGGGAAGGACCAGACAAGCTGTCTTGAAAGAAATGCATCAGCATCCTCTCGTCATTCGAATAAGCCGACATCCTTCTATAGTATGACCGCACATGCACCTTTGGACAGGTATCTCCTTTATATTTGTCAAATGTGGGAGCTTTAAACTTTAACGGTACCCTCAGGCCGGGCACCAGACCCATTGTGGTCATATCTAAACCAACAGCACTTTGATTCACAACACCTTTCATCTGCTCCTCGAGCATCTTGATCCGCTGAGCGTTATCTACAGGACCTTCAAAACCTCCACCAGAGAAAGCATCTTCTTGTTGGTCTTCTATCCAATTACCGTTCCCGTTTCCGTATCCATCGTACCCATTGTTACGACCAAATCTAGCCTGATTCATCACAGGGCCCCGCCCCCTGTTACCATACCCTGGAGCGACCCCGGCAGGTCCAAAAGACATTACTCCAGCGCCATTTCCGTTACCGAATCTGCCATAACCCTGATTGGTATTACCAAATCCAACCTGTCCGAAGCCCTGAGCGTTGAAGTCGTACTTCCCATCTTGATTAGCATAATCAAACCCCTGGTCGTTATAGCCAAATCCGTTATTACCGAAGCCATTACCTCCAATATCATCACCGCCCAGATTGGCATCTCCGAACCCAACGTTGTTAATGACAGTCTCGTTACCGATTCCTGCGTTACCGTTCTCGGCGCCAGTGCCATTGTTCACATTCACAGCCGGTATGTTCGCCACAGGTGGAGCTACCGGTGTAGGAGTACCATCCCCATGAAGGGTGTCAACTCGTACCGAATTGTGGTCTTCGTTTCCATGCCCCGCATTTCTCACCAGCAAAGGCTGCACCAGAGCTTGCAAGTTTTCCTGACCTTTCACAATTGTCTCCATCGTCTGCATGAACAGCGCCAGCTTCTCACGCATGTCCTGCATTTCGCTCTGCATCTGGTCCATAACTCTCTTGCAGTTGGTACGAGTAGAGTATCGGTGCGGGCGTTGACTTTCAATCCTGAAAAGACTTGTACGGTGCAGGAAATGAGATACAGTTCAATAATCACCTGTAATGCAATATGAATGTGAATGCAAATGCGACATGTGTCTGTGCATTAGGGAATATCACTCCCCAATTCTAGTGCGAATGTGTCAGTGTGGTGACAGTGACAGCAATACGAAGTTCGGAGCCGAATCATAGAAAACACCTCATACATTACAGAGAAACCCATCAAGTCAGGAATACAATATCAATGAGCGTACAATAAGAAGGCATGACCTCAACCAACAATCCTGGTGATGGTCAGCACAATGCAAATAAAGCATACACATTAATACATGAAATAGTCAAGTGCGACCATACGCCTGGTACTCCTCTAATAACCTCTTGGTCTCTGGATGACTTGGTCGGGTAAGCAAACCCTCAACAAGTAGATCTCTTCGCTTGAGAACACGTCGTAAATCACCAGCAGATTCCTCCCGTGCCCCTTCTCCGAAGCGATCTTCTAGCTTCCGTTTCTGAGACACAACCTCTTTCTTGCCCTCGATGGCCTTGTTCAATGAGTTATGAAGACAATATCTTGCCATCACCTCCTCTTCATACTTTTTATTGCTAGCCTTCAACTGATCTTCGATTTCAGAAATTTGCTGCTTCAATTTGTCTTCCCTCTTTTTGTTGTTGGTTAGCGTAGCATTCCACGTTTTGTTGCAAGAAGAGATTTCCCGGTGGGCGGCATCGAGTGCCTTCTTCTTGGAATCTAACATATCATGAGAGCTTCTGAATTCTTTCCCCAGGCGTTCACGCTTCTTTTTCTCTTCGGTCAGTTCAGCACCTAGCCTGTTTACTAACTCAGTCTGCTGTTGGAAAGAATGCACAGCTTTGTTCTTCTCACTACGTATCTGAGCCAGTTCCTTTTCTAACTCTTCATTGATCTTTATCAAGTCCTCTTTTTCTTTCACGACCTGCTCATAGACCTCAACAGCTACAGTAGTGGGTTCCTCCACTGGAATGGGAACAGGACGTGATACTGCTGGAAAAGGCATCTGTACCTGTCTTACCCTCTCCTGGATCCACACCTTGTATGGCATATAGGCCTGACAATCATTCTTGCCTAGCAATGGTTTCCCTCTTCTGCAGATATGATTCCAAGCATGCTGAAGCTTGGCCAATAATTCCCCACTCAAGTCACCGGTGAAATACAGAGATTCCTGTATTTCTTCCTCCTTTGGCGGGCTTTTCAGAGCATAACCGAATTGCCTGATCAATAATGATGGATTGTAATTAATGCACCCTTTCCTCCCAATCAGAGGAACATTAGGATATCCGGCGCACCTGTAGATAATCTCAGATCCCAATAAAGCTCTGTCAAACCAGCCAACATCTTCTGAAGAAAGTCCCATCAGATGCTCAGACCAATCCACCGTATCTGCAGACTCAACAAAGATACCCTTCTTGGGCAGATGACTCTCAAACCACATATACAACAAGGGTACACAACAAGAGACGTTCTTTCCTTTCCTATTCTCATTTTTGTAATGCAACGAATGGTAGAAATCCCCGATCAATGTGGGTACAGGGTTGCCAGCAGCAAACAAATGAAATTCATCAAAGTCCACAAAATTCGGGAAGTTGGGAAACAACACTATCCCATAGATGCACAGAGCCAAAACAGCATTAAAGACTATCCAGCATCCACTCTTGGCGTATTTCTGGGCTTTACCAATCAGAAACTGGAGGGAGAAGCCTGGAACCCCGCGCCAAGAAGTCACCAATAGCTCAGAAGCGTCCATGTGTAAAGCCACTGCTAAGTCCTCTAACTTGGGCTTAGCGTCAAAGTGAATGAAAGGAACCTTATTTTGTACTGGCAGCTCAATAAACTCTGCGTACTCTTCCAAGGTGGGCCCCAAAAGAAAGTCCTTAAAAGTGAAGCATCTCAATGCAGGGTCATAAAATTGCATCAAAGTATACAGCCCATTCAGCCCCACCTCAGTTGGTTTGCAAACCAATCTCAACAGTCTTCCGTAACTCATCCTGAAGCTTCTCCGGACATCCTCATCAGCAAGGGAAATCAAACCAAGCAGGGGAGTAACATCAGGGGTAGGTAACTTGTATGCAATTGTCCTTCTCAAACCAGCCATGACCAATAATCAGAAGTCCGGACACTAGAATCAGGGAATATGCAAATGAACCTGCAGCACAGACACACGTTAATGAAATGCAATGATAATGGTTATGCAAACAATGCAATGCAATTAAAATGCAACAAAGGACCAAGGTGCCCTGGCTGAGAATCCCAAACCACATCGTGAGTCTCAATCAGATCATCCAGAATTTGTCAACCCTGGTCTTAGACAGACCCAACACAAAGCTCCAAGTGGGTCTCTGATAGACCCCCACACTTTTCCACTTAGTCTCTGATAGACCCTTCAACTGTCCATGAATATCCTGAATCTCAAATCAAGAAACAAACCGGTATCTGGAGGTTTAGTTACCTGCATAGCCCTAAACCCCCTCACAGGTAGGTGTCCTAGCAACTGACAATGGTACGGCATCCTATGCGGTCGTCGGTATCACAGACTTTCAGGGTTGATGATACGATTCCCAGAAGGAGTGGCATCATCAAATCCTGAAGAGGCCTCACTTAGCCAACTTCCAATTGATCGGTTCCCAGAGTCGACAATCCAACTAACTAGCAACCCATGCCACCCAAAGGGTGGGACAAGAGGCCAACCAGAAGAACCTCGTCTGAGTATGGATTTTGCGGGACACTAGGACATGCAAAGCATGTGCGCGCCCGCTACTTTCCACTCTAATTCTAAGTACGCTCAAGCCCAGGTCCGGCTTATCTCTCAATAACAGAACCCCAACACCCAATAAACAGCAATAATCAATAATATAGTGCTGAAGGTAAATGACATAAATGTAAATCCATACAAAGCCCACGACGGGAAAACAAGCGTTAGGATTGAATCGCTTAGGGGACGTTGGATTCCCAGCAGAGTCGCCAGCTGTCGCTACTGCGAAAATCGGCGCCGGCTGAACAGAAGAGTCGCCACCGTGCGTTATTTATCCCAAAGGAGGGAAAGGAAACGCTCAGAGTAAACCTACCGCAAAGACGGGAAAGGAATGGTCATCGCAACCAAATCCTGGATTCGGGAGTCGGTTACACAAGGGGAAGGTATTAGCACCCCTCACGTCCGTCGTACTCGACGGGATCCACGCTTGTTTTCTAGTACGGATTGTTATTCTATCTATTCTACAGGTCTGGGGTTAAAAAGAAAAGAAAATGACTCGGCAAAGTATCGCACTTTATGCCTATGTATTCCCGTCTGGAACAAGAAATCAGAGTCAACGTAGTTCGCCTACCTACTGGAAAGGAGGGGAAGGTTGCTCGCTAGGATATCGCATCCTATGTCTACGTACTTTCATACAGCATGAAAGATCAGAGCAAACGTAGTTCGGGCCACGTATGACACAAGTCTGTCTTGATTGTTTTTATCCTTCTGAAAAAGGTTTTCTCCTGGTTATGGGTCCAAGCGGACAAAAATGACGTTTTTTGATTGGTTCACAGTCTTTTACGCAAGAACTGTCTTTTATTGATGTTTATCCTTTTATTGTATTTTTCTGATTGTTTTGAGAAAGGAGAGACAGCAACTCTAAAACCTATGGTTGAAAAAGGAATCAAAATCTACCCTAATGTTGTCATGCATGGATGAGAACCTAATGTCTGTCATATTTCTCTCTTGCGCAGAGAGAAATAGAGATCCTAAGGGAATAAACGGAAAAACAACAACATATATACAGTAAAGCTGTAAAATGCATGAATGCAGCAGTACAAGCGAGGCAAGGGAGTCCCACTCAACCTCGAACCTAGAAAACAATGAGCAAAGTGAAACAACTTCACCTCAATCTCAAGGGGACAATTAACAAACAATACAGTCAAGAAACTCAAACAATACATCACCAGCTCTAAACAGCAAAACCTGACAGCACAAGCTCCTTCTTCTATCAGTCTTCAAGGCAATGAACTTCATCCTCAATCTTCAAAGTTTCTTCAAATCAAGCTCTCCTAAATGAGTAATAGTTTACAAGATGATTTGGGATGTTAAACAATCAGTTGACCACCAAAGGTGGCATACAGACTGTTAACAAAATACAGACTGTTTCTCTCAAAAGTTCTATCTCCTAGATACTGTCACTAAGCCTTCCAAAGGAAGGAGGTGAATATCAAAGAGATACTTTGAATCATAGAGAAGAATGGAGGCAACAGAAGCCATCCATATTTGTGAAGAAATTTTCTATTCTAAAGCTCTCTCTAGCTCCTAGGTCCTAGGTCTTCAATCAATCTTCAAGCAAGCCTAGCACCTTCATCAAGCTTTGATCTTCAGCTTCAACTTTGTCTTCAATATGCTTCATCATCATGCTCTTCAAACCAAGCCCACACCCCAAGCAAAGCCCGATAAGCCCATACAAACAAAATAAACCCCAAAAGGGCACACCAAACAAGCATACAATTGCCAAATGTACTAAAAATGCTAATATAGTAGGGAAAAGTCTAATATTATTTCTAGGGGATCTACTAAACCTACCCTTAATACCCATATATGCCCCATAGCCTAACTTGTCCTAAAAAATCCAAAATCTAAAGTTATTGTGGACCTATGTTGAAGTTTAACCTAATTTTAGACAACCTAGAATTATCTAATCAAAACTATCCTAAAAATCATCAAAAAAATATGGAATTAATCCAGGGGGAACCTAAAACATATATCTAACTAACCTAAAAAGATTGACCTAAAAATACTAAGGGAACTACCTAAACTAAAATCTACAAATTAAGGTATCAATATAAAAGAATTAAAAAGCTATTAAAAGTAAAAATATGCAAAAAAAAATATTAAAATGCATATGGAAAATGTTTTCATTTGATATTTTTCTAGACAAACATATGAAAAGGGAGAAAAAATTCCCATTAAAAAATATTGATTTTTCTATTTAATATGAATTTTCAAAGTTTGAGAAAATTTGGAGAAAAATAAAATGCAAATGAATCATGGGGGTGCAATCAGAAGTAATATCTAGTTCATATGATGATGCGCCCAGATAGGGGGGGTCTGGATAACAAAGCGCTAGGCCCAACATTTAAACAAAAAAAACAATTAAAACTGAAAAGAAAAAAAAGGAAAAGCGCGGTGCGAATAGAAACATGTTATAGTTCAAATCAGGATTGGGCTTCAATTGGGGGGTGGGAATAGACAAAACCACTCAAAGCCCAGAAACCGCTTAAGTGAAACGCGGCGTTTCGCTGCGTTTTCAGCCTCCCTCCAAAACTCAAATCAAACCTGGACCGTAGGATCTGGTCTTGGTCAATAAGTCTTGCTCTCATCCAACGCATGTGGGTTATCTTCAACCTTGAGATTAGGGTTTGCTGCAACTCCCATTGAAACACAACTCCATGCGCCAAACTTCCATCCTTTCGTTCTCCCTCATTTCAGCATCAATTTTCAAAGTTTAAAACACAAAGTTGATTAGGATTTCACCCTGAATACGGCTATGGCATTGGTTCTCATTGAAATGGTCTAAATCAAACAGCCCGAATGTGAAACTCCATTGATCTCAAAATACCATCAACCCACGACTTCAACCAAACTCTCATTTCTTTACATCAGAATGAACCTCACATTACACTAATTAAAATCAGCTATTAATTTGGCATTAACACTCCTTATTTCACACGATCTTGCTCATCCAAGAATTGACATCCATGAATGAAACTTCTCCAATTGATCCTAAACTCATCATACATGGTCACCTAATTGTCTCTAACAAGTCTACACTAATAAATTACCCTAGCCATGCCTAGATAAGGGTGTAGAAATGATTTTGCAAACCTGGTTCTTGGATATGGTAGGTGATGAAGATCTTCAATTCAGGCCTTGCAACTCTTCAAGAACAATCCCTGGATGATGAATCTTCTTCTGTTTGCAAAAGATTGGAGGGAGAGAGCTTGTACTTCAAGATCCAATGTAAACCCCTTCAATTCTCCATCAATGGAGCTTCAACTCAGTATGAACACTCTCAGAAATATCTATGGAGAAGGTTTTTGGAGAAAAAATGGATTGCAATGAAGAAGAATATGAAGTTTGAATGTGATTTGCAATGGAGGAAAATGGATTTCACTCTCTCTTCTCTACACCAATTAACACCAACCTTGCATCAATGCAAGTTGAACTTGTTATATAGAATGGATTAGAACAGTCTAGAACCATCTAGGATCATCTAATGAGAACTTCATCTTTTCATGCAATGGTATTTTGAATTTTCATTTCTCCTTACATGGTATCTCATGCCAAAACCCTTGTAACCTTTGTAACCAACTTTATTTTATCCCCACATGATATTTTGGATGAGATACAATGCATAACCAATGTGCTTGTTAAGTTTTTCCTTGTTTTGGTTTGGTACCCTAATATGCAAGCAATCAAATTACAAAGCAACCCTATGATGCAAGCCTCAAATAAAAATTGTGGCTGAACCATTGTTCTTAGAATGTCATTTGGAGTCAAAATGACCTATTACATGACATGGTTTGGACTTATAACTTGGGATTTCCTTTTTCCAAATTCACTTGAATTAACTTATGCCTCATTTTTAGGCCATTTTTATCACTTTTTGATATGAGCCTTTTCAACATCTCATGACCTCCCTACTAGCCTTAAAACATCATTATAAGCAAGTTTGATGTTGAAGATTTTTTCATTTGAAGCTTGGAAGTAGGAGATATGGCCTTATGCTTGAAATGACTTATAACCTCCAAATGACCAAAATGCCCTTGGCTTGCCAAGATCATAAGTAGAGCTCCACAAATCAGATTGAGGCATACCATACCTTTCTAGAAAGCTAAGATCATGGGGAACAACTTTCATGTTGGCCAAAAACCCATTTGAAAACTCCTTAAGGGGTAAAAGTTGCTTGGAATTCAAGTAACTTTCACAGACAAATTTCAGATGCCTCTGATGACCTGTAACTTGCAAGAACCATAACTTGAGTTATACAAATCTCCTTGATGCCTTCCACCACTCAAATTAAAGGTCTTGAGGTAATATACAAGTTTCATGTTGGACAAGGATCCATTTGAGACTTTCATTTTGAATTACTTTGCCTGGAAGTTTGACCTAAACCAGGGGATTTTACTCAGAAACCCTAATTCAGAAACTTCTCTTCTTCTTGATTTCTTGTGATTTCTCCTTGGCACAACACCACATCCATATCCACATATCAAATGATGAATCCCACATCCTCCACATAGGCCTTGATACCCTTCAATCAAGCATTTGACCTAGGGTTGACCCAGATGACACCCTAGTTGACTGTCTTCAACTGTAGCTCTTGCAACCATGCCAATGACTTGTCTTACTTTCAAAAGGACCCTCTAGGTCTTCCATGCCCTCAATCCATAACCCATGACTTCTCTGATGATCTTCACATACCCTCAAGATAGGAGAGAAACCCACTGCTTGGCCTTTAAACTTCCCAAAGCTTCAATTTCTTTCTTGGTGATTTGAATAGGCTTGAATCTTGATATGAGCCTCTTGAATATATTCCTTGAGATGAAAAATAGCACTTGATCCCTTGTCATATGACTTGTTATCCTATGCTATGCAAATGATTAGACTATGTACATGACTTTTTATGCAAATGACAATGCAATTGAAACATAAACCAAGTGAAGTAGGTTGAGCAAATTTTAGGGTGCAACACGATGCTGATAATATGTGCTTAGTTTCTGGTCTGGTTATGCCTGCTAAGTTCAAGACTCCAGAATTCGTGAAATATAAGGGGCACTCATGTCCAAGAGCCCATTTGGTTATGTATTACCGAAGGATGGCAGCCTACACCAACAATCAGAAGTTGCTCATCCATTGCTTTCAAAACAGCTTGAGTGGTGCTTCTCTCAAGTGGTATATGAATTTGGAACATAACAGCGTCCACTGCTTCCAAGATCTCGCCAATGCCTTCATGAGACAATACAATTACAATCTGGACATGGCTCCTGACCGTCGTCAACTTCAAAACATGTCTCAAAGTGAAAGAGAATCATTCAAAGAATACGCTTAACGTTGGAGAGAGTTAGCTTCCCAAGTTGAACCCCCCTCTAGCAGAGAAGGAGTTAACTGGAATGTTCATGGATACTTTGTCTCCTTTATATTGGGAAAAGATGATTGGGAACATATCTTCAAACTTCACAGATCTGGTGACTATTGGTCAAAGGTTAGAAGAAGGGCTGAAAAGTGGTAAGGTGTCCAAAGTTGCTGAATCTTCTAACGGTGCAAAGAAATCTGTTGGGACGTTCCATAAGAAGAAAGAAGAACATACTAATGCTGTCATGGCTGAAGTGAGGAGGCCTCATCCCCAACCTCAGTATAATCACCCTACTATTGCTGCTATTGCTGCTCCACGACCAGTTCAAATTCCTCAACGTCCTGCTGTTAGACAGAACCAGTATCAGAATAAGAATCAGTTTGATCCTATTCCCATGACTTATACGGAATTGTATCCAAGCCTGGTTCAACAAGGGCTAATCACAACAAAGACTTTGCCACCCCCTCCTAATCCTCTTCCAGTTGGATTTAGAACTGATCTCCATTGTGCTTTTCATGAGGGTGCCCCAGGCCACGACTTGGAGCATTGCTTTGCATTGAAAGCTAGGGTACGTGAATTGATTAGAACTGGAATCCTTGATTTTACGGGCAGTCATCCAAATGTTCAGAATAATCCTCTGCCTGTACATCAAAAGTGAAGCTTTAGTTCAACTTCAGCATACGATCTTTTTGACACCAGCGTTTCAGACGAGACGACTCATCCTTTTACTGATTTGATCACTAGGTCTTTTGTTTCTCATTGTCTGAACTTTCCTTGTTTTGTTTAAACTGTTTGCTTTTAATTAGTGTATGTACTTTCATTTTAATGAATGAGCATTACAACTTTTGATTTCAATTCATTTTGATTATTGTTTGCACTTTTATGCTTTATCTTCCAAATATTTACTCCTTGTCCAAATTATTGATTATGCAAATATTTGAGAGAGGGTGATGAAAACGTTATACCCATAATTGTTGTCAGTATGCTTTCAATAAAACTTTGTTGAAGATGTATGATGGGCTAAAGACGTGTCTACTTATGCGTCTAGCGGTGTTTTACTGCAAGTGCACAGCCTATCGAAGTAATATTTAAGATTATCGATCCACAGGGATTCTATCGTTACCTAGTGCTAGATGAACTTCTAGTTTAGCTAAGGCGAATAGTTGTCACGATTGTTGTTGGTTTTCTAAGACTATTAAAAGCAGAATTAAATTTAAGTTTTTAATAAAATAATACTAAAACGGTCGGTATGTAATTATACTAACTTAGGTGGGTCAATCTAACCTAGGCTTATAAAGATGTTCACTTAATCTATTCGGTAGAGATTACTAGTTTGAATACCCTCAACTCACACTCTCGTGGTCTTGAATCAGATCTTATCCCTAAAGCCCTATGCCTGCTCTCGCTAGCCCATAAGTGTTTAGAGATAATTTTTGGAAACTAAATAATTCTAATTTATCTTAAAGCGCTCTCGCTGTATTTAATTTAAATGCCTAACTTTAGCTATCTGGTTAAAATCTCACACTCTCGTGGTCTTGACCCAACCTAATACCCTTTTCTTACTCTCGTAACGAAAAGGTCGAATTTAATTAAAAAGTATCAGCCAGAATGTTAAGCGATTAATTATTTTAGCCCATGGTTATATTTTACCGGTTAAGTTAGTTATAACTACATACCGCCCTAAGGTGTTTAGCTACTCATCGAGGTTAAATCAGACTCAGAGTTAATTATTAACTTACTAATGGCAGAAAAATAAATAGACATTATAAATAAATTAAATTGCAATAACTGAAAAACCTGATTAACAAATATCTGAGTGGACTCCTTCTTCCACAGACCGGAAGACTTGGAGTAGGCGGAAATAAAATTAAAACGAAATGCTGAAGGCTGGAAACAAATAAAGGTATAACAATTCCCTAATGTTGGAAATTGTTACACGGTTGGTTTGGATACAAACAAAATAAGGCAGAAAATAAAATGCTGGAATAATAAATCTGATGGTAAGGTAATTCGGCAGAGCTTCCGCAGGAAATTGGGATACTGAAGTCTGTCCCTAAATCCTCCTGAGCTGGTCCTATTTATAGAGCTTCCAATGGGCTGGTCCTGGGTCTTTTGCTTCTTGGGCTTTGCTGAAGTGGTTGAGAAAATGTTGGAAAGTGGCAGCAGAAAGTGGGAGAGGTCTCCCTCACGTGAGAATTACTAGGAGGAGTGGCTTCACTGGTGGCTTTGACGTAGTCTGAGTCAAAAGAATCAAGTTATATCCTTGTCACGGGCGTGACAAGGTCTTCACGCTCGTTGTCTTATGTTTTCAGGTGTCACGGTCGTGACTACTTCCTCACGGTCGTGAGGTCCCAAAGTAAGGTGTCACGGTCGTGACACCCTTGTAACGACCGTGGTCGTAACAAATTATGCAGAGTTTTATGCAGGCTTCTGTCTTGCTTCATTTCTTGTGGTTTCTTTGTTCTTTTCTTCTTAATTCTTGATTTGGCCTCACATATCGATGTACCTGCAAAATAGTAAGAAAAACTCGAGGAATCGAGCGTTAAAACGGTGAATGCGCGGTAAAAGTCAATGAAATCTAGCGATATAACCGATGCGTTTTCTCGTCATCAAACTTCCCCAAACTTAAACCTTTGCTTGTCCTCAAGCAAATAGTCGGTTGAAAATCGGAGGACAAGATTTTATTCGCGCATACTCATAGCAAACCGTCCGGTGGATCGTTCTGTCGGATAGTCCGGTACTTTGATAGAACACTACCGATACACTAATGACATAAGCAACAGGCTATGTCGTCTACTTCCCGTCAAGCGAAACAATCGACAATCACATTGCGATTTCACCTAGAGTTTTTCGATCGTATTTCACCCGGTTCGTTCTGGCGCAGTCACATTAAGCCCTTTGCCTTCGCACGCACGTAGTGGAGTAGCCGGTTAGCGATTTTGATCCTTTTTTTTTTTGCACGGGGTCTGGTACACGAGTGTGGTAACCCTTCATGTTTTATCCGATGCGGAGGTTGTGGGGGATCGAGCCGTAGCACGCCCTACCGAGTTCAGAACCAGTACCTCTGAACCAACCCGGAACGGAGTCCTTCTCATATTTCTCGTTTATTATCTGCGACCGTGTACTTTGGTGCAATCTCTTTTCATTTTGCATTGAGATACGAAGGATCATTATTGATTAGGCATCAAACGCTTATATTCATCGGCTCCCCACGTGGTTTGTGTTCAGACGGTGCTGACTGCTAGTATAAACTACTGGGGTTACTTTTGAACTGAAACTAAAGGTGCACTCGCAATGGTGATCGGATGGAATTTCTTAAGCAGGGGGTCGAAGATGTCAAGATTGTATTGGTCTTGTTTAATCGTTCCCGGCCTCGTAATTACGAACCATTCGGTGGTCAGTCGGGTAATGCGAGTAATTTAAGGATTTTTCTAGTATGGCTTAATAATCGTGGAAAACTCGATATTCAAGAAAATAACGCACAGAATTGCTCATTTCATTGATTTTCTAAAAGGAATACAACAGGATTGAAAGTACATTGAAATGAAAAGTACCTCTCCCACACTATATCAGACATTGTCCTCAATGTTGTGATATAATAGCGGTATAGATACAGTACAAGACTAAAACCGAAAAACAATATAGAAGCAAACTACTGCTGCTGGTGATCGCGGGCTCGGCCTCTGGTGCGAGAGCGGCGTCTGGTGGGAGTTGCGTCGGGGTCAGAGCCGGTGCCGGAGGTAGCAGTAATGCTGATGCGGAGCGCCTCGAGCTCGCCGCGGACTTCGCCAAAGAGTTCGCTAACCCGCTCATTAGTGGCCGCATGGTTGGCAGCAATAGTGCCGAGCAGAGCGTCGTACTGGGCCTTCTGCTGACGCTCTAGTGCTGCGTTCATCAGGTTCTGCTGGTGGATTGCAAATAGGACGTCCTCCAGTGTGGCAGCGGGGGCTGCCTGCTGTCGGGTGGAAGTCTCGGGGATGTCCTGGGCATGCTCAGCTGCATCCATGGCGTCCTGCATCTCGTCCACTGCGGCGTTTGGTTGATCATCATGTACCGGCACGTGATCCGCAGCAGCTGGTAAGGCAAAGAGCCAGTTGGCTCGGTTTGCTGGGTCGATGCGTGTGCGGGACGGCAGAGTGATGTGGTGGAAGACGGTGCCATTGACGACAGGGCTGTACCTGCCATCCTCTCGCTGCGCGATCAGGTGGGCGGACCGGCAGTAGCTCATGGTCAGGAAATCGGGGGCGAGGTGCGGCAGATTAGCGAGCGCGTCACCAAGCCCCAGCTGAATGGCGAGGGTGGTGACAATGCCTCCAATGAAGAACGGGGATGAGCCGCGGTGCGCGATGGCCTGGATGTGGTAGAGCATAAAGGGGGCAGCGTTGATTGGCTCGTCATGCAGGGCACAGTACAGAAACAGGAGCTCCTTTGAGTTGAGCTTGTGGTTGCTCTCTCGAGCAAAGATGGTGTTGCAGAGGACCCGGTGAAAGTAGCGGATAGCCGGGTTGTGGATGTGAGTGGCGTTGAGGCTCTGGAAAGTGGTCGCTTGGGTGTTGGTGAGGTCGCGCCACAGTGTGAATGCTTGTTCACTGAAGTTGTCGGGCACGCGACGGTGGGCTTCGGTGCCGTGGTCGAAACCTAACAGCTCTGCAATCCTGGTTTGTGTGAGGTTGAACTCCCGGCCAAGCAGTCTGAATGTTACGTTGCCGGTAAGCTGACTCTGAGAACCATGAGGGGTGATGTAGCAGTAGGAACTGAGGAACTCCAGCGTCAAAAGTTCGAAAGTAGGCTGTGGCTGGTGACAGAGGTCCCACAGGCCAACCTTCTGCAATAGGTTTTGGACGCTGGACAGCATACCGAGTTCTTGCAGACAGTCGGTGGAAATGTACCGGGTGGGTTGCAGACCGCGGTTCTCGAAGCGGACGAAACGGTCTCGCTGGGTTTCTCCTGCTTCTCCTTCTCTGAAAATGATAGAATCCATAACATGCAAATGTGAAGAGAGAGGGTGGAAGGGTGTTTTGTGAAGTTTTTGGAAGAAGAGTGGTAGAATGAGGGAGGTTGTTGTTCGGATTAAAAACGGGACAGTGGAGTTGGAATGGTTACTGGTAATGGTGGATTAATGGGGTAGTGGAAAGGTTTTGACGGTTTGGGAGTGAGTGGGGGAAGTTTTAGATAGGGTATGGAGGGAGAAGAGGAGTGGACACGATGAAGAAACAGTTCTGTTTCTCACGACCTCTGTAATAGAGGTCGTCACGGTCGTGACAGGATCGTGACGGTCGTGACGCGCTAAATGGGAACGTCACGATCGTAAGTGGGCGTGACGACCGTGAGGCTGTATGGTGCTGAGTAATTTCAGAAAAGCATATTGTCTCACGTTATTTTTAATTTAATAATAATGTATTATATTTAGTAGCACTATAGTAACACACACCATAACATATAGCAATTTCAAAACAGTAGTATACGAACCTAAGATAGAATATTGCAGTCATACCGTATATGGTCACACAGTGTATAGAAAAGAAATAAAAAAAATTATTTAAGCTGCTAAAATGAAGAATCAATTGAAATAAAAAGTGCATGGCATAAAGAAAAACTGAAATTACATAAACTCAAATTATGTTATGAAATCGTTGCGAAAGATAAATTTAACTGGAAATGAAAGTAATGATAAAAAAATTAATGAGAAAAGAATTAGTAAACTAAATCACTGATAGCCGGTTCAAAGGCGTTTCTTCAGATCTTCGATGGCGGAGTCCAGATGATAGAACTGTTCGCAGGCCATGTCAGTCAATCCCACGATGTCCAATCGCATACTCTTAATGTCTTCTCTGAATAGATTAATGTCGGCTTGATAGGCATTGAGAGTGTGCATGATGTTCTGCAAGTTGTTAGCGTACTCTCCGTGATTCGCTCCAGTGGTTTCATGAACTTTGTCAGTTGGGTCAATGTCATGGTATCCAGGAGGTGTCTCGGGGTCAGTTTCAACAACGGTCATTACATCGTCTGTTATCCTGTGAGACTGAGGTGTTTCAGGAGTGGCTGGATAATCAGGTGGATTTAACTCATAAAGCCAATTATCCTTATTATGAACACTTACTTTTGCATGATTGGGCAATGTGAACAGGGTGACTACTGTGTTCCGGATCAGGTACTCAAAAGGTGGGCGTCCTAAATTCCTTATAATATGTCTATTGAAGCAGAATTTAAGGTTCATCAGGCGTACGGTTCCCAGACGGGTGCACCTGTCCAGTTGGTACCTAAGTCCTAAGGCATCAGCAATCATGGTTACAAGACCTCCTACCACTATAGGTAATTCAGGTTCATCTTGGATGCGGGTGAAGGTTTGCATCATGAAAGGGACGCCATTAACACACTGTCCAGTATTGAAACATGACATAATAAATAATTCATCCTTAGAGACTCCGGTAATATTTTCTTCTTTTCCAAAGAAGGTATGGGCGAGGAATTTGTGGAAGTAACGAAGAGCAGGGTTATGGATCTCATCATTGTTCATATCATTTGGTTCAGGGTGGTAGTTTCCGGTCAGAGTTCCCCAAAAGAAATCTAGCTCCACATCCATCAATTCTACCTGTGTGGTAGTAAAGGCGAAAGGTCCACTAGGGAATCCTAATAGGTCAGCTAGTTCTTTGTGGTTAAAGTCGTATTCTATTCCGAATAGGCGGAAACTAATGAATCCTTTCCTAGAACCAAAACCGCGCTCGGGTAGGTAAAGTAGGGAACTAAGGAACTCAAGGGTGAGCTCTCGGTAAGTCGCAAACTTGTGTTGGATCATTGCGTTTTCCCATCCGAGTCGGTTGAACAGGTATATCATGCTCTCATGTATGCCTAAGGTTTCCATAGTCTTTTCATTTGGGTACAGGGTCAAATCCATTTGCCTCTGTGATAACTCTTCGAACTTTATTCTTTGATTCCTACCTCTAAATTGGGTTTCCATATAGTTAATAGGTTGGTTAGCCATAGTCAGTGAAAATACGGTGGAAACAATTCAGTGGAAAAGACTTTAGAAAATCTGTAAAAAGTGATTTAGGATAAAAATAAGAAAAATGAAATGCTAAAATGTAATGGCTATAAATGTAATGTAAAATAAAACTAACAAAACAATTTAAACAAATAGTAATAACGATAATTAAAAATGCTCAAAAAGGAAAAGGATAGTTTAAAATAGGTAACTAAGAAAATGGGTTGCCTCCCACTAAGCGCTGTTTTTATTGTCAAAAGCCTGACGTAACGCTGAGGTTTAGACTAATCAGGGGAATTTGCGGACAATTTCAAAAGTTTTAGATCATTCGTATAGTCTCTATTTTCAACTTTATGATAATGTTTTAGGCGCTGTCCGTTTACTATGAATGGTTCATTGTTCCTACCCTTGATTTCTATTGCTCCACTTGGGAATACTGTAGTTGTATCAAAGGGTCCCGACCATCTAGACTTTAGTTTTCCAGGAAAGAGCCTAAGTCTTGAATTAAAGAGGAGTACAACGTCTCCCACACTGAATTCTTTCTTAGATAGGCGTTTATCATGCCATCGCTTGGTTCTTTCCTTATATAGCTTAGCATTTTCATATGCATCTAACCTTAGTTCTTCTAATTCGTTAATGTCTAGGATTCGCTTTTCTCCTGCAGCACTATAGTTCATATTGAGAGTTTTGATCGCCCAATAAGCTTTGTGTTCTAGTTCTACTGGGAGGTGACAAGACTTTCCATAAACTAGTTTGAAAGGTGTAGTACCTATGGGAGTCTTGTAAGCGGTCCTATAAGCCCATAGAGCTTCATTAAGTTTAGATGACCAATCTTTCCGAGATATGGCGACAGTCTTTTCTAAGATTTGTTTAATCTCACGGTTTGAGACTTCGACCTGTCCACTTGTTTGTGGGTGATATGGTGTAGCCACACGGTGTCTCACTCCATATTTAGATAGTAATTTGTCAAAGATTTTCGAAATGAAGTGTGAGCCACCGTCACTTATGACGAGTCGAGGTACACCAAATCTGGGAAAGATTATGTTTTTGAAAAGCTTTATTACTACTCGTGCATCATTTGTAGGAGAAGCTATGGCTTCGATCCATTTTGAGACATATTCAACGGCTACGAGTATGTAATTATTACCGAAAGATGATGGGAATGGTCCCATGAAATCTATTCCCCAGACGTCGAAGATTTCTACTTCCAAAATTCCCTTTTGGGGCATTTCATCTCTTCTTGAAATATTGCCGGTGCGTTGACACCGATCGCAACTTATAACAGCGATGTGGACATCCTTCCATAGACTAGGCCAGTATAAGCCGGCTTGCAAGATTTTTGCACAAGTTTTGGAAGTGCTCGCATGTCCACCATAAGGAGATGAATGACATTGAGTAATGACGTCTTCTATTTCTTCTTCGGGAATACATCGGCGAAAGATTCCATCCGGTCCTCGTTTGAACAATAATGGTTCATCCCAATAGTACTGTTTCAGGTTATGAAAGAACTTCTTTTTCTGCTGATAGGTTAGATCTGGTGGAAGAGCTCCTGCGGCTAGGTAGTTGACAATGTCAGCGTACCATGGCAGTCCTACAGTTGTCTGTATTATTTCCACGGGTTCTGGTTCATTTATATCTAACTGCGCCAGGTCGCTTCCTATTTGTGCTATCAGCTGTTCATACGGAAAATCATCGTTAATCGGCACTTGTTCGGGTTTAATACCTTCTATTCTAGATAAATGGTCCGCTACGACGTTTTCGGTACCTTTTTTGTCTTTTATTTCTAGATCAAACTCTTGTAAGAGTAAAATCCATCTTAGGAGTCGTGGCTTAGCATCCTTCTTAGTTAATAGATATCGGATAGCAGCGTGGTCTGTGTAAATGATTATTTTCGCTCCAACTAGGTAAGAGCGGAATTTGTCAAGCGCAAAGACAACTGCTAGCAATTCTTTTTCTGTAGTGGCGTAGTTCATCTGGGCAGAATCCAAGGTTCTACTTGCATAGTAAATCGCATGGAGTTTCTTTTCTTTTCTCTGACCCAGGACTGCGCCCACAGCATAGTCACTCGCATCGCACATGATTTCAAAAGGTAATCTCCAGTCAGGGGGTTGCATGATTGGTGCGGTGATGAGGGCTGTTTTTAGAGTTTCGAATGCTTTAAGACAATCTTCATTGAATATGAAGTCAGCGTCTTTCATTAACAAACCAGTAAGAGGTTTAGTGATTTTCGAGAAATCTTTAATGAATCGTCGGTAGAAACCGGCGTGTCCTAAAAAGCTTCGTATTTCTCGAACGGTTTTAGGAGGTTGAAGATCTTTTATTACTTCAATCTTAGCTTTATCGACTTCAATTCCCTTATCTGATATCACATGACCTAATACTATTCCTTCGTTGACCATAAAATGACATTTCTCCCAGTTAAGCACGAGATTCACCTTTACACATCTTTCTAACACCATTTCTAAGTTTGATAGACATCCTTCAAAGCTTTGCCCGCATACAGAGAAGTCGTCCATGAACACTTCCATGATGTTGTCTATAAAATCTGCGAAGATTGACATCATGCATCTTTGAAAGGTTGCAGGGGCGTTGCACAATCCAAAGGGCATTCGCCTATAAGCGAACGTTCCATAAGGACATGTGAATGTGGTCTTCTCTTGGTCATCAGGATGGATAGGGATTTGGAAAAATCCTGAGTAACCATCAAGGTAACAGAAGTAAGAATGCTTGGCTAATCGTTCTAACATTTGATCTATGAAAGGTAGTGGGAAATGATCTTTTCGAGTGGCTTTGTTTAGTTTACGATAATCTATGCACACTCTATATCCCGTCACTACTCTTTGCGATATCGATTCGCCTTGAGCGTTTTTCACAACAGTGATACCTCCTTTCTTTGGCACTACATGTATTGGACTAACCCATTCACTATCAGAGATTGGATATATTATCCCGGCATCTAATAATTTCTTGACTTCTTCCTTTACTACAGTGCTAAGGGTTGGGTTTATTCTTCTTTGAGCTTCTCTGGAGGTTCTGCAATCTTCTTCTAGCAGAATGCGATGCATGCAAACTGAAGGACATATTCCTTTGAGATCAGATATGTTATATCCTAATGCAGTTGGATATTTCTTCAAGACATCTAAAAGTTTCTTTGTCTCTATAGTTCCTAAACTGGAATTCACTATAACTGGTCTTTTACATTCAACGTCTAAGAATTCGTACCTTAGGTTTTTAGGTAAAGTTTTTAATCCTAATGTAGGTTTATCTTTACTTGGCATGGGATCCGGTGTAAGTGCTAAGCTTTCGCTCAGACTATTATCCTGATACGGTTTTTGCCAATTATCATCTTCGAGAATTGGAGGGATTTGAATTTTCATTATTTCAGAATAAGTGGTCTCCTCCAGTTCCATTTCTCTTACACATTCGTCAATTACGTCCATTAGATAGCATGTATCCTCTATAGCTGGTGATTGTAAGAATTGTGTTAAAACAAATTCAACTTTCTCTTCACCTACTTCAAAGGTTAGCTTTCCTCTTTTTACGTCTATTATAGCTCCGGCGGTAGCTAAGAATGGTCTTCCTAGTATGATAGGTGTAGTGGAGTCTTCAGAGATGTCCATGATTATAAAATCAGTAGGAATGTAGAATTGTCCTATACGTACTGGGACGTTTTCTAGTATGCCTACAGGATATTTAACAGAGCGATCGACTAGTTGAACAGACATTTTTGTTGGTCTTAGTTCTCCCATGTCTAGCCTTTTGCAAATCGTTAAGGGCATAACACTGATACTGGCTCCTAAATCGCATAGAGCTTTGTCAATGACGAATTTTCCTATTACACAGGGTATAGAGAAACTTCCTGGATCTTTTAGCTTAGGAGGCATGTTATTCTGGATTATGGCGCTACACTCGGCAGTGAGTGTAACTGTTCCGTTATCCTCTATCTTTTTCTTATTGGATAAGATTTCTTTTAGAAACTTGGCATACGAGGGTATTTGGGTAATTGCTTCTGTAAACGGAATAGTAATATTCAACTGTTTCAGAAGTTCTACAAATTTCTTAAATTGACCCGTCGTCTTGGAACTTATTAGTCTTTGAGGGTACGGAATTGGTGGTTTATAGGGTGGTGGAGGCACATAAGGTTGTTCTTTCTCCACTACCTCTTGACTTTCATCTTCCTTTTCTTCTGGATCATTCACCACTTCAGTCGGTTTATCCGGTTTTTGGTACATGGCTGGATTGTCAAGTCTTGGTTCGGTAGGTCCGTCAAGTTCCTTGCCACTTCTTAATATTACGGCGTTAGCATGTCCTTTCGGATTAGGTTGAGGTTGTCCAGGGAACACTCCAGCTGGTGCAGCAGTAGGTGCTTGTTGTTGAGCTACTTGTGAAATCTGAGTTTCAAGCATTTTGTTATGTGTAGCTAATGCATCTACTTTGCTCACTAATTGTTTAATCTGCTCGCTAGTGTGAATGTTTTGGTTTAGGAAGTCCTTGTTCGTCTGAGATTGGCTAGCTATAAAGCTCTCCATCATCAATTCAAGGTTCGACTTTCTAGGGATATTAGGAGCAGTCTTTTGATATCCTGGTGATGTAGCTGGTGCTTGACCTGGTGCGTAATAAGCATTGTTACTCTTATAGGAGAAATTCGGATGATTCTTCCAACCTGGGTTGTATGTGTTTGAGTAAGGGTTTCCTTGAGCATAACTCACTTGATCAGTGGGAGTTCCTGTCAATAGTTGACAATCAGAGACTTCGTGTCCTGGGACTCCACATAACTCACAGTTAGGTGTTACTGCAGCCACGGTGGCTGCAGGTGTTATGGCCAAGTTATCGATCTTTTGGCTTAGTTGGTCAAACTTCGCATTGACTTGGTCCATACTACTTACTTCGTACATACCTCCCTTTGTTGGTTTCTCAGTTGCGACTCTTTCGCTTCCCCAAAGGTAATGATTCTGAGCCATACTTTCGATAAGTGCATAGGCATCACTATATTCTTTGTCCATCAATGCACCACCCGCGGCAGCGTCAATTGTCATTCTTGTATTGTACAAGAGTCCATTATAGAAGGTATGGATGACCATCCATTCTACTAATCCGTGATGTGGACAAAGCCTAAGTAGATCCTTATAGCGTTCCCAAGCTTCGAATAATGATTCACTTTCTCTTTGCTTAAATCCGTTGATCTGAGCTCTCAGCATAGCTGTCTTGCTAGGTGGAAAATACCTGTTCAAGAAAACTTTCTTAAGCTGTTCCCACGTAGTTACTGAGTTTGAAGGCAGAGATTGAAGCCATGCTCTTGCTCTGTCTCGAAGCGAAAAAGGAAATAAACGTAGTCTAATAGCTTCTTGGGTAACTCCATTGGCTTTTACGGTATCTGCATATTGCACAAAGATCGAAAGATGAAGATTCGGATCCTCGGTAGGATTTCCGGCGAATTGGTTTTGTTGCACGGCTGATATCAATGATGGTTTTAGTTCGAAATCGTTTCGGTTGATAGCCGGTGCTGCAATGCTTGAATGCGGTTCACCTTGCGAAGGATTAGCGTAATACTTGAGTGGATGAGCTTGTTCTTCAGCCATTCCTGCGTTTTCTGATTTTACGACTGGTTCAGGCGGATCTAGTTGAAGATCTGGAATGTTGGAATTATTTTCGAAATCGAGTATACGTCTTCTTACGTGTAAGAAGCGTTCCGATTCAGGGATTAGAGGTTGCAAGTCTTCGCTTTTAGAGCGAGTACGTGGCATACACTCGGAGATTAGATTAAATTAAACTGTTGATACCTTAGTCTAGACAATGCTACCTAAATGCACTAGTAACTAAATTAAGGAATCCCCGGCAACGGCGCCAAAAACTTGATGGGCTAAAGACGTGTCTACTTATGCGTCTAGCGGTGTTTTACTGCAAGTGCACAGCCTATCGAAGTAATATTTAAGATTATCGATCCACAGGGATTCTATCGTTACCTAGTGCTAGATGAACTTCTAGTTTAGCTAAGGCGAATAGTTGTCACGATTGTTGTTGGTTTTCTAAGACTATTAAAAGCGGAATTAAATTTAAGTTTTTAATAAAATAATACTAAAACGGTCGGTATGTAATTATACTAACTTAGGTGGGTCAATCTAACCTAGGCTTATAAAGATGTTCACTTAATCTATTCGGTAGAGATTACTAGTTTGAATACCCTCAACTCACACTCTCGTGGTCTTGAATCAGATCTTATCCCTAAAGCCCTATGCCTGCTCTCGCTAGCCCATAAGTGTTTAGAGATAATTTTTGGAAACTAAATAATTCTAATTTATCTTAAAGCGCTCTCGCTGTATTTAATTTAAATGCCTAACTTTAGCTATCTGGTTAAAATCTCACACTCTCGTGGTCTTGACCCAACCTAATACCCTTTTCTTACTCTCGTAACGAAAAGGTCGAATTTAATTAAAAAGTATCAGCCAGAATGTTAAGCGATTAATTATTTTAGCCCATGGTTATATTTTACCGGTTAAGTTAGTTATAACTACATACCGCCCTAAGGTGTTTAGCTACTCATCGAGGTTAAATCAGACTCAGAGTTAATTATTAACTTACTAATGGCAGAAAAATAAATAGACATTATAAATAAATTAAATTGCAATAACTGAAAAACCTGATTAACAAATATCTGAGTGGACTCCTTCTTCCACAGACCGGAAGACTTGGAGTAGGCGGAAATAAAATTAAAACGAAATGCTGAAGGCTGGAAACAAATAAAGGTATAACAATTCCATAATGTTGGAAATTGTTACACGGTTGGTTTGGATACAAACAAAATAAGGCAGAAAATAAAATGCTGGAATAATAAATCTGATGGTAAGGTAATTCGGCAGAGCTTCCGCAGGAAATTGGGATACTGAAGTCTGTCCCTAAATCCTCCTGAGCTGGTCCTATTTATAGAGCTTCCAATGGGCTGGTCCTGGGTCTTTTGCTTCTTGGGCTTTGCTGAAGTGGTTGAGAAAATGTTGGAAAGTGGCAGCAGAAAGTGGGAGAGGTCTCCCTCACGTGAGAATTACTAGGAGGAGTGGCTTCACTGGTGGCTTTGACGTAGTCTGAGTCAAAAGAATCAAGTTATATCCTTGTCACGCCCGTGACAAGGTCTTCACGCTCGTTGTCTTATGTTTTCAGGTGTCACGGTCGTGACTACTTCCTCACGGTCGTGAGGTCCCAAAGTAAGGTGTCACGGTCGTGACACCCTTGTAACGACCGTGGTCGTAACAAATTATGCAGAGTTTTATGCAGGCTTCTGTCTTGCTTCATTTCTTGTGGTTTCTTTGTTCTTTTCTTCTTAATTCTTGATTTGGCCTCACATATCGATGTACCTGCAAAATAGTAAGAAAAACTCGAGGAATCGAGCGTTAAAACGGTGAATGCGCGGTAAAAGTCAATGAAATCTAGCGATATAACCGATGCGTTTTCTCGTCATCAATGTAAGGCATTGGTTCAACTCCCAAACACTGGAGAAATAAGGAAGATAATCCCTTGTCAACCCCTTTGAGCCTAGAAGTTGGAGTTTCTTTGTTTACAAAAAAACCGCAAATTTAACCTTGGGATGGGTAGTTCTCAGTTAACTCGGGTGTGTGTTCATACAAAACACCTTTCATGTAAAGGTTGCAACTACAATTTTTCCTTCGCACGCAACAAATAAGTGTCGAGGATGTTTTTTAAGCTAAGAAGCCAATGATGGTTCACCGTGATCATTAAGCTAGGCAGTCACTTGCTTTCAAAAAAGAAATTTTAAAAGAAAAAGCCCGCTAAGTCAAAACCTATGAAGGAAACTTAGGCAAAACTGGGGCATCCCGCTGACTGTAAGTCAAAAGAAACAGTTCAGGCAAAAGTTAGGGATAATAAAAGAAGAGATCGCTAAACCCTCGCCATGAAAATCCTCAATGTCAAAAATAACCGAATGTTGTAAAGAAGCAGTGACTGCCTTTTCAAAAAGTCTGTTAACTTCTGAACCATCATCATTACTATCATCAGTGCAATTCCTAACCTATAGGAACCTGAGCGCATAGTTTGATTTAACTGAGCATAGGACTGGAGATCATTACGTAGATTGGGTGGGTACAAATAAACTTTGAGCCTTTATCCTTTGTTTCTTAAACCGTGAACCAGGCCACATTACAACCCTCAAAAGACCTAATTGAAACAAGGTTATTGTGAAAGCATACTACAACAAGGTTGCGTAAACTGACTCCAAAAGATCTTTGTGAATCAATTATTTTGGCAATACCACCTTTACTCTAAACTTTGAGTGTCTTGAACCACCGTGTTCAGACCCATAACTCATTTACTTTGCATCTTTCAAAATGATTTTGATTTCAAAAGTTGCATGAACTTTACATTACCATGTTTGTATGAACACTTTTGTTTGCAAACTGGCTTTCCTCTCAAGGAATTTTCAAGCATTAAGAAACTTGGTCAAGTGATCCTATCAGGGGCAAGTTCCTTTTACATCCTGTTTAAAAATCAATTGAAGATTTGTTCAAAGCATGGTATTCTCAGATTCGGTTTATCTAGAATATATTTCAAGACTCAGACTGGGGCAAGCTCTCCAAGCACCCAATGCATTAGTCAACATCAGACAAGCTGAAGTCATCATCAGTTCATCTTTAACAGACAGCTAAACGGGGGGAGTTTACTTGAAGAAACCCCAATCAGCTCTTTATCCTTCCTACAAGGGTTATCCATTTGATACAATTTATCAGTGTGGCAGAGAGGTGTTCATTAACAGCATCTTTAGTCCCCAAGCAGATTGAAAGTGATCTTCGTGTTAAGGAGTCAGTCTTCCAGTCTTGTCTTCTCACCAAGAAAGTCGAGCCTTGTCATCGGCATTTGCATTTGCATTTGATCGTATCATCTGCATAATTTATACATGATATCATAAGCATAATTCATATACAATATAGCATCATGGGTGTTTTATTCCCCATTCTATCCTTTTTCCCGAGGTCGTGTTTTACTCGCGTCTTACCTTGTGGATGAGTTTACCTTACATGGGTGTTTTATTCCCCATTTCCTTTTTCTCCCGAGGTCGTGTCTTACTTGCGTCTTACCTTGTGGATGAGTTTACCTTACGTGGGTGTTTTATTCCCCATTTCCTTTTTCTCCCGAGGTCGTGTTTTACTCGCGTTTTACCTTGTGGACGAATTTGTTCATCTTGGGTGTTTTATTCCCCACTTACCTGTCATGGGTGCTTTATTCCCCATTTACTCCTTTCTTCCAAGGTCGTGTTTTACTCACGTCTTAATTTTTGTATGAATTCCAATTTCCTTGGCATCATGGGTGTTTTATTCCCCATTTGCCTCTTTCCCCCGGTGTTGCTGTTGTCCCCAGTAAACAGTTATTCGTTGTTATGACGTTCTTTTATCTTTGCTCGTGTGTCTGCATTTGTCTTACATTCTAACATCATAAAGCATCATTTAGATTCATTTCATTTTAACATTTGTACCTTTTCATATCATCTGATCTAAGGGACAAAATTTCTGGTTTTCTATATTTAAATACCTTTCACTACGATTCTGCGAGGATTATCACCTCTCACCGCCATCCAGTGAAAGATATTTAAATAGGGGCAACTGTCATACCCCAAATTTTTACTCTTAGGTCCTCATTATCATTTTAGTATCATACTCATATGATTATCTAACCTTAACCCAATTCAAGTTTTTCTTTGTAAAGATGCAGATGAATTAGGGTTTTGCGCAATTAAGATCAAAACTTCAAAGGAGTGATTAGTCAATGTTTTGGGCTAATTCAATCATGAAAAGAGATCAAAGACGATATTAATGATAATTGAGAATCCAATTTAAAGTGGTCATTCCAGGATCAAGAACAGTGCAGTCCAGGGGCCCCGATTAGGGTTTTTGACTAGTCAAAGTCAACTGTAGTTTGACTTTGATGTTGGAAGGTGTTTTGTTGGTGGGATTGAGGTCCATGAAGTTCATATAGTTTAATAAAGTTCATTCAAGAAGTTTCAAAGTATCAAGAGGTCTCGAATGTCAACAGGCGACTCGGTAGGCACCGATCGAGCGCACGGTTGACCGAAAAGTCAACTCTTCAAATTTTAGGAATTGGATTTCAAGTTGTGAATAAATGTTGTTCCTTAGGTCATATTACACTTGCCTATAAATTTTCATGACCATTGGATCAAGGATGAGGGAGTAATCGAAAAATCGGGAAATTAGGGTTTTGAAAGGGGCCAAACCCTAACTCCTTAACCACACATCCAAATAAGTTGGTTCCAAGCTCATTGGAAAGCTCTTGACAAGTCCTACAAAAGTCCCATAGTGGTCCACAATTAAAAAATGCATATTTTTAGAGTTAGAAGCAAATTCATTACAAGAAGGGAAAATAACTTAGAAAAATTCTAAGTTATTTCACCTTAAAAGCTTATTTTCAACCAACTTTGGAGGATTTTTTGACCTAGTTTCAATTGGAATTGGACTTTATAACAAACATGAATTTTGTAGAGCTACATGAGGGCTTTCCAAAAAGTATTAGAAGTCCTCAAAAGGAGTTATGAGAAGAAAGTTATGGTTGTGGCAAGTTGGTGGTTTCACACTTTAGTCCCACATTGTCAAAATTTCAAGAATCTTTCTTTTCTCAAATCTGACCCATCTCAGCTTGTGAAACATGTTTTATCTGATATATGGAAGTTTTTTAGCATAGAGGAACAAAGGAAATACATAGGAGAGGCAATTTTCCAAACTTGCAAGTGGCTTGCAAGTTGCCTTACAACTTGCATTTTAATATCATACACCAAGCATGAGGTGGAAAGCAATTCTGAACCAGCCACAAGCTACACTCTCTAGCCTGCATTTAGAAACTTCAAATTCATCATGAAGCTTGACTTTAAGCTTACCTATCAGCCAATGAAGCTCTCTTTTAAAGTTGTGAATCAAAAGTGCAAAACTTTTCTTCAAAGTGAAGAAATCTCTCAATCTGCCCCAAACCATTCCAAAGCTCTCTTTTAAGGCCAAGGTTTTGTCAAAATGGTGGTGACATGGTATGTTTATGCAAAATAAGACCAATAGTTAAAACTCATGATCTGGACTGTTCGATTCAGGCTGCTGTTTTTGACCCTGTTACATTAAGAAGCTTGCATTTGTGTTGTGAAATGGGCTTTGTCATGTAAGTTAGACCATTTTCTGTTAGGATTTGAGCACCCTTGGGATTCATGTTAGGATTCATGAGTGCTGAGTCTGTGAGCTGCTAATCACCTCTGTGTTTGTTTGTAATACTGATGTTCTTGCATTAAAGAACCTACTGTCTTGATAGTAAGGCAATTTGGATGAGTAGGTTTAGCATGATGACTGTTGAGTTTCTTTTTCTCTCTACACCAGATTTGCTGCTATAGGCAGTATGGTGTATGATTTTTACAGTTCATTTGTTTGAAGTACCAGGGCATGATTATCTGTTTGCGTTAAGGCTGTTAACACCCTTAATGTACCTCTGCCTTAGGGTCTGAAATTCCAAGTACCTTAATTTGCAAGCCATAGGTTTGTCTACCATTAGAGCAGTTTGTGGTTTGTAGTGCTTGTACATACTACACTGCTGAGATTGTGGTGTATGGTTGTTTTAAAGCTGTTATGACAACTGATGGTTATCTTGGCCTACCTTGAGGTCAATCAACCTCTTGATGCCACCAGTTTTTGTTGAGATTTTAAAAGTTTGGTTTATGTGAGTTTGTGATATAGTGAGTTCCAATATGGATGATATGATGAAATGATAATTTAATATTTGTTGACCAGCCATGTTTGAATTTTCTTAAACCATGTTTCTATTAAAATTCCAGTTTTATTCTGTGGAGTTCCTTGTTTGAGATAGTCTCAGAACTGTTGGCTAAATTGGATTTGTGGGAATCATGAGCTCCTATGCTGCTATAGCATTTTCTGTTGAAACCATTCAAGAATGTTGCTTGATACATGAGTTTTCTTTGGTCTGCTGTCTGAAACTTGCTGGTTTGTTAATCCATCAGTTCCATGTTTGGAACTTTGCTAGTAACCAACAGGTGTCTCATGCTACTTTTCAGTTTGGTTTATTTTAACAGATTAGTAGCTGCTAGTGTAGCTTATAGTACTTTGGTGCTAGCAGTTTTTTTTCCTGCCTTGAGGTTTGTCTAAACTCCTTTTTAACTATTCTTACAACTGGTGCAACAGTTAGGTTGTAGATGTTGATTATGGTTTGGAGGATTTGGTTTTACCTGAGCTTTATATACTGCTAGGTTTGGTACCTTGTGTGATGAAGTTTTATGTATTGGCTGGTATTTCTTGGTTTCACTTTAAGCTTGCCAAACTGGTTTTGAAACTTACCTCTACAATTCATGTCACATTTTCAACTCAATGGTCATTTTATTTTCTACCATGATTTTAAATCTCATTTTTGTCTGAACTTCATATGTGTGATGTTTAGAGTGTGTGCAGGCTGTTCTTTTGGTTTAAACCTATTTGATGTAAGTGATAATTTTGAAAATACTAGCTTGCAACTCACATACACTATTTTGATCTATTTATTTTGGATAACAATTTCCTGTTGAAACTTCATCTAAACCACATTTTAAACTTGCATAAACCATTACTCACTGTTAAAAACATC
Organism: Lathyrus sativus; assembly: GCA_963859935.3. NCBI lineage: Eukaryota > Viridiplantae > Streptophyta > Magnoliopsida > Fabales > Fabaceae > Lathyrus > Lathyrus sativus. Next base: position 507,657,275 of record OZ012741.1, read on the forward strand.
TATTTTGATTTTTAGCTTCCATGTGCATTTTCAAACACTCCAACTTGCATGATCATGCCATTTCTCATTCCAACTGTATTCTGCATAAAACTAACTTTTGGAATTCATCAAATATGTCATTTGTAACATGTTCAGGCCTTTACTTGATTGAGATAACAGTTAGTTTATGTTTTGAGGTTTGAAAAGCATACCAAAATGCTCATTTGCATGTGCCTTCGAGTTTTTCAATATATGCATCTTCTGGAAAAATGAACCCTACCATCATGATCCTCTTGAAATTCTAGGCAGGTTACATTAAAATTTCGTCCAAAAAGGTTGAGTATTGAAGGAGTTATGGATTATAACGTATTTGACAAATCCACTTGTTTTGCCTAGTTCTTGCCCAGAAAAATACGCATTTGATGGCATATATTTATTTTGGGGTGGCTTAAACATTGGATGTATAGCCACCCCAGTGGTAAGAGCATACGTGCATTTATACCCTTTCACTGCCTGATCCTGAGTTCGATCCCTGAGGAGGATCAACTCTTTTGGAATTTTTCATATTTTTCAAAGTTTCATAATTTTGTCTTTCTCTCTCATGATCACATGCGCGCATATGGCTCAGTGGTTGGCTGTTGCACTTGCAATTCTAAAGGTGGTGGGTTCAAACCCCCATTTTGTTCCTTTTATGTTATTTTATTTTCATTAAATTTCATAAATTTGTAACTTCTTCATCTTTTATCATTTTTCATCCGTTCTTTTTGTGATGTGTTCATTTTAATATCTATTTTTATTTGATGAATTAAATCTCATGTGGTTCATGATTTCAAATGCTTTTTGTATACTTGGAAGTTGTGTACTTTTTTCAAAGTCGTTACATTGCGTCTTGATAATTTTCCTTTTATACCATGTATGTTTATCTTGTGAAGTTTGTCGATGTTTGTTGCCCTTGTGTTATATAACATGCTAGGGTTTACTCTACTTTGAGTGTCACCATAATCTCTGATGTTTCCTCCTAAATTATGAGGTTAAACTAATTTGCTTGTACATAACTACTAAACTGCCTTTTACATTTACACCTTAGGGTTCGAGTCGCCGTACTCACTTTTAACCGTCCCGCCGTGGACACCCTTTATCTTAGCCTTAGGATTTAAGTCGCCGTACTCACTTTTCCTGTCCCGCCACGGACAATTTTCTTTCATTTACACCTTAGGGCTTGAGTCGCCGTACTCACTTTTAGCGTCCCGTCGTGGACGTCCCTTATTACAACAATTTTAACGTAGACTTGGGGTTGCCGCACTCCGTGTAAGTATTTCCCTATGAATGCTTACATCCCCATGGAACCTTGACCACAGTCAAGAGTTCTTCACCCTTAGCTAGAGGAACTACGATTGCTCTGATTCCATTCCCGTCAGGATACGTAGGCACGAGATGCGATGTCTTCGCGAGCAAACTTGTACATACCTTTATACTTTAGATTTTTACCTTAGCACTTTTCCCTTTTAGCAAGAAACTTTAGCAAACACAAATATTAACAAGAGGTTCCTGTAGAATACTACAGATACTTAGGATGCTAACACCTTCCCTAGGTATAACCAACCCCTGAACCTTTAAGATCTCTCTTTGCTTAGCTTTAGGCCTTGCCTTTTGCTTTGCATTTTTGTAGGTTTTTTCTTTCTTTAAACCTTTCCTTTTTTGGATAAATTAAAGTCCGGTTGTAAATGAATTAAGATTCAAGTTAATCAATAGTTTGGTATCCATATTTCACTGCAACAACTACACACACATTTAACCTGATAACCCTGCCTGAAACCCAATTCAAACTTGAAACACTTGGCACCAAGAAACAAGAAAAAAAAAGAAAATTCCTATCTTTGGATTTTTTTGAATAAAGGTTAACGGATGAAAGCACAAATGAAAGATTATACGTGGGGTAAATTATGGCTATGACAGATGCCGCTTTCTAATTGGCTTAAACCGAGTAAGATAAAGTGCTACATTGTTTACACTTTTGAGGTAGGAGTCAATTAGATATGAAGAAAACCCTAAATTTGTCTGAAAAGAAACGAAACGCTTGGAAAATGGAGTAACAAATCAATGTCAACCCTTGAGTGGACATTGAATAACTTGAAAAGATCGTTATCACCAAAAGGATGGTAACAGAAGTAATCTAACATCAAAAGGATGACCGATCTATCACCAAAAAGATGATAGTTAACTCACGCACACAAGCCTGGCACCAAAAGGATGTAGGGGTCTATTACTAAATGGATAATGGAGGACACTCGCACCAAAAGGATGAAAGTCCTATGACTAAAAGGATGATAGAGCGAAACACATAATGACCACTACCACCAAAAGGATGACAGAGTCACACTCGCACAATCTGGCACCAAAAGGACGACAGACCCATCACCAAAAGGATGATAGAGCGAAAAACAAAACAACCACTACCACCAAAAAGATGATAGAGCTACACTCGCACAATCTGGCACCAAAAGGACGATAGACCCATCACCAAAAGGATGACGGAACAAAACACGTAAGCTACTTACCACCAAAAGGATGATAATTATTTCTCAATCTTGAAGGTAACCAACACCAAAAGGATGCAGGCTAGGTTAAACCGACGGGTTCAACTATCACCAAAAGGATGATAGTATGCCAATTGACAAAAGGTCAAGTTTGTCGGAGACAACTCACTAGGGGACGCCCAAGAGGAAGATTGGACTGAGATAAAATCAACGGGGAACGCCCGCTGACTTGTTTGGGGATGATAACTTTCACAACAAAAGTTTGAAATAACTTTTATGAGGAACGCCCATGAACTTTGAAGAAGATGCCCCTGAACAGGCTGAGTTTTGCTTTAAAACTCTTGATCTTGGTCAACAAAAGGTTGAACAACTCCGTAAGGAACGCTCACAGATTCAAAGGAGATGCCCCTAGATAAGCTAAATGTCACTTTGAAACTCTTGAATTTTCCCAACAAAAGGTCGAAAAACTTCGTGGGGAACGCCCATGGTCTTGCGAAGGATGCCCCTGACTGAGCTAAATGTCATCTTGAAAACTGATCAACCCTAAGGTTGAAATAACTTCGTGGGGAACACCCACGGTTTTGAAGAATACTGGGCTGAACACGAGCTTGACAACTGGTCAACCCTAAGGTTGAAACAACATCATGGGGGATGCCCACGGTCTTGAAAAAGATGCCCCTGGCTGGGCTGAACCTTGTTTTAATATCCTTGAATTTCGTAAGGGGAAACCCATGGTCTTTGCAGGAAATACTCCTGACTGGGGTAATGATTACTTTGAAGCTCTTGAATTTGCCGAACAAAAGGTTGAACAATTTCGTGGGAGAAGCCCACAGTCTTGAAGAATATGCCCCTAACTGGGCTGAAGATCGTCTTGGAACTCTTCGAAATTGATCCTGGACCTTGATCTGCATATGCTAATGCTTGATGATAATGATGTTCCATATTGAATGGAAATGAAAATACAAATGCTGATGCACAAAGATGCAAGAACTAGGGAAGTATGTTATGGTTCAAGTATGCATACGATGCAAGATATGATGTTTATGGTACCGAATGCAATGCGTATGATGCACATGATTGCAGACGGGTGATTGGAAATGCAGGTGCCAACACGACGGACTTTTAGTAGTTGCCGATGCAGATTGGACTTTGGGTGGTGGGAGAGATTGACGTCCTCGACACGTAGTTCGCTGAAGACACCATGATTGGAGCAGAAGATGTTCCTGATGCCCCAAGTCTAAGCACTTAGTGATTTGTTGTGAATATTGTTCAGAGAAGATTGCAACTCTGCTTATTGATCAGGACGACTTGGTTTTGCCCTAGTCTGAACATGGTAATGGTCTGCCCCTGATTAACCAGTTCTGAAGTTGAAGTTGAACTGTGAGGCTTTAATGACTTGCCCCTGCTCGAGCTGTTGAATGATTTGCCCCAGCCTGTAGGTTTTGAGGTAGCATTACTTCGTGTCAGCCACTGAAAGTTAAGTTCCTTCTTGATTGCCCCTTGTTGGAGTGTATTTGATGTCTAACACTTATTTGCAATTAAAATAGCAAATTCTCAAATGGTAATCTTAATGCAAAAAGTTCATGCAAGCTTTGAAAGAAGTGTCATTTATTGAAGTGTTGTGATAGTGTGAGACAAACGGACTGTTAGCCCATACGTTGTGCTAATTTGACTGGTGTAAGATATAACAAGGATAATGACACCAATGATAATGTTTAGCAAATATGTGAGGAGTCAGTTTACGCAACCTTACAATAGTAGGCTTTCAGAATAAAACTCGCCTTAATTAGGTCTTTTGAGAGTTGTAACGTGGTCTGGTTCACGGTTTATGAAACAAAAGATATTAGGTTCAAGCTTGATTTGTACCCACCCCTTCTTCGTGATGATCTACAGTCCTATGTTCAGTTAATTCTGCTCATGTTTACCTTGACGGTGTAAGCTTGATGGTTCAAGGTATGCTCGAAATGGCAGTCACCTTTTTTTGATGAATGTTAGTGACCCCTTAATTCTGATTTGGTAGCCACAGAATCTTATTTTGTTTTTGTGGAGGGTTTGAGGACCTCTTTTGCTTTTGTTTTTTATCCTTACTGTTGTCGTTAGAATATGATATCAAATTATTAATTAATTTGAATCGCATCTTTAGTTCACAACCGCTCTTTGATTTATCCGAAGGAAAAGGTCAAAAGAGGGAAAACCTAATTTTGCATCGTAAAAACAATGCGAGGAGAGATCTAGGTAAGGGGTTGGTTAAGCTTAGGGAAGGTACTAACACCCTAAACTTCTGTAGTACTCTACAGGAACCTTTTGTTTATTGTCTTACTATTTTGCTTTATTATTTGCTTAAGGGCATATACTGAGCTAAGGGTTAAGAGTGACAAAGAGACCTAAGGGTTAGTCCTAAGTTTACTCGCCAAGATTCGCATCTTGTGCCTACGTATCCTGGGTAGGGGATGGAATCATAGTAATCGTAGTTCCCCTCGAAAGGGAGGTTAGAAACGTCTTGATTGTGGTCAAGGTTTTAAAGGGAATAAGCGTTTCTTAAGAAAGCGCTTACGTGGAGTCTTGAAACTCCTATTTCTACGTTGAAATTGTTAATTGAAAATTAGGGTTGACTAAATGTTCCACGGCGGGAAATCCTAAAACAAAGTACGGCGACTCTTTGATCTAATGCTAGGGTAAAGGGCATTTTTGTCCACGGCGGGGCACCTGGGCTATTAGGGTTTTGAAAAGGTCAAGGGTTAGGACTATTGACTCGGCGGTCAAACTGTTAGACCTAATCCTTCGGAGGGACGCTAACGGAAAATGATGCAAACAACGAATATTATCATATGGCAGCATTAAAATACGAAAATAAAGAAAGCGGTAAAGAAAAGCATCGCGACAATCACTCGCGTAAATTACAAATCCCAAAAAATGCATAAAAACTAACTGCGACGATTACTCGCATAATTACAACTGAAACAAAGACAGTACGAACAGATGAAACATTAATAAGCTGAAACTAACAAACTAACGAGGGTTAGACGAAAATGAAAAGGCTAAATCAAGAACTTTATTCTTTTGAATTTTCATTTAAAAGAAAAGTTAATTTTTTGCATTTTTTAAAAAGAGAAACTATTTTAATTTTAATATTTTTACTCAATACCTGTTTTAATTTAACTTAAAGAAAAAACTGATTTGATTTAAAGAAACTGTTTTAATTTTTGAAAATATTTTTTTGAAAAAACCTGTTTTAGTTTTTATTGCAATTAACTAAAAAAAGTCCTATGTTTAATACTAAAACAAAAAATTTTAATTTTAAGTTTAATTTTTATTAGACCCTTTAAAGATAAGATACTTTAATTTTTGCATCTAATAATTTAATCAAACTTGAATTCCATTTTTTAAAAATGAAGGACTTTTTAGTTTTAGTTTTCAAAATCTTTTGAGTTTTTTTTTTGGTTTTATATTGGTTAAAGAATAACTAATTATTTACTTAATATGAAGGTTATGTTAGTTGCTGTAATTAACACATAAGCTAAATAACTAAATAATAACTAATTATATTAAAAATAAATAGCAAACAAATGAATAAGAGGAAATGGTCTGTTCATTAGGCCCATTAGGGTTTTCTTTTGTTCCCTCCTCTTCTCTTCTTCATGCGCCGCGACGGCTTCATCTTCTTCCTCTGGTTTCGCGGCGACTTGCATGTCATACCCTTGACCGATCCTTCTTCCGTCTTTACCCACTCAGCTACAAAACACTGAATGAAACCAACCATTGAAAATGCCATAGATCAAAAGAGAAGGAAAGCTTACGGTGATCAGTTGCCGGCGGTTGGGTGTGCGGACGATGATGATGAGTGATGTCGGCGTTCGGGGATGAGGATTGAAGGTTGAGTTTCTAACCTCTGAGGCTCCCTCTGATCTCATATCCGAACGAACCTTTGATGATTTCTCTGTGTTCCTTGCTCTTGTCTTCGTTTGGACGGTGATGATGAAGGTGAGAGCGAACTCTCCCTCTGAGCCTCCGTTTCGGCGCCGTTTTCACCTTAGGGTTTCGGATCTTGATGTTCCCCTTTTTTGTTTGGAGAAGGTTGTACGTATGGCTTTGATGAACTTCTTAATCTCTTCTTCTTTCGACTCGAGGTGATGATGATGGATTCATGAAATCCTTCTGAACCTCCGCCACCTTTGGTTTTCGTAGCGTTTTTCTCCTTCTTCTGAACTCTTTTGAATGATTTTATATGCTTTGATGTCTGGGCTGGATTTGTGGACTTATGGTGATTGTTGCTATAATTTCTGCGGTTTTGTTGTTGCAAACTTGGAAAGTGCTTGTTTGAATGAGTTGTGATTACTTTTCTAGAAACGTTGGAAAGTTGTGAAATGGTTTCCGTTGAATCCGTTGGCTTGGCGATTTGTTGGATTGCGCTTTTTTTGAAAGATTGCCGTTAAGGCCTGTTTGGCAAACCAATTTTCTAAAAAATCACTTTTTCAAATAAGTGCTTTTTTCAAAAAGCACTTTTCTAGATAAGCACTTTTTGCCAACCAGCTTTTTCCAAAAGCATTTCTTATCTCTCTCTCTCTCTCTCTCTCTCTCTCTCTCTCTCTCTCTTTCTCTCTCTGGTTGCCTCAAATAAGAACAGAACTTGCTTGATTTACCGAAATGTCGGAAATAAAGTCGGGAGTTGGTTTCGGTGCAATCCGTTACCCTCCCGACGCACCCGATGATGATAATATTCTGAGGGTGTCAAAACAATCTACCCGATAAAATGTTCACTTTGTTGATTTTGCAAGTTCAAGGAAAAGTCGGGAACTCGAAATCGGAAGAATCGGGCGTGAAGATTAATTTAGGAAATGTTTAGGAAAAATGTAACTATTATTTTTTTTTTGTAATTTTATTTATATATTTTTTGTAAAGAAATATTATTAATAATAAAATTCTTTAATTTATTTATTCATTATTTATTTTTGAGATGAAAATAAAAATGAAAGATTAAATTTAAAATGAAACAAAAATATTTAAAAAATAGAAAAATGGAAATGAGAGCACATGTTATAAAAATAAATATGAAGTAGAAACAATATTTTAGACTAAAACAAAAATTATTTAAAATGCAATAAAAATTGAAAATGCAATAAAATTGATTTAAAATGAAGTGCCAATGATATTCAGAAATAAGATAAACTGTTTTTTTTTAACATAAAAAATGAAAAATAAAACAAAATATGATTAACTTAAAATAAAATGAGGAATGAAATGAAACCCTATATTTTTCCATTAATTCCTAATTATTCCAATTTAACCGATTAATCTCATTCCCGACATAACTTCTGATTAAATCTCTTGGCCATTCAAATGAGCAACTTTATCCGGATAAATATCCCATCTGTCCGATTAACTCAAATGACCCCTCTTTTCCGACTAGCTTCATCCAAACAAATTGAACTGATTTAAACCACCTGGCTCAAATCCTCCACGATTAAACTCTTCCACTTAACACCCTCAGCCTCATAAATTGTCAGCAGGCTGCAACTAAATGACCATTTTGCCCTTCGTCAATCAAAGAGCACCTAGTGTGATCTTCCCTGCAAAATCAGCAAACTACACAAACCTGTTAGTGATTAGTTAAATGCAATGCAAAAGTGAAGTGAAATGAACCTAATAATCTCGGGGCAAAATTTGGGGTATTACACCTACCTTTTGCATGGATTGATTTTTCTTGTCAGATCCATCGGGATTGCCTTGATTTTTGCCTCAGTCTCCCTTGAGTTGCTTGACTTACAGGCTTTTAAATTTTTTTTTAGATTATGACTGCCATGTCATTGGTTATTGATGAACAACCGTCACGTCTTTGGATTTATGATTTGAGTGCATAGTTGGATAAACTGAACATTACCCTGCCCCAGGTTGAGTGTAAGGGTTTTAAACATCCGAAGGAAACTGCTACTTCTAGGCTCGAAGTGGTTGACTATGGATTAACTCCTTATATCTCCAGTGTTTGGGGATTGAAACAATGTCTGTACATCATTGACGAGATTCTGTCTAAAAGCATACCGTTTTGCAATTTTGCGTATTTCGTTTTTGTCATCCTCCCTCAAATTATGCTAAACAACAATTGATAAGGTGAAGTGAATAAATGTGTCAGTGCTTGTGATAAAAATGAGTGAATACGACATAACTAATTTAAAATAATGCATAAGCAACACATTAATGAAATCCAAATACGAATGGCAATGTGCAAAGCGTACAATACTTAAACGAACAAAGACAAAATACAAGAATGGAAATACGACTGCCTTCTTCAAGAAACTGAACTTGACTTGATTTGATGTTGGCACTAGCTGGCTGGTGGCATAGGATTGTTGATGTCATTTGGAGACTTCCTGTTGAAGTTGATATCATTCCTGTCGATCATGTCTAGAATTTTGTGCTTTGAAATCTCTACAGTTCTAAATGGTGTGACCTGGAGCACCCTTACGAAACTTACAATGAGCATTTGCATCGTAGTCAGCAGGAATGACAGTTGGGGGAGTCAAATCTCTTGGAACGACAACCTTCTTCTCCAATAATTGAGCAAAGGTCTGAGCATATGGCATTGGTAGACGGTCAAAGGCTCTATTTGGCTTCCACGTGCTATGCTAATTAGGCTGACGCTGTTGACGAGCATCTTGCTGCTGTTGAGCAGCTTGCAATAGTTGAGGTTGAGGAAGATACATATACCCTTGCTGTTGTAATATTATTGTTGAGGAGCCTGTTATTGAGGCGTTTGAGCTTGAGCTGCTTGAATAGCTGGATGATAAGGCATTGGAGCGTATTGCGCAACATCAACATACGAATACAAGTAGTAAGGGATTTGATAAGGCATTGAATCAAGAGCTTGTTGAAGAGCTTGCCCTTTCTGCACGGAGAAGGCATTTATTTCACCCTCTTTCCTCTTATATCCGTTGAACGGATTCTTGGCCCCAACCTGACTGCTAGAACCTCCTTGGATCTCTTCCGCTCTTCAGACCTTCTTCATTTCTCTCACTGATGATCACCAAGTCAGAGAATCCAACAGAGACACTACCGATCATTTTCTCAAAGTACTGGTCTTGCAAGGTATCCATGAAAATTTCAATCAGTTCGCGGTCAACCAAAGGTGGATGCACCCTTGTAGCTAGCTCTCTTCATCATTGCGCGTACTCCTTAAAGGATTCATTGTCCTTCTGAGCCATACTCTGAAGTTGAGTACGATTCAGAGCAAGGTCGGTATTATATTTGTACTATTTGACAAAAACATCAGCTAGCTCAGCCCAAGTGTGCACACTGTTACGCTCTAGCTGCATATACCATTCAAGTGATGCCCCAGACAAACTGTCTTGGAAGCATTGAATCATTAGCTTCTCGTCTCTGGCATAGGCAGCCATCTTGCAACAATACATTTTTAGATGAATGTTAGGGCAACTGAGGCCTTTGTACTTTGAGAATTCTGGTGCTTTGAACTTGGGAGGAATGAAAACATCAAATACCAAGCAATATTCCAAAGCATTGAGAGAGCATGAGTTGTGCCCTTCCATGACTCATAGTTTCTCAGCTAGATCACGACACATCTTGATGGCTTATGAATCCTGAGCAGCAACAGGACTGGCAATAGGGAACATGATAGTTTTGCATACCGTCATATGTTCCAATAGATTATCTTTGATATGAGTAACGGGGATATGAACAACAGTTGGTTGGGCTTGCGGGATAGCTCCCACAGTAACTCCAGGCGCTGGGATTATTTGAGATGTGATTCCTTCAGCTGTGGTAGCTGTAATACCCTAATTTTTACCCCTAAGATCCCACATTGCATTTTCATTTTTGCATACACAAACAAGACCATACTTTTTGATTTTTCTTAGGTCCCTTGTTGTTTCATACTTGCTTTATGTTTGTTTCTGTTTACTAACATCTAACCAAAATATCAAAAATATTTTCCAATTTGTTTGTTTCTTCTTCTTCTCTGTGTGTTTAGGGTTTTGCAAGGAGATTAATGGCAAAGAAATTCATTCAAGTGTAAATCAGATGGACGTTTGACCTCATCTTGGTCAAACTATCAAGAGTTTGCTTCAACCATAAGTTACCCGTGGTGGTGGGCTATTTTCTCAGGAAATGTGATTTTTCAAGATCAAATTGTCTTGTGTTGAAATTCATTGATTTATCAAGCAATGTTCTATGAGAAGTTTGATCCAGATATTCAGAGAATTATGTCAAAAATCAAAATTGATGGCCGATGATTCAGTTGCAGGTTGGATCAGAATGTGTTCTTCAGTGTGCTTTTCTATACACAATTGTGCTTTGATCTTCTGCACAGCCTTCTCACAAACCATGCATTGAGTGACTCACTTGAAATCTACCTTGTGGAGAAGATCCTTATTGTTGAAAATGGTGCTTTTAATTAAAATGATAGGACTCTCACCTTGCTTGCTCACACATTGTTTAGTAGGGTTGGTTCTGTTGGCAGTCAGTTGAGGACCAAGTTTTTTTTAGGGGATATGTTGCCGTTGTCGTTGAGAAGGCAAATTCTGTTATGTACATTGTCCAAGTATCAATGAACTCATTTGGTTCATAGTGAGGTAGTTCTTATGGCCTTCCATTTGTCATGTGAAGGAGAAAAAGGAGTGAAAAGAGGAGTTTTCTACACTGCTCAACAGATTGAACTTGTAAGACACATGGAATGGAATGCAGTTTCTCGCCTAGAATTTATTACAACAAATCCTGCAATTTCTGCCACTGCTAAGAAGTCTCCAAGTCATGCAGGATTTCATTCCAAGAACAATTTGAATGAGCCATTTGCTGTTAATCATGATGGCCTACCTGATCTTGATTACTCTCAGAGAAAAAAGTTCAAAAGGATGAAACTCCTAGAGTAAAGCCCTACTACAATGATGTCGTCCCAACAAATTCTTCAATGCATCAAAAGCCCGATGCCGCTTCTACGACAGAGAGAATCCGATCTGGTTTGGATAATTCTGAACAAGATTTGCAGATAGGAGACGTAATTTATCGGCCTCTTGTTGATGGGGATAAAGTGTTGATAAATAGACCTCCTTTCATACATCAACATTCTATGATTGGTCTCACGGTTACGTTCTGCTGCCCATGGAACTCTAAATGTTCCGGGGTTGAGATTAGGAGTTGGCCCAAAAGGTGGACTAGGTGATCACGGTGATGCGGTATCTCGTCAGCTCATACTTACAAAGGTTTCACTTGTGGAAAGGCGTCCTGAGAACTATGAAGCTGTTAGTGTTCGTCCTTTATCTTCGGTGTGTGCTCTTGTTCGGTTTGCTGAAGAATCCCAGATGTTTGCAATTGAATTCAGTGATGGATGCCCCATCCATGTTTACGCAAGCACATCTCGTGATAGTTTACTTGCAGCAGTTCGTGATGCGTTGCAAACTGAAGGTCAATGTGCCATACCTGTCTTGCCAAGACTAACAATGCCTGGTCACCGTATTGATCCTCCCTGTGGGAGAGTTTATTTGCAATATGGTCAACAAAAGCCTGTTGCTGATGCAGAAAGTGCATCCATGCATTTGAAACACTTAGCAGCTGCTGCCAAAGATGATATTGCCAGAAGAGGGTATGAATATGCGTCTGCTTCAACGGTGAAAGATTGGGAAGATTGGAAGTATCAAACTCAACAAGAGATGATTCTAAGCTCGTTAATTCTCATGCATGTCCATCTATCTCAAGTTGTTATTAAGGTGAATGATTCTCTGAGAAGCCAATGTGGATAAATTCTCCAGTCTCACAATCATCGGTATTTTTAGAATGTGATTCTGTAGAAATTCTTATTAGTTGGATACATCTGAGAGTATCGAAAGATCAATCAAGAGTGAGCTTCCTGGACAATGGCATCAATTCAAACTGAAGGTTCAAAGGTCTGAGTTGCTATCTGTTAGTAATACAGGTGGTGTTAAGGCTGCGATTTTCCTCCGACTAACCCATGGCGAAGGCAAGTTATATGGGTCTGTTACTGGAGTTCCTGATCATGAGTTTTTTCTGATTACTTGCAACAACTCCTCTGTGAAGCAAGGTTTTGGGGGTCACTTATATCACTAGCTGCCACTGTACGCGAGCTTTTGCATCATAAGACCGCAGCTGTCTGTTATTGTAATCGCGTCGCGGCATATAAAGTGTTAGGTCAAATAACCGATGCTATTGCAGATCGCAGTCTGGCTATAGCTCTTGATGGAAACTATTTGAAGGCACTTTCTAGATGTGCAGGTCTGTACGAGATGATCAGAGATTATTCCCAAGCAGCCAAGAAGATGCACAAAGTTGTATTACCGTTTCTAGTGTCCAAAGAAAGAAAAGGCAAACTCTTGTTTTCTCTGCAACTGTCGCACTATCTGCTGATTTTCGCAAGAAGCTAAAGCGCAGTTCAATTCAGAAAAAGCAACCATCGGCAATTGCTTTGGATTCTATTGAAACTCTTTCTGAGCGAGCGGGAATGAGACCCAATGCAGCAATTATTGATCTTACCAATCCATCAATATTAGCAGCCAGGATTGAAGAGTCATTTATTGAAAGCACATGAAGCTTTAATAAATTTGATAACATTGTGGCAAGGAAAATGGATGGTTATAAACTCCTTGAACATGTTGGGTTGGAATTGATCTTCTTGTTATTATGATGTCTGCTGATGATAGGATAAGTACTGTCATGAAGGAATACACGGCAGCATGTCGTAAGGAAATTTTTGAATGAAAAGAAGAGGAACTTATAGATAAACTGGGTACGACTTCCTCAATCAATGATAAGTCATGTTCTATGATAGTTGAACCTGAAGGGTCTTTGGCTGACAGATCAAGCAACTCTAGTGTTGAAGAAACTGTAATAAATACTGATGATTTAGAAAATTTTGAATCAGAGAAGAATGTAGTAGAGACTTCTGTTTATTCAGAACTTATTCCTAGTAGTATGGCTAATGGAGTCCATTCTATTACTTTGGGAGATGCCAATCCGTCCGATATTGATGAAGACCTTCATAACCGGCAGCTTGCTGTATATGGTCGAGAGACCATGCGTAGGCTCTTTGGGGCTAGTGTTCTTGTGTCTGGGATGCAGGGTCTTGGCGCTGAGATTGCAAAGAATCTCATTCTTGCTGGTGTCAAGTCTGTTACCTTACATGATGTGGGAACTGTTGAGCTATGGAATCTGTCTAGCAGTTTTGTGTCTTCGGAGAAGGATCTTGGCAAAAACAGAACATTGGCTTCTGTTGGTAAGTTGCAAGAGTTGAACAATGCAGTGGTTGTGCAAAGCTTGACTTCAGCGCTGACAAAAAACCAACTTGCTGATTTCCAAGCTGTTGTTTTTACTGATGTTAGTCTTGAGAAAGCCATTGAGTTCAATGATTACTGTCACAGTCATCAACCTCCTATTGCTTTTATTAAAACTGAAGTTAGAGGCCTTTTTGGTTCTGTCTTCTGTGACTTTGGGCCTGAGTTTACTGTTTTTGATGTTGATGGAGAGGAACCCCATACTGGCATAGTTGCATCTGTCACTAATGACAATCCTTCTCTAGTATCCTTTGTTGATGACGAGGTGGCTTGAGGTAAGTCCTGCAACAGGTATTATAAAACCAGATCAAATTGTTGAGGTATCAGTGCATCACGAGGAATTTCAGACTCAGGAAGAGTTTGTCGATGGTGTTGTACAAAACTCTTGGTGTGAAGATTCAAGAGACAAGGAAGCAATTTTAATTGTTAAGGTGCATGGGAATTACACTATCCAGACAGGAAATCACAGAGTCCGTGTTCACCACTGTTATTCATCCAAGAAAAACCAACTTGCAGACCCTTACCACCACAGGGGATGAGAACAATGTTATGACCAGCACTGCTGACTATCTTGCCAGCATAGATAGTGCAACACAGGCAGGCTTAGATATCAATTCTGATTTGCAACTAGCAATAGCCTTGCAACAACAAGAGTTTGAGCAGCAGCTTTCTCCAGTTAAAGATTTTCTTCACAAAACCAAAACGATTCAATTTCTTGGACGCACCACTCTGATCGTCCTTCAAAACGACAATGGACCTTGTCCTCTCCTCGCTATTTGTAATGTTCTTCTGCTAAGAAACCAGTTAGGTTTGAGCCTGGATGTGGCTGAAGTCTCACAGGAGAAGTTGCTTTCATTGGTCGCCGAACGATTGATTGATTCAAATAGTAATGTGAATAACAAAGATGCAGGCTATGTCGAAAATCAACAGCAGAACATTTCTGATGCAATTGATTTGCTCCCTAGGCTTGCCACCAGAATTGATGTAAATCTAAAATTTACGAGAATAGATGATTTTGAGTTCACTTCAGAGTGTGCCATATTTGATTTGCTGGACATCCCATTGTATCATGGCTGGATAGTTGATCCGCAGGATCATGATACCGCAACTGCAATTGGATCGAAGTCCTATAATGCCCTTGTGGGAGAGCTTGTTTCTCTTGAAACACGGAACATTGATACCCTACCAAAAATAACCCAGAAGAAGAAGATTGTGTTGATTTTGTGGCCGCAACAACTGCTGCTCTTAGAGTTCCTTCTCATAGTCTTTCGAAAGCTATGTCTTTTAATGATTCTCCACATTCTGTTTTTGATCAGGCACCAAGAAAAGGTGATCTTGAAGAAGAAGAACAGTTGTTGAGAGCCTTGAAGATGTCTGAAGCTTCAATGAGTGATCCCTTTGAGGGTCATGCAATTGATAACAAGGGAGAAGTTTCTTTTGGTACAGACGGAAATATGTGTGACAAACAGGCTGTAACCGTTGAATCGGAAGATAGCTTAGGAAAGAACACTGGTAAAGAAAGCAATGACTGCCATGAATCAGAAACCTCCGTACCTGATGTTTGCACTGCTTCTAGCAAAGACTATAATGAAGATACATCTACACTGGGGGAAACAGCTAATTTGTGCTCAAAGAATGACGCCGCAGGTGGCTTCCGTCAATTAGCTTCTATGGGACCTGAAGAATCTATTAAACAAAATGATGTAGTTGAGAAGCTAAACCTTGATGCATTGGTTCAGAACTGTGCAGATGGTTTTAGGGGGGATGAAAATGTTCACAATCAATCCTCTCTTATTGCAACTATAGATCATGAAGTTTCAGATGAATCTCAAGGACTTGATGCAACAGGAGCACCATGCTTATCTTCCAGCCATACAAATTCGGATTCTTACAATATCAGATTTCATCAAACTGATGCTTCTGGAGCATTCCCTTCAACTGTTGATAGCAGTGAGCCCTTGTATGAAGGAGAGGAATGTGTATTGGATACAAGAACTGGAAATCTTGAGAATCGTGAACCTGTTTATGAAGGTGAGGTGGTGCTTCAGGAATAGGCTGACAAAAGCACCTTACCTGCCCTTGATCTAAGAGCTAAGGAAGAAATAACTCCAGAACAAGGAGAACATGCCAAGAATTTTTTTGAGGAATAATGCCAGTCAGTTGACATTTTACGGGCTTTTCTGCCTACAAGATGGTCTTAAAGAGCGTGAGTTATGTTTTTTTTTTTCGAAACAATCATTTCAGCACCATGTTTAAGCTTGAGGGTGAACTTTATCTTCTAGCTACTGACCAAGGCTACATAAATCAGCCTGATCTGGTTTGGGAAAAACTGAATGAGGTCAATGGTGACACATTGTTTATGACTGGCAACTTCAAGGAATTCAATGTTGAAAGCCACGAAAATAACACCTGAGATTATTATTGTTATCCACTTCATTTGCACACGTGATAGGAAGGACAATACCAGAAGAATTCAAGCTGGCTTGTAAGCAAGCACATAAAACTATTAGCCAGGGAATGGTGTCAAATGCAAGTGATACATCCATGATGGCGCTTCTGTGGGCTAACTGCTGCTGAAAGTGTGAAAAGAGTACTAATTTATAAGTTGTCCATTGGAAATGCTACTCACAGTCAATTGGTGAAGTCTCTTCCTTGCGATACTCTCAAGTTTGATAAGCTTCAAAATATTTTGAATACTGTTGTTGTATATTCCAATCCATCTGGCTTTAATCAGGTGTCTCTACACCAACTACTCAGCTGCTCAAATTCCGGGTCACAGTGGCAGCATCATCGGCCGTTGTCTCTTAAACAACAATCTTCGTTACAACCAAACCTATCTCAACAGTCATGCCAACTACCAGAACAGCATCGTCGGCAGCAACACGAGCAAGAAACAAGCACACTTTGCAAACACACTGTGACACCTGTCAAGAATTGCCAGAAGCGCACCTTTATTATTATGCACATCACAATGGACAACTCACTATACAAGTGAAACAATTGGCAACAGGAGATCTTTTACCTGGGGAGGAAGAGAGGAAAATTTGGATGTGGAGCCGCTGTAGAAAATGCAAGTCTTGCTCTACAAAGAGAGTGTTGATATCCACCACTGCCCGCAGTTTGTCATTTGGAAAATTTTTGGACCTTAGCCTTTCTCATTATTCATCTAGCAGTAAATTGAGCTGTAGCCATTCTCTTGATAGGGATTTTCTCCACTTCTTCGGATATTCCTCAGTTGCTACTTACACCGTGTCTATGCCTCCTCAAAAGCTAGAACTTGGTGGTGCTATAAAACATGAGTGGCTTATGGAAGAGACAGATAAAGTGCACGTGAAAGGCATAAGATTGTTCACAGAAATTGCAAACTGTTTGAAGACTGTAAACTTTGATGGATCAAATCCTAACCGAGGATCAAAAAGAGAGTTCTCCGAGGTTGAGAAGATGTTAAAGAATGAACGAGAAGAGTTTGAGGTTTACATCAAGATGGTGGTCGCTAAGAAAGTTGATCCAGATCGGGCTGCCTTCAATTTTCTCAGTCTTAACCGATTGATGTGGGATCTTCTTATGGAATCCGTTGTGTGGGGTCAACGCTTGAAATCATTACGCTCACCTGAGAAAGTTGCGCAATAGTACAACTATTCGAAAGTGGAAGGTATTGCTGGTAGAGAAGTTGCATCTATAGGTAATTTTAGGGAAGATGACAATGTAAATGGGGATACCCGTGTAAAATTTATGTCAGAAACATCTGTGAAAGTAAATGAAATCTCAATAAAGGAAATTCCTATCAGTGGATCCCCTCTAGAGTGCAATGAACAGGGTGATACATCTAAAACTTTTGATATCCCACAGAATGTGAAAATACAAACTGTTGATGGTTTGGGATTGAAGAGATATTCTGACCCAAAGTTGGAATTGAGTTCAAATGTTTTCACTCAGTTTCCTTCAGAAAATGGCCATATTCAAGTACATCAAAACTTTCCAGTTGATATAAATATTCAACCTAGTTGTCCAATTGCTGATTCAAAGGTGTTAAACCAGAGTGCTTCACTGTATTCACCTGTTTCCAAATTGCAAGATTCGGATGAATGGTTCTGGAAGCCATTTTCTGATATTCAGCAAAGAGTGCTAATCAGAATAGTAGGTATTATTTCTTGAAGAAGCGGATAACACACCAAAGAGAGCTTTGAGAGTTGTAAGATTCAGGTTTTCTGTATTGCAGAAGAGGAAGCAGAGCAAAAGTGGTTTGAAATTGAGGTTGAGCCATGAAAGCCAAAGCCAAATCCCAGTCGTGTTATAAATTCAAGTGAGCCAGCTGCAACAAAGATAAAATAGTCCACGTCACTTAAGTGAGCTGAAAGAGAAAATATCAAAACGACATATCACGTGTGAGGGTACTAGTTCAAAAACGACTTGAAAAAAATTCACAATCACAGTTCACGCACAACCCACATCAAATAACCAAAACGCAGTGAAAATTTCACAAACGGCAAATCACTCTCCCTCATTCTCAATCTATAAATACAACTCACCTCTCATTTGTTTTTTCAAGCTTGAAAAGCCAGAAAACCTCTGCAAAAATAAAACCAAACTTCAATCCAAACTTTCTTCAATCACCTTCAAGCTTCATAATCTTTGAAAATTCATCAATATTCCCCTTCAATTTTTCTTTAACCTTCATCATCAAAAATGAAATTCAATTTCGCATCTCCAGATTCAAAGAAGAAAGAGAAGAAGAGAAATCCAATCGTCATTCACTTCAATTGAAGGTAGTTACCGGTTTTTGTCGAAACTTCATCTTCTGAATGTGCCTCTATGTTTGAGTTTCGTTTGAAATCGAGAACATATTTGGAGTCCATTTTGCATTTCGATTGCAACCGTGTACTTTTCGTGTCCCGCCGCTCCGATTTGAGAGAGCGCCGAAGCATCCATGTCCGTGAACAGTGTCGCGGTTGAGAACGAAGAAGATGACGATTTGATTGTTTTTCTTTCTCTTTTTCCTTTTCATTTGCTTTTATTTCAATTTTTTTTATTTCTTTTTTTTAAGATCTTGGTCGTGTGGACTTTTCCACCTTGTTTTGTTATTAGTTTTTTTTAAATAATATTTTTTTGAAAAGCTCTTAAAAAAAAATTATTTGAAAACATTTTAATTTGGATCAATTGTTGGTGGTTTTGGATCTTGAATTTTGATAGGATTTCATCAATATCAATGGACTTTGGGTGTTGATTTTTATCCACCAAGAGAGGTGATTGATATTGATTATAATTTAATCGATTTAAGATTCAAATTGAAATTTCTTTTCATTTTAATTCTTTTTCTTCTTCTTTTTATTTTTGATCGATGAAATCCATGGATCATAGATTGTTGATTATCAAGGTTGTTTAATCTTCATTATTTCAAATCTATGGACGAATAATCATTGAGATAATTCTCCTTACTTTGGAATAGTGATAGATTACCTTTGATTAATTAATTAAAAATCTGGATTGTGATGAGATCACTACCTCTTTTCTTTTTGTGTGGCATGTTTTAGGAGAGTGATTTACATATCATTTCTCTAACATGTATTAACACTAACATTTTATTGACCGGCCTCAGATAGTCGTGGTTTCTACATAAACCCGATTACGATTGCTTAACATAGCGCTAAAGTGTCCCTTAATCGGAAAATGATCATTCGTGGCTCAAACTTACGTTTAAAAGTCCAAGTATGATTAGTTGTTTGTCTTAACTCCAATACCTATGAAAATCATTGTTAGGAGGTTTTGATTCTATCAATCCTCTAATGCATTTTCATTAATCTTGGTCTAAGTGCAAGAATTAATCATCATTGATCATATATTCTAACCACTAACCACTAATTCACTAACATTGTCCTTGTTTAATTTTGTTTATATTCTCTTCTTACTCCTTATTTCTTACTTTTATGCTTCCATATTATCATTTCATATCATATCTTTGTTTATGTTTATGTCATTTTCTCTTTGTCCACTTGGACCATAGTTTGTTCAAAACACAAATAAAGGATAAAACATCTAAAAAATTTGGTACTATTAACTTTGTGGTTATGCTCTTGGACTACTCTTAGACCTTGGACTTTATGGACCTTTGGACTTAGAATTAGGGCTCTCATTCCTATGCTTGGAGTATTGTGGATCTTAGCCTTTATTTGGCTCGCTCATTAGCTTATGCTTTAAATCGGATGGAATTCTTTTTTGCTTGCTATGGAGTGTGCTACAAGTCGGTTAGATCTTTCTTACCTCTAGCTCTTATTTTGGTTTCTAGGATAGTCACTTCATCTCCTCCCCTTCTTAAATTTTCAAAACTTTCTCCCTCTTTCAAAACCTTCTTGGTTTCAAACTTCAAAACCGCTTTCGCAATAAAACCTTGACTTTCGTCAAGTGATTTTTAAACTTTGTTTTTTTTAATAAAAGTCAATCAATGTTAATCATGCTTTGACTAATTTCAAAAGACATAAAAAATACAAAAACTCATCAACTCTTTTTGTGCCTTTATGCACTTTTTTTTTCACTTTAAAACTTTTCATAAAGTTTAGACATGATTCATTTCTATAGTTGAGATGTAAATCTCCTATTCCCCATATTATTAAGACTTTGACATTTTCCACGTTGATGTTGAGTGATAGTCTTGTTGATAATCCAAGCAAATCCTCCATCTTTATGTGACGCAGATGTTGTCTTAATACTCGTGGGTGGATAGTCGCAGTTTTCTCCTTGAAATGAAGACTTGTCTTTACATCTAAAATCAATCAAAACCAACAAATTTTTGTCATTTGTACCACGAACTACGGGGTTTTGATTCCATATTGCACTTTATGGGTACGTAGGCATGAGACGATAAGTCTCTCCAAACACAAAAATCTAAAAAAATATTCTCTTCTCATCTCCCCAATCTCTTTTCAAACAAACCACTTTCAAACCAAAAAGCGTAAATATTTCAAAGGGCTCCTATAGAGTACTATAGACGTTTTGGGTGCTAACACCTTCCCATTGCGTAACCAACCCCCTTACCCCGATCTCTGTCTCGTGTTCTTATTTTAGAACTCTTTGGTTTTGTTCGCTCTTTTTCCTTTCCTTTATTTGGATAAAATAAAAGTGCGGTGGCGACTCTTGTTTTCTTTGAGTTAAGTTAGTCAATAACTTACACTCACAATTTTTACCGCTACAGAAAAGTGGCGACTCTGCTGGGGACTCCAACGGTTCCTAGTGGGTTTCGCCTACTTTGATTTATTTTATCGCTTTCTGTTTGACTTGTTTGTTATTGTTTGTTCTGTTTTGGTGCCTGGTAATTCGTGTGGTGAGATAAGTCCTAACCCGGACTTGAGTGCACTTATGATAGGAGGGTGGTATAGTCTTGTTGGCTTACGTGGAGTAGTCCTTACTAAGCTGATTTGAGATCCCCCGCTCGGTGGAGGCCCCTTTGGAAATTACTGATGTCTTACGAGTAGTCGTAATTGATATTACTTTTTCCGACTGGGAGCCTGAGAAGCTGAGGACCTTAGAACCCTTTAACCCATCTTGGCCTTATTAGGACGTGGTGCGGTGGCTGTTCAGGTGTAGACTTGAATTAGTCGTTACGCGATACCACACTCAGATGAGTTTCTCTTGAGAATATTGTTGGCCGACGAGTAGTCGTTTAAGCCGATAATATCCAAAAGATAGAATTATGATTCTGGGAACTTTTTAGAACCTTGTTCTACAGGTGATGATATAACCATAGTACATACCATTGTGGTTTGGTTGGTTCTTACCTTTGGCTCCATGCTCGTGCCGAACCTTTGAACCTGTGTGCTTTGTATGTCTTGTTTGTGGGTGTTGCATCTTGCACTCATGCATTCATGAGCATTGTGTTTCAGTTGGTTTTTAAGGAACTCAGAGATTTCTTTTTGCAAATATCACAATAAATTTTTTAGAATCATGGATATTGAAAGAAGTAACACTAAAAAGTACATTTTCACGAGTTTTGACTTACAAGAGTTGAGAAAGCTTGAATCTTTGGTATCTAGTCCTGTAGATTTCAAATGCTATTTAAGAAACTGTTGATTATTCTGAGGACTGATGTTGAAGAGGGGATTCTTAATACCTTGGTCCAGTTCTACGATCTGTTGCATTGTTGATTTATTTTCCTAGATTATCAACTATTGCCAACTTTAGAATATCATCATCTGCTCATCTTCCTACCTCCGGTTCTTGGAAGGGTATTGTGAATCGACTCGTGAAAGAAAAAGACACCATAAAGATCAGCTATGTAAGATAAATCAAGAGGCTTCGCAAGAAGTATCAGCTCAGAGTTGGGTCGTTTTCAGACATGAATTCCTTAGAACTAGATTTCATTCTCTCTTGTGTTATAAGATTGATGAAACTGTACTTCAAAGCTGTAATTCTTTCAATATTAATGAAATAAGATTTTTGGTATATCCAGTGTGTTATCTTAATGTAATGTTTGCAAACTGCTTTATAGTTCCTTGAAAACTTGCATTTGCATTTGCATCAAGCATCATTCTGCATTGTATCTTGCCTTTCCCGGGTGTCTCATTTATTTCCTGTTCTTGGTCTTTGTTCAGACAAGTTGTCGCATCACTATAATACTCGAGCTAAAGATGGATCAGTTGCAACGAGAGAATCGTGAGCTTCGCGAGGAATTGGCTACTTTGAGGGATGGTATGGAAAGGATCTCTACTTTGGTTGAAACTCTGGTTGTTGCTCAGAATCAACATTCTCCTCATATTTCTCAGACTCCACTACAAAAGACTGTGATTTCTGAAATCATTTCAACACTCATTTCTGTGGCTCCCATTAGCGCTTCCAGTCATGTTACCAGGATGTGTCTCGAAGAAGGTGTCCAGAAAGGATGGTTGACCAAAGGAAATGGTTCTTCTAGCAATTCTAAGAAGTTCGGAAATGGTTTTTCCGAGAAGAAAGAACAAGCTGCTAACGCTATTTCGCGAGAAAAGCGTAGAAGATCTCGTAAAAAAAGTAAGCAACAACAGACACAACAAAAGATTGATCAGCAAAGTTGTGTTCAAAAGCAAATGCAATTTGATCCGATTCCGATGTCGTATGCAGAATTATTTCCTGTCTTGATACAGAAGAATCTTGTGAAGACCAGGTCTCCTCCTGCTGTTCCAAAAGATATTCCATGGTGGTATAAACCAGAGGCTCGTTGTGCTTTCCATCAGGATGCACCAGGGCATGGTCTTGAAGATTGTTTTCCTTTGAAACATGAAGTGCAAAGACTAGTGCAAAAAGGAATTTTGTTTCTCAAAGGCACAAACGTCCAAGTCAATCTGCTACCTAAACATGGTAACGCCACTGTAGTTGAGATGCATCATTTCAAAGAAACTCAAGTTCGTCCGCCACTTTTTGAGAAAGAATTTTTCAAAATCCAAGATGGTTCAAATGGCCAAACTAGTGGAGAAAATTTTGTTAGTAATTCTCAAGTGGGAGAAAATGTTGAGGTTGATACAATTCAGAATTCTTCTCAGACTCTGCAAAATCCAGTCTTGAATGAACCAAAAGGAGAGACTCGCCAATTTGATTCGATCCCAATGACTTACAGTCAATTATGGTCTTATTTTTCTCGAAACTCGGTAGTGACGCCCAGAAAAACCAGAGTCATGAAGTCTCGCCCTCATTGGTACAATCCAAATATCAGTTGTGAGTTTCATGATGGGGTAATGTGGCATCCGATTGAGGAGTGCAAGGTTTTCCAAGAAATGGTTCAAGAGATGATTGACGATGGGGTGTTGACTTTCGAAGGAGGAAGCCCATTTTTGAATAGAACGCCTTTATGTTGATAAAATATAAAACTCGAGGAAATTCATATTGCTAGTGTTAGTGGAGTGACCTGTAGCGGTCGTGCATTTACTTCTGTTTCTCCAAAGAAAGTTGAGGATATTCTTTCAAGCTCGGATTGAGATAGTCTCCTCAGATCATTAGTTCATTTACTGCAATTTTATTTGTAATCTCTCATGGTTGTTAATGCTTTGTTTGCTTGTAGAAACTTGTTTGATTTTGAATATTAATCATAATGCAATGAGTATGTTTGTCCTGAAGAAATCCATTCGCATTCGCTCATAAATTGTTTTTCTGCATTTGCAATACCAACTTCTTGTTTGAACTCTTGGAGGGAGGATGATGAGGTGAAAACGCAAAATTTCTGGTTATATGCTTTTGAATAAGACCCTGCTGATGATGTAAGGCATTGTTTCAAATTCCCAAACACCGGAGATATAAGGAAGATAATCCCTTGTTAACCCTTTTGAGCCTCGAAGTAGGAGTTTCCTTTCTAAATGGAAAAAACCTCACATTTTAACCTGGGGCAGGGTAGTCTTCAGTTAAATTGACCAAGTGTTCAAATTTCCAAAAGGAGTGTGTATTTAAGGACCAACCATGATGGTTATCCAAGGAAAGAGACAATCACAACCCTTTTAACAAGTCAGATAAGCCAATGTCACGTGATTTGTTCAAAAGAAAAATAAAAAGCCCGCTAAGTCGTACAACTTGAAAACAAGTGACTTAGGCAAAAGTTAGGGCATCCCGCTGGACATCAAAAAATTCAAAAGAATTGGTCCAGGTAAAAATTAGGAAAAAATGCGAAAAGCGAAAAGAAGGGATTACAATGAAAAATCCTGAACAAATCTATGTGACTACAAAATACAAAAAGGGGGTGATTGTTATTCCCTAAAAAAGCCTTATTCGTTCATAAACCATCAGTTTCATTGGATCCTCAGAGGAATGAACATTTGTGTCAAATTAACTGAATATAGGACTGAAGAACCTCACGGAGAATGGGTGGGTACAAATAAACTTTGAGCCTAAATATCCTTTTTTTCTGAAAACCGTGAACCAGACCACATTATAACCCTTGAAAGACCTAATTGAAGCAGGGTTTATTTTGAAAGCATACTTTAACGAGATAGCGTTCCTGACTCCCATGAGTTATGCTAAAAGACCTTTGTTGGTATTGCATGTGTATTCAAAAATCAATGTCACATCTTAACTAGTGATTCGTTCACAAGTTTTTTGCGACATGTTTTCAGTAAAAAAAAAAAAAAAACTTCAAGATAAACATATGTAATTGCATTAGAATTATCATTCTCAGAATTAAACATTTTTCTGCTTACATACATTATTTGACATCATGGAAGCTTACATATGCGTATCAGTGATGAACATAATTTTTTTTTTGAAGCCTGAAAATCCGATGAGTAATTGGCAAATCGTTTCAAGGAATGATCACATCCGGGGGCATGTTTCTTGAAGACTTCGTTGAGCTTGAGCAAGTCCATTTTCCCAGTTGATGCTTTCACAGGGGCAAAGCTTGAATACTCCATTAGTAAAAGAATATGCCGATTACAGTTAATCTGGGGAAGTTACGTCGAGATTCGACGAATCTCTCAGAGTTTGAAGATATTGGGGCAGATTATTTCAAGGTATTATGAACTCGATATTCTCCCAATTAGAGTTTGTCCTTGTTGATGTTCTCCTCGATACAGTCTGTTGACAATCTCTCAAGCAAAGTTTGGTCTTATTGATGCATTTCTCAGTTGCGCACTAGTTCAAGCATTTTTAACTTGGATTCCCCCTGTGAAGTCTTGATTCAGATTTCCTCAGCCGAGCATAGTTCTTCTTCCCTAACCTGTTTATGATCAAGCATATTTAAGTGTGAATGTGATTGTTGGATCCCATCATGTTCTGTGATAAAACATGATGAGGAATCCCTGGCAGATTTCTACCTCCTCTGTTATGGTTTGTTTCTCTTATGGCCAATCTGAATCACATTTCCTTTCTAAGATGGGTTGATGTAGCAGTCAACCGTTGGGTTTTCTCTCACCCTGTGTTGAGTTTTAAAATCCCCTGCAGGTTGACTTTTTGCTATGATGTTAATTTTTTAATTCCTAGTTATTTCTCTCGAGGATGTTAGTACCCAGAGAATTATCCTTGCCAATCTCGTGAAGAGGATGTGCATTTATCACTACTGGTTGTGAAAGATAGGATATGACCTTCATCAGATTCTTATTCTCCTCAGCAAAGTTATTTCTTGCTCCTCTGGTAGAATTTATTGGCAGCTCCCCAGTAGAGTTGTGTTGATGTTTCCCCATTTGAGCTATATCGAGGTTTCTCTAGTAGGGTTTGCTGATATTCCCTTAGCAGAGTTTTGTTCCTATGGATAACCAGATGGATATTATTCGGTTTTCCCAGCTAAGTCTTGATTCAAAATCTTCTCCAGATGAGTATGTTTCCTTCATCCAGCCAGGTTATGATCAGACAGTTGAGTAGTTTGAGGACCACCTCTCCTTGATGTTATTGCTCATGCGGAGACTTGTCTTTAATGATTCCTAGCAGAGGTTATGCATATTTACTTTGGATTATTCCACAAGTAGAGAACAATGTTGCTTACTTCTAAGAAGTGTTGATATAGCAGTCACCTGTCGGGTTTTCTCTCACCTTGTGATTGGGTGTTGATTTAAAATCCCCCACAGTTTGACTTTTTTGCTATGATGTTAACTTCTTATTCCCCAGGCAGAGTTGGAAAATTTGTGTTGCTTTGTTTTCTCCAACAGTTTTTTTCTCAAAGCGGAGTTCATATTGTTGTTCCCTTTTGTTGAATTATTGATGATTGAAGATTTTCTGTTACTTATCCCCAGCACGATCTCCAATGATATCTCTAATTTGCTGAGATAAGCCGAGTACTTCAGTGGTGTTGTGATGTTTTGTTCACCCTCTGTTTGCCTTTTTTGTCTGTTTTGTCAGCATATTCATACTCATATGCATTGCATGCGCATTCATTTTGGTTGAGCATAGCATGTTTTTGTTGCATTATGCATCCTGCATTTTTTGTTGGTATTTCCCTTTTCCCGGTATCGTTATCCATGCGGAGTGCGTGTGTCCTCTCTCCATTAGAGTGTCGACCCTTAAGCAGAAAATACTTATCCTTTCTAATTCCCCACTGAGTTTATGCCTCGTGGAAGATGTTTGTTTAGCTTTCCGCCCCAGCTTTTATCTGGATGGAATTGTTCCCCAGTTGAGTTATTTCCTCATTGGGTCGAGTCTTGTTTGACCGTTTCTCTCCAGTTTGTTCCTGGATTGAACTTTGGTCTCTTGCAGCGGTTATTTTGGATTTCCCTGGGCTGTGAAACCTGGATGATGAGAAGGTATTTTTGAGGATTTACTTTCCTCGGAAGGAATCTGTTATTGATTCCCATCAGAAGATGAAGATTTTCCCCAATGGTGTTTTGATAACACTCTCTTGGTGATTGCTTGTGTGACTTCATGTGACAGTCTCTTTATTTGAGCAACTTGTATGTCTCTAACAAGATAAAACTCACCCCAACAAATGGTTGTCTCTTTATTTGAGAAGTTTGTTGTGTGATTTGAGCTGCCTATTGGCTGGTAGCAGGTATTTCTTGTGAGTTCATTACCTAAATTTTTCTACCTAGTACTGGGTATCCGGTAATGTTTCTTCACCTTTCGAGTTTGTTACCTCTATTGACTGGTAATATTTCTCACCCCTTTTGGTTGGTTATGCTTTACCCATTTGACCGGTAAAAGATAATCCTTCCTCCCGAGCTTGTTGCCTTTATTTTCTGTCTAGTGATAGGTAGTAGGTAGCATTTGTCTCCTCCTTTTTGGTCAGTTATCGACATATATTTCTACCCAGTAATCGGTAGTCGGTAATCTTTCCTTGTGAGTTCATTACCCAAAATTTTCTACCTAGTACTAGGTATCCGGTAATGTTTCTTCACCCTTTTGAGTATTTTGCTCATCCTTTTTGGTCAGTTATTGACATATTTTTCTACCCAGTAATTGGTAGTCGGTAATCTTTCCTTGTGAGTTCGTTACCCAAATTTTTATACCTAGTACTGGGTATCCGGTAATGTTTCTTCACCTTTTGAGTATATTGCCTTTATTGTGCTATCTATTGATTGGTAGTCGGTAATATTCTCACCCCCTTTGGTTTATTACGCTTATTTTCTACTCAGTAACCAGTAGAAGCATTTTACCTGTTCTCTTTGGATCGATTATATTCGCCCAGTAACTGGCAGTTGGTATCTCTTTCCCTGTTGATTCGTTTCCTTTCCTTTATCGGAATAGGATCTTGCTCTTTTGTTCTCCCTTGTGGAGTCTCTTTTCTTCTTTTGCTCCTGAACTTTTGTTTGTCTCCTGTGGCATTTTCTCCCCACAGAGGTCTTGTGTTTGCATACCATTAGCATAGCCATATCATTTTGTGGTCTCTTAGGGCAAAAAATTGGGTTTATTGTTATATTTAAGTCTCTTCTATCTGGTCTAGACAAAGATGTCAATCTTCATATCTCCCTATAGAAGAATCTTAAATAGGGGCAGCTGTAATACCCTAATTTTTACCCCTAAGATCCCACATTGCATTTTCATTTTTGCATACACAAACAAGACCATACTTTTTGATTTTTCTTAGGTCCCTTGTTGTTTCATACTTGCTTTATGTTTGTTTCTGTTTACTAACATCTAACCAAAATATCAAAAATATTTTCCAATTTGTTTGTTTCTTCTTCTTCTCTGTGTGTTTAGGGTTTTGCAAGGAGATTAATGGCAAAGAAATTCATTCAAGTTTAAATCAGATGGACGTTTGACCTCATCTTGGTCAAACTATCAAGAGTTTGCTTCAACCATAAGTTACCCGTGGTGGTGGGCTATTTTCTCAGGAAATGTGATTTTTCAAGATCAAATTGTCTTGTGTTGAAATTCATTGATTTATCAAGCAATGTTCTATGAGAAGTTTGATCCAGATATTCAGAGAATTATGTCAAAAATCAAAATTGATGGCCGATGATTCAGTTGCAGGTTGGATCAGAATGTGTTCTTCAGTGTGCTTTTCTATACACAATTGTGCTTTGATCTTCTGCACAGCCTTCTCACAAACCATGCATTGAGTGACTCACTTGAAATCTACCTTGTGGAGAAGATCCTTATTGTTGAAAATGGTGCTTTTAATTAAAATGATAGGACTCTCACCTTGCTTGCTCACACATTGTTTAGTAGGGTTGGTTCTGTTGGCAGTCAGTTGAGGACCAAGTTTTTTTTAGGGGATATGTTGTCGTTGTCGTTGAGAAGGCAAATTCTGTTATGTACATTGTCCAAGTATCAATGAACTCATTTGGTTCATAGTGAGGTAGTTCTTATGGCCTTCCATTTGTCATGTGAAGGAGAAAAAGGAGTGAAAAGAGGAGTTTTCTACACTGCTCAACAGATTGAACTTGTAAGACACATGGAATGGAATGCAGTTTCTCGCCTAGAATTTATTACAACAAATCCTGCAATTTCTGACACTGCTAAGAAGTCTCCAAGTCATGCAGGATTTCATTCCAAGAACAATTTGAATGAGCCATTTGCTGTTAATCATGATGGCCTACCTGATCTTGATTACTCTCAGAGAAAAAAGTTCAAAAGGATGAAACTCCTAGAGTAAAGCCCTACTACAATGATGCCGTCCCAACAAATTCTTCAATGCATCAAAAGCCCGATGCCGCTTCTACGACAGAGAGAATCCGATCTGGTTTGGATAATTCTGAACAAGATTTGCAGATAGGAGACGTAATTTATCGGCCTCTTGTTGATGGGGATAAAGTGTTGATAAATAGACCTCCTTTCATACATCAACATTATATGATTGGTCTCACGGTTACGTTCTGCTGCCCATGGAACTCTAAATGTTCCAGGGTTGAGATTAGGAGTTGGCCCAAAAGGTGGACTAGGTGATCACGGTGATGCGGTATCTCGTCAGCTCATACTTACAAAGGTTTCACTTGTGGAAAGGCGTCCTGAGAACTATGAAGCTGTTAGTGTTCGTCCTTTATCTTCGGTGTGTGCTCTTGTTCGGTTTGCTGAAGAATCCCAGATGTTTGCAATTGAATTCAGTGATGGATGCCCCATCCATGTTTACGCAAGCACATCTCGTGATAGTTTACTTGCAGCAGTTCGTGATGCGTTGCAAACTGAAGGTCAATGTGCCATACTTGTCTTGCCAAGACTAACAATGCCTGGTCACCGTATTGATCCTCCCTGTGGGAGAGTTTATTTGCAATATGGTCAACAAAAGCCTGTTGCTGATGCAGAAAGTGCATCCATGCATTTGAAACACTTAGCAGCTGCTGCCAAAGATGATATTGCCAGAAGAGGGTATGAATATGCGTCTGCTTCAACGGTGAAAGATTGGGAAGATTGGAAGTATCAAACTCAACAAGAGATGATTCTAAGCTCGTTAATTCTCATGCATGTCCATCTATCTCAAGTTGTTATTAAGGTGAATGATTCTCTGAGAAGCCAATGTGGATAAATTCTCCAGTCTCACAATCATCAGTATTTTTAGAATGTGATTCTGTAGAAATTCTTATTAGTTGGATACATCTGAGAGTATCGAAAGCTCAATCAAGAGTGAGCTTCCTGGACAATGGCATCAATTCAAACTGAAGGTTCAAAGGTCTGAGTTGCTATCTGTTAGTAATACAGGTGGTGTTAAGGCTGCGATTTTCCTCCGACTAACCCATGGCGAAGGCAAGTTGTATGGGTCTGTTACTGGAGTTCCTGATCATGAGTTTTTTCTGATTACTTGCAACAACTCCTCTGTGAAGCAAGGTTTTGGGGGTCACTTATATCACTAGCTGCCACTGTACGCGAGCTTTTGCATCATAAGACCGCAGCTGTCTGTTATTGTAATCGCGTCGCGGCATATAAAGTGTTAGGTCAAATAACCGATGCTATTGCAGATCGCAGTCTGGCTATAGCTCTTGATGGAAACTATTTGAAGGCACTTTCTAGATGTGCAGGTCTGTACGAGATGATCAGAGATTATTCCCAAGCAGCCAAGAAGATGCACAAAGTTGTATTACCGTTTCTAGTGTCCAAAGAAAGAAAAGGCAAACTCTTGTTTTCTCTGCAACTGTCGCACTATCTGCTGATTTTCGCAAGAAGCTAAAGCGCAGTTCAATTCAGAAAAAGCAACCATCGGCAATTGCTTTGGATTCTATTGAAACTCTTTCTGAGCGAGCGGGAATGAGACCCAATGCAGCAATTATTGATCTTACCAATCCATCAATATTAGCAGCCAGGATTGAAGAGTCATTTATTGAAAGCACATGAAGCTTTAATAAATTTGATAACATTGTGGCAAGGAAAATGGATGGTTATAAACTCCTTGAACATGTTGGGTTGGAATTGATCTTCTTGTTATTATGATGTCTGCTGATGATAGGATAAGTACTGTCATGAAGGAATACACGGCAGCATGTCGTAAGGAAATTTTTGAATGAAAAGAAGAGGAACTTATAGATAAACTGGGTACGACTTCCTCAATCAATGATAAGTCATGTTCTATGATAGTTGAACCTGAAGGGTCTTTGGCTGACAGATCAAGCAACTCTAGTGTTGAAGAAACTGTAATAAATACTGATGATTTAGAAAATTTTGAATCAGAGAAGAATGTAGTAGAGACTTCTGTTTATTCAGAACTTATTCCTAGTAGTATGGCTAATGGAGTCCATTCTATTACTTTGGGAGATGCCAATCCGTCCGATATTGATGAAGACCTTCATAACCGGCAGCTTGCTGTATATGGTCGAGAGACCATGCGTAGGCTCTTTGGGGCTAGTGTTCTTGTGTCTGGGATGCAGGGTCTTGGCGCTGAGATTGCAAAGAATCTCATTCTTGCTGGTGTCAAGTCTGTTACCTTACATGATGTGGGAACTGTTGAGCTATGGAATCTGTCTAGCAGTTTTGTGTCTTCGGAGAAGGATCTTGGCAAAAACAGAACATTGGCTTCTGTTGGTAAGTTGCAAGAGTTGAACAATGCAGTGGTTGTGCAAAGCTTGACTTCAGCGCTGACAAAAAACCAACTTGCTGATTTCCAAGCTGTTGTTTTTACTGATGTTAGTCTTGAGAAAGCCATTGAGTTCAATGATTACTGTCACAGTCATCAACCTCCTATTGCTTTTATTAAAACTGAAGTTAGAGGCCTTTTTGGTTCTGTCTTCTGTGACTTTGGGCCTGAGTTTACTGTTTTTGATGTTGATGGAGAGGAACCCCATACTGGCATAGTTGCATCTGTCACTAATGACAATCCTTCTCTAGTATCCTTTGTTGATGACGAGGTGGCTTGAGGTAAGTCCTGCAACAGGTATTATAAAACCAGATCAAATTGTTGAGGTATCAGTGCATCACGAGGAATTTCAGACTCAGGAAGAGTTTGTCGATGGTGTTGTACAAAACTCTTGGTGTGAAGATTCAAGAGACAAGGAAGCAATTTTAATTGTTAAGGTGCATGGGAATTACACTATCCAGACAGGAAATCACAGAGTCCGTGTTCACCACTGTTATTCATCCAAGAAAAACCAACTTGCAGACCCTTACCACCACAGGGGATGAGAACAATGTTATGACCAGCACTGCTGACTATCTTGCCAGCATAGATAGTGCAACACAGGCAGGCTTAGATATCAATTCTGATTTGCAACTAGCAATAGCCTTGCAACAACAAGAGTTTGAGCAGCAGCTTTCTCCAGTTAAAGATTTTCTTCACAAAACCAAAACGATTCAATTTCTTGGACGCACCACTCCGATCGTCCTTCAAAACGACAATGGACCTTGTCCTCTCCTCGCTATTTGTAATGTTCTTCTGCTAAGAAACCAGTTAGGTTTGAGCCTGGATGTGGCTGAAGTCTCACAGGAGAAGTTGCTTTCATTGGTCGCCGAACGATTGATTGATTCAAATAGTAATGTGAATAACAAAGATGCAGGCTATGTCGAAAATCAACAGCAGAACATTTCTGATGCAATTGATTTGCTCCCTAGGCTTGCCACCGGAATTGATGTAAATCTAAAATTTACGAGAATATATGATTTTGAGTTCACTTCAGAGTGTGCCATATTTGATTTGTTGGACATCCCATTGTATCATGGCTGGATAGTTGATCCGCAGGATCATGATACCGCAACTGCAATTGGATCGAAGTCCTATAATGCCCTTGTGGGAGAGCTTGTTTCTCTTGAAACACGGAACATTGATACCCTACCAAAAATAACCCAGAAGAAGAAGATTGTGTTGATTTTGTGGCCGCAACAACTGCTGCTCTTAGAGTTCCTTCTCATAGTCTTTCGAAAGCTATGTCTTTTAATGATTCTCCACATTCTGTTTTTGATCAGGCACCAAGAAAAGGTGATCTTGAAGAAGAAGAACAGTTGTTGAGAGCCTTGAAGATGTCTGAAGCTTCAATGAGTGATCCCTTTGAGGGTCATGCAATTGATAACAAGGGAGAAGTTTCTTTTGGTACAGACGGAAATATGTGTGACAAACAGGCTGTAACCGTTGAATCGGAAGATAGCTTAGGAAAGAACACTGGTAAAGAAAGCAATGACTGCCATGAATCAGAAACCTCCGTACCTGATGTTTGCACTGCTTCTAGCAAAGACTATAATGAAGATACATCTACACTGGGGGAAACAGCTAATTTGTGCTCAAAGAATGACGCCGCAGGTGGCTTCCGTCAATTAGCTTCTATGGGACCTGAAGAATCTATTAAACAAAATGATGTAGTTGAGAAGCTAAACCTTGATGCATTGGTTCAGAACTGTGCAGATGGTTTTAGGGGGGATGAAAATGTTCACAATCAATCCTCTCTTATTGCAACTATAGATCATGAAGTTTCAGATGAATCTCAAGGACTTGATGCAACAGGAGCACCATGCTTATCTTCCAGCCATACAAATTCGGATTCTTACAATATCAGATTTCATCAAACTGATGCTTCTGGAGCATTCCCTTCAACTGTTGATAGCAGTGAGCCCTTGTATGAAGGAGAGGAATGTGTATTGGATACAAGAACTGGAAATCTTGAGAATCGTGAACCTGTTTATGAAGGTGAGGTGGTGCTTCAGGAATAGGCTGACAAAAGCACCTTACCTGCCCTTGATCTAAGAGCTAAGGAAGAAATAACTCCAGAACAAGGAGAACATGCCAAGAATTTTTTTGAGGAATAATGCCAGTCAATTGACATTTTACGGGCTTTTCTGCCTACAAGATGGTCTTAAAGAGCGTGAGTTATGTTTTTTTTCCGAAACAATCATTTCAGCACCATGTTTAAGCTTGAGGGTGAACTTTATCTTCTAGCTACTGACCAAGGCTACATAAATCAGCCTGATCTGGTTTGGGAAAAACTGAATGAGGTCAATGGTGACACATTGTTTATGACTGGCAACTTCAAGGAATTCAATGTTGAAAGCCACGAAAATAACACCTGAGATTATTATTGTTATCCACTTCATTTGCACACGTGATAGGAAGGACAATACCAGAAGAATTCAAGCTGGCTTGTAAGCAAGCACATAAAACTATTAGCCAGGGAATGGTGTCAAATGCAAGTGATACATCCATGATGGCGCTTCTGTGGGCTAACTGCTGCTGAAAGTGTGAAAAGAGTACTAATTTATAAGTTGTCCATTGGAAATGCTACTCACAGTCAATTGGTGAAGTCTCTTCCTTGCGATACTCTCAAGTTTGATAAGCTTCAAAATATTTTGAATACTGTTGTTGTATATTCCAATCCATCTGGCTTTAATCAGGTGTCTCTACACCAACTACTCAGCTGCTCAAATTCCGGGTCACAGTGGCAGCATCATCGGCCGTTGTCTCTTAAACAACAATCTTCGTTACAACCAAACCTATCTCAACAGTCATGCCAACTACCAGAACAGCATCGTCGGCAGCAACACGAGCAAGAAACAAGCACACTTTGCAAACACACTGTGACACCTGTCAAGAATTGCCAGAAGCGCACCTTTATTATTATGCACATCACAATGGACAGCTCACTATACAAGTGAAACAATTGGCAACAGGAGATCTTTTACCTGGGGAGGAAGAGAAGAAAATTTGGATGTGGAGCCGCTGTAGAAAATGCAAGTCTTGCTCTACAAAGAGAGTGTTGATATCCACCACTGCCCGCAGTTTGTCATTTGGAAAATTTTTGGACCTTAGCCTTTCTCATTATTCATCTAGCAGCAAATTGAGCTGTAGCCATTCTCTTGATAGGGATTTTCTCCACTTCTTCGGATATTCCTCAGTTGCTACTTACACCGTGTCTATGCCTCCTCAAAAGCTAGAACTTGGTGGTGCTATAAAACATGAGTGGCTTATGGAAGAGACAGATAAAGTGCACGTGAAAGGCATAAGATTGTTCACAGAAATTGCAAACTGTTTGAAGACTGTAAACTTTGATGGATCAAATCCTAACCGAGGATCAAAAAGAGAGTTCTCCGAGGTTGAGAAGATGTTAAAGAATGAACGAGAAGAGTTTGAGGTTTACATCAAGATGGTGGTCGCTAAGAAAGTTGATCCAGATCGGGCTGCCTTCAATTTTCTCAGTCTTAACCGATTGATGTGGGATCTTCTTATGGAATCCGTTGTGTGGGGTCAACACTTGAAATCATTACGCTCACCTGAGAAAGTTGCGCAAGAGTACAGCTATTCGAAAGTGGAAGGTATTGCTGGTAGAGAAGTTGCATCTATAGGTAATTTTAGGGAAGATGACAATGTAAATGGGGATACCCGTGTAAAATTTATGTCAGAAACATCTGTGAAAGTAAATGAAATCTCAATAAAGGAAATTCCTATCAGTGGATCCCCTCTAGAGTGCAATGAACAGGGTGATACATCTAAAACTTTTGATATCCCACAGAATGTGAAAATACAAACTGTTGATGGTTTGGGATTGAAGAGATATTCTGACCCAAAGTTGGAATTGAGTTCAAATGTTTTCACTCAGTTTCCTTTAGAAAATGGCCATATTCAAGTACATCAAAACTTTCCAGTTGATATAAATATTCAACCTAGTTGTCCAATTGCTGATTCAAAGGTGTTAAACCAGAGTGCTTCACTGTATTCACCTGTTTCCAAATTGCAAGATTCGGATGAATGGTTCTGGAAGCCATTTTCTGATATTCGGCAAAGAGTGCTAATCAGAATAGTAGGTATTATTTCTTGAAGAAGCGGATAACACACCAAAGAGAGCTTTGAGAGTTGTAAGATTCAGGTTTTCTGTATTGCAGAAGAGGAAGCAGAGCAAAAGTGGTTTGAAATTGAGGTTGAGCCATGAAAGCCAAAGCCAAATCCCAGCCGTGTTATAAATTCAAGTGAGCCAGCTGCAACAAAGATAAAATAGTCCACGTCACTTAAGTGAGCTGAAAGAGAAAATATCAAAACGACATATCACGTGTGAGGGTACTAGTTCAAAAACGACTTGAAAAAAATTCACAATCACAGTTCACGCACAACCCACATCAAATAACCAAAACGCAGTGAAAATTTCACAAACGGCAAATCACTCTCCCTCATTCTCAATCTATAAATACAACTCACCTCTCATTTGTTTTTTCAAGCTTGAAAAGCCAGAAAACCTCTGCAAAAATAAAACCAAACTTCAATCCAAACTTTCTTCAATCACCTTCAAGCTTCATAATCTTTGAAAATTCATCAATATTCCCCTTCAATTTTTCTTTAACCTTCATCATCAAAAATGAAATTCAATTTCGCATCTCCAGATTCAAAGAAGAAAGAGAAGAAGAGAAATCCAATCGTCATTCACTTCAATTGAAGGTAGTTACCGGTTTTTGTCGAAACTTCATCTTCTGAATGTGCCTCTATGTTTGAGTTTCGTTTGAAATCGAGAACATATTTGGAGTCCATTTTGCATTTCGATTGCAACCGTGTACTTTTCGTGTCCCGCCGCTCCGATTTGAGAGAGCGCCGAAGCATCCATGTCCGTGAACAGTGTCGCGGTTGAGAACGAAGAAGATGACGATTTGATTGTTTTTCTTTCTCTTTTTCCTTTTCATTTGCTTTTATTTCAATTTTTTTTATTTCTTTTTTTTAAGATCTTGGTCGTGTGGACTTTTCCACCTTGTTTTGTTATTAGTTTTTTTTAAATAATATTTTTTTGAAAAGCTCTTAAAAAAAAATTATTTGAAAACATTTTAATTTGGATCAATTGTTGGTGGTTTTGGATCTTGAATTTTGATAGGATTTCATCAATATCAATGGACTTTGGGTGTTGATTTTTATCCACCAAGAGAGGTGATTGATATTGATGATAATTTAATCGATTTAAGATTCAAATTGAAATTTCTTTTCATTTTAATTCTTTTTCTTCTTCTTTTTATTTTTGATCGATGAAATCCATGGATCATAGATTGTTGATTATCAAGGTTGTTTAATCTTCATTATTTCAAATCTATGGACGAATAATCATTGAGATAATTCTCCTTACTTTGGAATAGTGATAGATTACCTTTGATTAATTAATTAAAAATCTGGATAGTGATGAGATCACTACCTCTTTTCTTTTTGTGTGGCATGTTTTAGGAGAGTGATTTACATATCATTTCTCTAACATGTATTAACACTAACATTTTATTGACCGGCCTCAGATAGTCGTGGTTTCTACATAAACCCGATTACGATTGCTTAACATAGCGCTAAAGTGTCCCTTAATCGGAAAATGATCATTCGTGGCTCAAACTTACGTTTAAAAGTCCAAGTATGATTAGTTGTTTGTCTTAACTCCAATACCTATGAAAATCATTGTTAGGAGGTTTTGATTCTATCAATCCTCTAATGCATTTTCATTAATCTTGGTCTAAGTGCAAGAATTAATCATCATTGATCATATATTCTAACCACTAACCACTAATTCACTAACATTGTCCTTGTTTAATTTTGTTTATATTCTCTTCTTACTCCTTATTTCTTACTTTTATGCTTCCATATTATCATTTCATATCATATCTTTGTTTATGTTTATGTCATTTTCTCTTTGTCCACTTGGACCATAGTTTGTTCAAAACACAAATAAAGGATAAAACATCTAAAAAATTTGGTACTATTAACTTTGTGGTTATGCTCTTGGACTACTCTTAGACCTTGGACTTTATGGACCTTTGGACTTAGAATTAGGGCTCTCATTCCTATGCTTGGAGTATTGTGGATCTTAGCCTTTATTTGGCTCGCTCATTAGCTTATGCTTTAAATCGGATGGAATTCTTTTTTGCTTGCTATGGAGTGTGCTACAAGTCGGTTAGATCTTTCTTACCTCTAGCTCTTATTTTGGTTTCTAGGATAGTCACTTCATCTCCTCCCCTTCTTAAATTTTCAAAACTTTCTCCCTCTTTCAAAACCTTCTTGGTTTCAAACTTCAAAACCGCTTTCGCAATAAAACCTTGACTTTCGTCAAGTGATTTTTAAACTTTGTTTTTTTTAATAAAAGTCAATCAATGTTAATCATGCTTTGACTAATTTCAAAAGACATAAAAAATACAAAAACTCATCAACTCTTTTTGTGCCTTTATGCACTTTTTTTTTCACTTTAAAACTTTTCATAAAGTTTAGACATGATTCATTTCTATAGTTGAGATGTAAATCTCCTATTCCCCATATTATTAAGACTTTGACATTTTCCACGTTGATGTTGAGTGATAGTCTTGTTGATAATCCAAGCAAATCCTCCATCTTTATGTGACGCAGATGTTGTCTTAATACTCGTGGGTGGATAGTCGCAGTTTTCTCCTTGAAATGAAGACTTGTCTTTACATCTAAAATCAATCAAAACCAACAAATTTTTGTCATTTGTACCACGAACTACGGGGTTTTGATTCCATATTGCACTTTATGGGTACGTAGGCATGAGACGATAAGTCTCTCCAAACACAAAAATCTAAAAAAATATTCTCTTCTCATCTCCCCAATCTCTTTTCAAACAAACCACTTTCAAACCAAAAAGCGTAAATATTTCAAAGGGCTCCTATAGAGTACTATAGACGTTTTGGGTGCTAACACCTTCCCATTGCGTAACCAACCCCCTTACCCCGATCTCTGTCTCGTGTTCTTATTTTAGAACTCTTTGGTTTTGTTCGCTCTTTTTCCTTTCCTTTATTTGGATAAAATAAAAGTGCGGTGGCGACTCTTGTTTTCTTTGAGTTAAGTTAGTCAATAACTTACACTCACAATTTTTACCGCTACAGTAGCGAAGCTCATTGGCATCCCATAGGAATTGGGAACAAGAACTGAAATTCTTGAGGTAGACCCTTGCCCCTAACCATTGTTGTTGACGACAGCAGTAGCTTCACGCTATTCTTCTGAAAAGGATATGTAACCTTGTCAATCAGTTGTTGCACTTTAGTTTGGAAGGCTTTGGAATCTTCAGTCGAATACCCCATTGATCCAACATGACATCCACATTGCTTATCGAGATTGTATCCAAGAGGGTATGCCTCTGGCAACGGCTTGAGAGTCTTGGGCTTCAACAACGAGCTTCGAAATAGATACGGTCGAAGATAACTGTATGACATAAGAACTGAATGAAGAAGAGTATTCCCCCTTTCTAAATTGTTGCGGGGCCTATGCGGATTTTAACTAATATCCTTGGCCACGAGCTCATTGATTCAAATGATGAGCAATCCATGGTTTTTGGGGACGAAGTTTTAGGCACGGATGATTGCCCATGAAAATGATGAATGTTGAGAATATGAAGGACCATAGGGTTTTATTGGTGTATCCTGGGGAATACTCAATGTCTGCTATGACCTCTTGGAAATTGCTGAGAGATTCAGTCTTGCTGGCTTGGCTGCTTGAGGCGTCCTGGATTTGTCCACTCTTGAGGTAGCTTTCGATGCGTTCTTTTATTGTCACAAGGTCAGAGAAACTTGATGGTACACTACCAGCCATTCTTTCAAGACAAGAGACATGCAAACTATTTATGAGCATGTTGAGCAATTCCCTGTCCAAGAGTGGTGGTTGCACTCTGGCTGCTAATTCTTTCCACCGTTCTGCATATTCCTTAAAGGATTCATTGCCATTATGAGATAGGCTTTGCAACTGCGTGCGACTAGGAGCCACGTCCATATTGCACTGGTAATGCTTTAGAAAAAGCGCTAGCCAAGTTCCTCCCTAGTTGGATACAACTTCTTTCTAAGTCCATGTACCAATTCAAAGATACCCCACTCGAACTGTGTTGAAAATAATGAATCTTCAAGTTATCATCAGGAGTGTGAGAGAGTCATTCTTCGGCAGGAAATCAACAAATGACGCTTCGGGAAATTAAAGCCTGTGTACTTCTCGACGTTAGGTAACTTGGATTTCGGAGGAATCGCCATGTCTGGTACTAGACACATATCAGCAGCATTGAACCTGGGCGTATCATGCAATTTCATAACTTGAAGTCTCTTCTCAATGGCACAAAGATTTTCCTTCATGGGATCAGTCAATGGCACCCTCTGGGGTCGAGTAGGAATGCTTCTTTATGGAAGATCATCGTCAGACAGAAGATCATTCAGTGGATTAGTTGTCACAGTAAATCCTGGTGTGGAATCAAAATTTTGGCGGTTGCCCTCTTAACATAGCTATCTTAGCTTGCTTCATCTAACTGACCTTTCAAGGCGTCTATGTTCCTCTTTCTTCAAATGCTTCACAGCTCCTAGTGGTTCAACATGAGCGTCGAGAAATCAACTTTGGGTTATGAATAAGGAATGAGTGAGCTCTTTGTATTTTTTGGTCAGAGAAGGATATGCAAAAATGGTGCTTAGATACTTGTGCTTATGCAATGTTATGAATGCACACGAGAACAGCAGGGATTAAGGTCACAGATCCCGCAAGACAACACATCAAGATATCCCTCACCTCGGGTAGGCAATCTATTGGTTTATAAAAGGGCATTCCAAAGGCTTTAAATAAAGTCGCATGCACTAACCCTCAAAAGTTTTCCATCAGAACGACGAAAATGTAATGATAGAGAGGCGAAAATGGAAGGACAGAAGAGCCCCATCGAACTTTATTTATCCTATAAGGGGAAGGGATAACATCGAGAAAATCCTAAGAAAGGAACGAATAAGATGGTCTCGCAACCAAGAGAACGGGTTCGGGAGCCGGTTATGCGAAAGGAAGGTATTAGCATCCCTCGCATCCATCGTACTCGATGGGAACCATTTATTTGTCTATGTGTGAAGGTATTTGCTAAAAGGTATTGCTATATAAGTGTGTTCTAAGGGGAAAGAGAAATACTAGCAAAAGGGAAAAGAGAGATAAAACGGGAAAAGAGACTCGGTAGGACTTCGCGGTCCTATGCCTACGCATTCTCAACAGGTATGAGAAAGTTAGAGTCAACGTAATTCAGAGAAATACGGGTAAAGATGGGAAAGTGTGATGGGAAAGGATTGGGGCCCTTGTGCCTATGTATCTTTACTTAAAAGAAGTAAAGAATCAGATCAGTCGTAGTTCGGCCTACGGTTAACTAGGAAGTTCTGGTAGACGATGCTAACATACTCATTCTAGCAGTTAGGTGTATTACCTTAGACGTTACCTGTTTACGGTAGAAAGGACATAGCGTGTCCTTCTCTAGGAAAGAAGAGGGTACTAAAGGTGGGAAAGAAATAAAAGTGCTCACTAAGATCATCGCAATCCTATGCCTACGTATTCTCAACAGGCATGAGAAATCAGAGCAGCCGTAGTTTGGCCTACGGTTAATTGGGAAGTTCTAGTAGACGATGCTAACATACGCATTCTAGCAGTTAGGTGTATTACAGATCGCTTGTGGAGTCTTAGGCGTTACCTGTTTGCGGTAGAACGGACGTAGCATGTCCTTTTTGAAAAGAGATAGTTTTTGCCATCGAAACAAGATGTCACATTTGATTTGTGGAAGTTATTTTTAAGGGTGAAATAGGTCCTCGGATAGTAACCCCTTGCGGGTATTACCCAATTCTTTATCTCAAAGATTAATTGTGAAAAGGGTATGGTGAATATAGTTACGTCTTTTTATTGAAAGACGAGTATCGAGACCACACACTCTACAGTGAGTATCCTGACACTCGGAGAGGAAGAAGTATGCACTCAATCCTCTCTCTTTAGTTCAATACAAATAGAACTTCATTCTCTTATTAAAGATGTTTTGATCTTGGATGGTAAGTGCTTTATGACAGTGAACCCTAAAGGTAATGTCAAGCACTCAGGATAGAAGAAGGCTTATTCCTAACCACTCCACAACTATCCAAGTTTATTAGGTATAGAGTTTGAAAATGCACTTGGTACGAGACCAAGGCTTAAAGAGACAAAAAGAAATGGAAAAAGTTATAAAAAGAAAAAGCGGTGAATTAGTTTAACAGTTTGTTGAGAAAATCCGCTTGAAGTTGGATCAAGGGTTTGACTTGTATTTGCATGCAAAAATGTGGTGAAAAGGAAGTGGGTTTGAAAATGGCTCGACGACGAGTCCAGGGTTTTATATGAATATGGAACCGGCTTGACGACGAATCAAGGGTTAAGGTGTGAGGAACGATACTAGTCCCTGGGGGTGCTTCTATTATCGAAACCATAATGAAGTGTGACAGTGTGTGTGATAGGTTGTTGGCAAATGTGGACAGGCACTTAACTTACAGAGAGGTGTTTGAAAATGGCTCGATGAAGAATCGAGAATTCGTTTGAAAACGATTTAATCTACACTAGTCCCTAGGGGTGCTCCTAGAAGATAAACCACAGCCAAAGAAATACGAAAATGTACATCAGAAATGGGAGAGGGGTACATGCAAATTACACGGGATTGCATGAAATAAAAGATCTCATTGTCTGGTAGCCCAAGAGAAAGTCGTGTGTGTGCAATTTGTTCTAAGCTACGCCTTGAGCAAAAGTTTAACACAACTCCAAGCTAGGGTTTCTGACAATGTCCAAAGATCCATCACTTGGACAAAAACCAACAGTCTACCAATTTAGGATTTTATGGTTTCGATAATTATTATGTGTTTTGAAAGAATGTGAATAAGAGAAGAAATATGAACAAGATATGAATAATATACAAGATATATAACAATATAAACAAAATAATATTCACAGTAGTATATCAAGATAATATCGACTGAAAATAAAACAAGAGTATATTTGACTGAAAATAAAGCAGTTGTATATTGACAGAAAATAAAGTTAGTCGTTAGTTTGTTATTGAATTTAATCGGGACGAAATGTAACACTAAACCGTCGTAGCTCGACTTATGATGAAATTCGAACTATAGGAGGTCGCGTAAATTAATATTCGTGCTGTGGACAAGATAGAGAAATGATATTAAAGATCATTCTCCGATTTAATCGTGTCGCATGGACAAAAGAAGGGTGGGATCTCGTCTTAATCACAAACTCGTGTTAATTAATTGAGGGAAACCTCTCACGATCCCAAAGTATAGAAAAATGATCCAAATGATCATTTTCTATAGATTTAAAATAATGAAGGTTATCAACCTTGAAAACCAACGTTCGTGAATCGAAAGACTTCATAGATCGAAAAATTAAATAAAATCGAAAATGAAGAAGAAAATGAGAAGAGAAAAAGAGAGTGGTATCAGACTCATTACCATCTATCAATAGTTTGACTGATAAAAATTTCAGAGGTCTTGTCATCGACCTAAAAAACAAGAATCCAACAACCAACAATGAGAATTCAAAGGAAACGTGAAATTATATATATATATATATATATATATATATATATATATATATATATATATATATATATATATATATATATATATATATATATATATATATATATATATATATAATATATATATATATATATATATATATATATATATATATATATATATATATATATATATATATATATATATATATATATATATATATATATATATATATATATATATATATATATATATATATATATATATATATATATATATATATATATATATATATATATATATATATATATATATATATATATATATATATATATATATATATATATATATATATATATATATATATATATATATATATATATATATATATATATATATATAAACATTAAGATAAAGAGAAATAGAAACAAGTTAGTGAAATATTGAAAATTCTTAACGTTTTAACAAACAAATAGAAAATATAAAATAAAAATAAAAAGGGGGTGCGGATGAGCCAGACAAGGGTAAGATTAGTGGAATTACTTGGGCTCCACACAACCCATCATCAATTTTAAAAAAATAAGAAAACATGATGGTGGTGCGCTCAATGTAAGGTGGGTGTGTGAAAATCAAACGGGCTTTA
The DNA here is from genome assembly GCA_963859935.3 of Lathyrus sativus. NCBI lineage: Eukaryota > Viridiplantae > Streptophyta > Magnoliopsida > Fabales > Fabaceae > Lathyrus > Lathyrus sativus. Next base: position 507,701,218 of record OZ012741.1, read on the forward strand.
AGCCAAACACAAAATCAACCAAACCCTTTATTTTTTTTAAAACAAAACAAGAAAATCAAAATTAAAACAAAATGGCAATCAGATTTCATCATTTAAAACAAAACAAATTGAAAAAGTCAAAAAAGGAAAAGGGAAACACAGTCGTGAAAAGAAGAAAGAAAATTGCATTTTGGTCAAAGAGAAACAACTTTCATCTGCTTCGTGCGAAACGTATTTCCTTTCCTTCCACTCTCGCTCAGCCTCGCTCTCAGGTTTGTAAATTTGTATTTGGTTTAGATCTGGATTTTGTCTCAATCTTTCTCCTTCTTTCTCTTTCTGTTTCGGTTCGCGATTTTGGATTTTGTATAGGTGTGTGTGGTTGAACGGAGGGTTGAAGCGAAAATTTAATGGGTTTTGGGTTGTTGATGACGACGAAGAGTGGGTGACGTTTTGAATAGTTGCGATTTATGTTTTACAGATTATGAATGAAGAGGATTGGGGGTGAGCGGAATAAAATGAATTCAAAGATGAGGGAAGATCGGTGGAATTCCTCAGGTTCGTTACTTTTTTTCTCCCTCTTCTATTTTTTTGGGTTTATTTTGAGTAGATGGATGTTAGAAGAGTGTTGTTCGGGTTGACGGGTCGAAGAAGGTTTTAGTTTAAGATGCAGAAGGAGGCGAGGGGGTTCTTATAAGTCGTTGCCTCCCATTTTTGGGGATTTCTGGAGTGATTCGCTTTCACGCGGAAGATGCACGTATGATACAGGCTGTTAATAAATTTTGTCATTTTTAGAGCGAGAGTCCGAACTCAACGGCATCTTGGTGGTACCTGTTGGTCTGTGGCATTGGTTCAGGTTATTGCGTGAAGAATCATGCTGGTAGGTGGGATTTTCCGCAAATCATGATGTGGTGAGAGAGTTTGTTAGGTACTGAAGGGGGTATTTGTCTTCTGCTATGAGTGATTTTAAAATTATCCCTTTTGTGAAATCTCTTACTATTTGTTTGGATTTGTGCAGGTTTGGATCAAGTGTGTCCTAAGCTACGCCTTAAGCAAAAGTTGAACACAACTCTAAGCTAGGATTTCTGACAAAGTTCAAAGATCTGTCACTCGGACAAACAACCAACAGTCCACCAATTTAGGATTTTATGGTTTTGATAATTATTATGTGTTTTGAAAGAATGTGAATAAGAGAAGAAATATGAACAAGATATGAATAATATACAAGATATATAACAATATAAACAAAATAATATTCATAGTAGTATATCAAGATAATATCGATGAAAATAAAACAAGAGTATATTTGACTGAAAATAAAGCAGTTGTATATTGATAGAAAATAAAGTTAGTTGTTAGTTTGTTATTGAATTTAATCAGGACGAAATTTATATTTGTGCTATGGACAAGATAGAGAAATGATATTGAGGATCATTCTCTGATTTAATCGTGTCGCACGGGAAAAAGAAGGGTGGGCTCTCGTCTTAATCACAAACTCGTGTTAATTAATCGAGGGAAACCTCTCACGATCCCAAAGTATAGAAAAATGATCCAAATGATCATTTTCTACAAATTTGAAAAATAATGAAGGTTATCAACCTTGAAAACCAATGTTCGTGAATCGAAAGACTTCATAGATCGAAAAATTAAATAAAATCGAAAATGAAAAAGAAAATTAGAAGAGAAAAATAGAGTGGTCTCGGACTCATTACCATCTATCAATAGTTTGACTGATAATAATTTCAGAGCTCTCGTTATCGACCTAAAAAACTAGAATCCAACAACCAACAATGAGAATTCAAAGGAAATGTGAAATTTAAAAAAAAAAAAATATATATATATATATATATATATATATATATATATATATATATATATATATATATATATATATATATATATATATATATATATATATATAACATTAAGATAAAGAGAAATAGAAACAAGTTAGTGAAATATTGAAATTTTTAACGTTTTAACAAAAAAATAGAAAATATAAAAAAATAAATAAAAAGGGGGTGCGGATGAGCCAGACAGGGGTAGGATTAGTGGAATCACTTGGGCTCCATACAACCCATCATCAATTCCAAAAAAATAAGAAAACGTTATGGTGTTGCGCTGAATGTAAGGTGGGTGTGAGAAAATGAAACGGGCTTTAAGCCAAACACAAAATCAACCAAACCCCTTTTTTTTAAAACAAAACAAGAAAATCAAAATTAAAAAAAAATGGCAATCAGATTTCATCTTTTAAAACAAAACAAATTGAAAAAAGTCAAAAAGGGAAACACATTCGTGAAAAGAAGAAAGAAAATTGCATTTTGGTTAAAGACAACAACCTTCATCTGCTTCGTGCGAAACGTATTTCCTTTCCTTCCACTCTCGCTCAGCCTCACTTTCAGGTTTGTAAATTTGTATTTGGTTTAGATCTGGATTTTGTCTCAATCTTCCTCCTTCTTTGTCTTTCTGTGTCGGTTCGCAATTTGAGATTTTGTATAGGTGTGTGTGGTTGAACGGAGGGTTGAAGCGGAAGTTTAACGAGTTTTGGGTTGTTGATGACGATGAAGAGTGGGTGACATTTTGAATAGTTATGATTTATGTTTTACAGATTATGAATGAAGAGGATTGGGGGTGAGCGGAAGAAAATGAATTCAAAAGTGAGGGAAGATCGATGGAATTCCCCAGGTATGTTACCTTTTTTCTCCCTCTTCTGTTTTTCTGGGTTTATTTTAAGTAGATGGATGTTAGAAGAGTGTTGTTTGGATTGATGGGTTGAAGAAGGTTTTGGTTAAAGATGCAGAAGGAGGAAAAGGGGTTCTTATAAGTCGTTGCATCCCATTTTTGGGGATTTCTGGAGTGATTAGCTTTCACGCGAAAGATGCGCGTATGATACAGGATGTTAATAAATATTGTCATTTTCTGGAGTGAGAGTCCAAACTCAGCAGCGTCTTGGTGGTACCTGTTGGTCTGTGGCATTGGTTCAGGTTACTGCATGAAGAATAATGCTGGTAGGTGGGATTTTCTGCAAATCATGATATGATGAGAGAGTTTATGGTCCCCCCACCTCTTTGTCATGTACTAAAGGGGGTATTTGTCTTCTGCTATGAGTGATTTTAAAATTATCCCTTTTGTGAAATCTCTTACTATTTGCTTGGATTTGTGCAGGTTTGGATCAATGTGTAAAGGCTAAGTATGCTGGAAAAAGTTTTTTACGTCATGGGCTTGCGAGGTGCTTTTTGGGAGTATCATGTATATTGGTCTTTCGGTTGCAGCATGATACCCTTTCTAGTGGTTAACTTATCTTGTGTAATGGAAGGAAATCCAAAGCCAAAAAAGTCTTCATCAATGATTGTAATAATTTCTAATGGACTTTTAGCATGGGCTTGTAATGTATGGGCCTAATACACTTTTTTTTTGTAATTTTTTGCAATGGAATTTTCTTCATGACATGGGCTTTTGAATATTACTCAAGGACCCTTTTTTGTAGCAATACTGTGATGGATAAAAGTAACATGGGCCTTTATGGAAAACTGATTTATTTGCTTATAAATCACATTTGGTGTAATGGTAAAAAAAAGATTTAGACTTTGAGAATTTTGTCTTTTATCATCATTTTCCATTCTTGTAATTCCTTGAATTCTTCGATCAAAAACAATGACGAATAAAACTCAAATTTCCACAATAACTCCATGTTTCACATTTCAAACTATTCTTGAATTCTTCTTTAAGCAGAAGGTAACAATGGGCAATGCAAGACCTTGAAGAATAGACACTTTTTGCTGATTTTGAACCATGAGGCCAAATGCACCAAGCTCAGATATTCTGTAACCTGAGCTTTGCATACACACAAAAGAAAACCTAGCTTAGACCCTTAAACGCAAAGTATTTGAATATAATCCACGTTTGTCTTCCAAATGATCCAATAACACATGTAACTTGTAAATGACGCTATTCCAATTTGTTTAACCAGGATTAAGTCAAACTGCCACTTGGATCTCAACTATGACTGCACACACATTTAACTTGATAACCATGCCTGAAACCCAATTCAAACTTGCAACACTTGGCACCAAGCAACAAGAAAAAAAAGCAAATTCCTATCTTTGGATTTTTTTGAATAAATGTTAGTGGATGAAAGCACAAATGAAATATTATAGGTAGGGAAATTTTGGGGTATGACACACTCTGATGCTTAAGTTAGTTCGGGTGAAGAGGTGAGTAATAAAGGGTAAGAACAAAATACTTGACCCTCCTGCAGAGGAGGGTTTTTATAGTGAGCCCCTAACACTGGGCCAATGGTCTTTGTTATGGGCTATGTGTTCAAGCCCACAATGGATGATTGTCAGGATTCCTACGTGGATGCAGGGGTAAGCAGCTCATGCTCGTCGTCCTAGGTCAATCGCTCTGCATTCCCCAGTTAGTGGAAGGACTTGCCCGTTGTAAAGGGAAGAAAGGTTCCACGAGGCGTGTGAGTCGGTTGATGATGTGTCATCGGCTAAAGAGCACGTTGGAATGTGTTTTCTACTTGCCCTAATGAGTTGGGCCAGCACGCTGGGCCGTCCTTGACATAGTACTGGATTGGGTTGTGTTTGAGTTAGACTCAACCACAGGCCCAGTCCAGAACAGGAGCCCCCTAAGTCGTTGCACTCAGGCATGAGGTTAATGACTTAGAGTCAGTTCGTGTGTCGAGGAAGGGAAATTGACTTTGCGCGAAGAGAGCCTTCATTTGGGGTCCGCGATTGTGAGTTCACTCTGTCGTGAAATTATTGGTAGGTACCATACTACTTTTGCGGGAGGACCCTTTTTACCATCTCATCATCACTAGAATCACCGTCTTTCTTTTTGTAGCGTGACGCCTTGCACTTCAAAAAATGATTATAGTTTACATACTCTTTTCTGTATAATATGCAATCATTAGGGCACAATAATTTTCATACTCCAAACCCATCAGACACAATAATTTCTTCGCTTCGTAATAACGATTTGGCATTATGTTACCTTCTGGAAGCATTTGTGTCAACAATTCAAGCAATTCGGTAAAACTTTTGTCAATCCATCCATTATCTGCCTTCAAATTAAACAATTTTAACACGGCTGGCAAATGTGTAAAATTTGTATATCCCGGGTACAAAGGTTTATCCTTGTCACTGCATAAAGTATCATACGCATGTGCCCTCTTAAACGAATCTTGTCCAATATCACGAATCATATCTTCCAGACGATCATCGATTTCTACACTAACATTATCTCTTTGGGTCATATTTGACTTTACTGCTACTTCACCGTGCCATATCCATTGTGTTTAACTTTGACAAATCCCTTCACAAATTAGATGATCCATAATTTCTTTCTTATTAAGTTTTGGTTCTTGATTTGCACAACAAACACATGGACAGAGAAAAAGCACATGATGACTTTTCTCAGCATTACTTTTAGGAGTAGGAAGATCTTTTTTAGCATTACTTTAAGCAAATTGTAGAAATTCCATCACTCCATGTTCGTACTCAGCACTTAATCGATTAGCTCTCATCCAACTACGATCCATACCTATGTTCCAAAATTAACACATACAAAGTTAAATCATTGGGACGCCTACAATAGTCCCTCTTTTGGACACATTAGAGAGAACAAAAGTCTCTACGTATAAACACGTGTCATTAAATTATATCATAAAAATTATTCCTAACAAAATTGTATTATCATAAAAATTCTATTACTCAATTTAAACCTAAATAGAACCAAATTGAAATCAAAATTATTTGACATTTTTATCTTCAAGACTCACCCAAAATTCATCCAATTTCATCTTCCAAAAGAACTAAGGAGTAAGGAAATCTTATGAACAAGCAATTTGAATCAAACTCTTTAATATTTTTTCAAGTTCCAATGTGTCCAAAAGAAATATCATGAACAAGCAATTTGAATCAAACTCTTTAAGAAAATATTAACTCTAACTCTACATCCATATTAGAGTTTATATTTTAACTCTAACTCTATACCCAATTTCCTTCAAGAAGTATTATAATGGGATTCAAAGGCATAATATATATAGACAGCATGCATATACGTAGTCAACATTGAAGAAAGTGATCGGAAACCAACCTGATAGAATTAGAGATTCCTGCAAGCTTTTCGATATGGCGTCGAACGAACCTTAAGGCAACTGCAACTTTTGTAGATAAAAGGTATGGATATTGCAGAAATTCAATTTTACAGTAACTATAAACTCAATTTCCTTCAAGAAATATAATGAGATTCAAAGTTCGGGAGAGAAGGAAAAGCTTTTCAAGACTCTAACCTTTTCAAGAAATATAATGGGATTCAAAGAATTTATGAAAGGAAGACTCTAACCTTTTAGGAGCTCGTAGAGAATGGCGGAGGGAGTTATGATGGCGACGGAAAATGGCGGAGGGAGTTTCGATGGCGACGAAATACGGGGGAGGGAGATCCGACGGCGATGACAAATGGCGGGGGGAGATCTGATGATGACGGTTGTTGGCGACGGTGGAAGAAGAAGTTGGCTTTGCAGGTGACAGTTGATGGCGACGATGGAAGAAGAAGATACACACTGGGAGAAAATATGGTCGATGTTGCGTTTGAGGGAATGAAGCGAAGAAGAAATGCTGGGTTTTTGGGTTTTTGAGAATGTTATGTTTTTTGGGTAAGGTTTGAGATTTTAAGGAAGATTTTACATAAAACATTTTACATCTATTGGCATGTGGGCCGATGTAAAATGCTTTCACATAAAACATTTTACATCTATGTTAATGATTCGATGTGAAATCCATTAAAGGCCTGACACTTTTTACATCGGTTGTAATTAATGGACCGTTGTAAAATCCTTCACGAGACCTTTTACATCGGTTGTATTGAATGACCCGATGTAAAATCCTTTATAATAAATCTTCACATTATTTACGAAACTGCCACCTTGTTTTTTTTTTCCATTAATGAACTTTTCACATGGGTTGCAAATACATGAGCGATGTGAAATCCTTTATAACAAATTTTCTTATTATTTACGAAACTGTCACCGCATTATTTTTTACATCGAAAAAAATATATGTCTGATGTAAAAACCTTAAATCAAATATTTTTCATATCATATTGTTAATAAATCTGATGTAATATCCTTTGACAAATATTTTTCACATCATATATCTTAAAATCTAATGTAAAATTATTTAACCAAAATTATACATATATATATATATATATATATATATATATATATATATATATATATATATATATATATATATATATATATATATATATATATATATATATATATATATATATATATATTTTAGTTGTGTAAAATTCTTAAATCATATTTCTTATTTTTAGTAGTGTCACTAGATGATAGGTATACTTGATGATGACGTTAATGTGTGTAGATTGGTGGATTGATGCAGTCCACTTTGAACTATTAAATTGGTGAGAAGAGTCATAATAGATTTATGTTTAAAATTATGGCTGATTATCCATTCTAGTATGAATATTCCAATTGCTTTTTCAAATTTTGACTTGCTTCATGAAATCTCTAATCCATTTGATGATGAGTGTGGTTGGTTGCATCTTTAATATCTTAATGAGGAGCTTAAGTAGAATTATCTAAGCTCTTAGAAGAATGATTTCTAGACTCACGAGGTATTGAATGAATGAAAGCACCAATAAAATATTTATAGCTAAGACTAATTTAGATCTAGATCTAGAAAAAAATACATAAAAACAAACTTTAGACTTTTCATTAATTTTTGCTAGAGCAACAATACCACTTAAATACTTAGAATTTTCTAAACAAAATGGATCTGCACCACTTTTGAAAAAAAAGCCACAGAAACTAGAATAGTAAAAGTAGAAAAATTGTTGATACGCCCTCTTTAATTCTGAATGCACTCTTCAAGTCAATTGTGTTTTTTTTCTTTTTATCTATGATCTGGTCTTCTTATAGTTTCTCCCTCGTCGTCATTCTTTTCTTGTTTCATATGTGCAATGTCGTTGCGTGATAAATTTAGACTAGAATTTTGAAGATAATAATAATAATAAACATGTAGGTAGCTATAAGCTGAATCGATAAAAAAAGATAGGGAACGAATAACTAGAAATAATTGACGAATTCATCGTCATTGATTATTATTCATATTGATTCATCAAACAACTGACGTCAACAACATGGTCAATTCAAGAAAACACATCAGAAAGCGGTGCACAATTGAATCAATATTTAATCCATGTTGGACCTGTTACATGATCAAACTAGTATACTAAATATTATATAAAAATTCATAGTCCTGTGTGTGTGTATATATACATGCAACAATTCATCATGAAAAAATAATAACCCTATAATTAAGTTGTTACTACCATGCATATGGTTCATAGCTAGCATGCATGTTTGAACTTTTTGATAATTAGAAACTAATTAGTAGGGTTCAATTCAAACATGGGGTTTCTTCTGCTTCTGAAGATAATTCAACGTGCAAAGCAAAACTTACGACTACGGTCTAAACAGTACTCAAAGCTCCATTTTTCAGGACAGGGTTCTAAGAAAATTGTTCATGTCCCAAGAGGACATTTTGCTGTGTATGTTGGTGATAAGGATGATGAATGTATGAGGCGGTTTGTGGTCCCTATATCTTACTTGAAGCAACCTATGTTTCAGGCCTTGTTGAGTCGTGCTGAGGAAGAGTTTGGTTTTGAACACCCAATGGGAAACATTGTTATTCCATGTCCTATTCGTTATTTTGTTGCTCTCCTTTCTTGTTTCAATGCCGAATAATAATTTTGTTACTCTCACTTCTTGTCAACTTAATTCACTAATTGTACTCCATGAATATGATTTTGTTTCACTGTTTTGGAGTGAAAAATCAATGATTAAATTTTGTTATTTTTTTTTTAAGATGAGATACTATTTGTTTAGACGAATGAAACTTAACTCCAAATGTCATTAAATGTATTCATAGCCATCATTCTCTATAGTCATTAGTAATGAAAGAGAAGCAGCTAGAGAAATGTTAGAGAAGTCTAAACTTAAGTCTTTGAAAGTGAAATTCTAGCATAGCAGATCACAAATGTCTTAAAAGATGTCGAGATATTTATCTCTGTATAATGTTTAAATATGGGCAGAACCACGAAGCTTCAACAAAATTGCAGGTTCATAAAACAATGTCGTGACAGATGTCCCAACATCAGTCAATACATAAACTTCTGATCAAGAGAGCAGATTAAACAAAATATAACTGAATAATAAAAAAACATAGAATATGATGATCCAGTTCGGTGAACAACAACACCTATATCTAGAGGCTACCAAGGCAGGAATGAATTCACTATTAACAATATTAATTTAGAGCTAAACTCCCTCGTTTACAACTCTTCACTTAACCTCTACCTAGTAAAATTCTATCTAGAAATCACCATCTAAATAAGAGATGTTAGAACAATTGCAATATATATAAACTTGTTATATTTGTATTGATCAGTAACATACATATATATACATGAAAGTAGAGACCATGATCCTACAACAATAACTCTAATAATGATGGTTGTACACACAATATGGAAACATAATATTGATGCCTATAATTAGCACATAAGTGCTATTGACTATACATTCAATACTAGGAACATGATGCTGATATTAAGGAATCATGTTTCTAATTCCCCCTTCAAACTGGTGGTGAGTGGATAACACTAAGTTTGTCTCTAAGCTGGCTGAAACGTGTGTGACTTAATGGTTTGGTGAGGCAGTCTACAATTTGATCAGTTGTAGGAACGTAGGCCACAACAACTTCATTTTGTAGTACTTGATCTCTGATATAATGAATATCAATTTCAATGTGTTTGGAACGAGCATGCAGAACAGGATTTGAGGCTAGTGCCTTGGCACTCAAGTTATCACACCACAATATGGGTTTTCTTGGAAGTGGGATTTTGAGTTCAGCAAGTAATGAACGAATCCATGCTATTTCAGCAGCTAGATCAGCTAGGGCTCTGTATTCTTACTCAGTGCTTGATCTTGATACCACCTTTTGCTTCCTTGATGACCAGGAAACACGTGTTTCACCAAGGAACACACATTGACCAGCCATGGATTTCCTGTCATCAACACTAGTGGCCCAGTCTGCATCAGAGAAGCCATGAATGTCCAAATCAGTGGATACTTGATGTGTAAGCAATGATTTATGGTGCCTTGGAGATACCTAAAGATTCTTTTTATGGCTTGTCAGTGTTCAAGTGTTGGTGAGCTCATGTATTGACTGAGTTTGTTTACAGAGAATGCTAGATCAGGTCTTGTGTGAGTCAAGTATTGTAAGAAACCTATGGCTTGTCTAAACACAGTTGGGTCATTTAGTTTCTCTCCCTCAATTGTGACCTGCCTACATGTTATCATAGGTGTGGGACATGGTGAGGCTTTGTCCATCTTGAATTTACTCAGTAAGTCCCTGATGTACTTAGATTATTTGAGATACATTCCACTGGCATCTCTTTTCACTTCTATGCCCAGAAACGTAGCTGACCCAAGTCTTTGAGAGAGAATACATCATTAAGCTGAGAGATGAAAGCTTGAAGGAACTTGGTGTTGCTTCCTGTAATTATTATGTCATCCACATAGATAAGCAGAAAAGTAATGTGATCTTTACCTTTTAGAAGGAAAAGAGAAGAATCACTCTTTGTGTTTTGGAAGCCCCACTTCAATAATGCAGCCTTGAGACTATCAAACCAAGCTCTTGGTGCTTGCTTCAGTCCATAGATTGCTTTAGATAGTATGCATATGTGGTTAGGCTTGGTTGGATCAACAAATCCTTTAGGTTGATGCATGAACACTGTTTCCTTGAGATATCCATTTAGGAAAGCATTGTTAATGTCTAGTTGCCTGACTTCCCAATTGAGATGGACTTCAATTGAAAGAATGATTCTAACAGTGCTAGCTTTGACTACAGGGCTGAAGGTTTCTTCATAATCAATGCCAGCTGTTTGTTGAAATCCTTTGGCAACTAGCCTAGCTTTTCTCCTTTCTATGGTACCATCTGACTTGTATTTGGTCTTGAAGACCCATTTTGAGTCAACTATGTTTTCTTCATTTTGATAAGGGACTAGTGTCCAAGTTTTATTAAACATGAGTTCTTGAACATCATTTTGTATTGCTTCCTTCCATAAGGGCCTTGTAAGAGCATCCTTGGCATTTGTAGGCTCCACTGTATCTTTGTAGGTCTCAGCTAGACCAATGTAAGGAAGTTTTGGCTTGTGAATACCTGACTTGCTTTTGGTTTGTATGATGCCTGCATTGCTTGCTTCACTTGTACTTTGCTGGGTTGTGTTAGGTTGTATCTCTGGATGAGTTGCACCATCTAGTATAGTATCTTCATATTGTTCTATGATATTGTTGTTAATTTATGTGGCATTGTTGTCATCTTGTGATTGTTGCTCAGTTTGTGAATCAGCTGAGTTCACTTCATTTGAGATATCTACTTCAAGAATTTCATCATTGATAGGATTACCTGCAGAAGACAAGGGAAAAGAGAATGATGGATTGTTAGTTGTTTTTAGAGGACCTCTTGTATTGAGGAACCCATCATGGAATGGGAAGTGATCTTCATTGAAAATAACATGTCTTGATATAAAGATTCTGCCATGGGAATTGAGACATTTATACCCTTTGTGAGAGTTACTATAGCCTAGGAACACACATCTGGTTGTATGAAATTGTAGCTTGTGTTGATTGTAGGGTTTGAGGCATGGATAACAAGCACAACCAAAGGGTTTTGGGAGCTTATAGTCAGGTTCCTTATGAAGCATAAGTGAGTAGGGTGTCTTATTTTGGGTAACTTGAGATGGCAGTCTGTTTATAAGGTATACTGCAGTGGAGAATGTGTCCCACCAATATTGGAATGGCATTTGAGCTTGTGTAAGTAGAGTTAAACCAAACTCAGCTATGTGTTTGTGTTTCCTCTCAGCTCTTCCATTTTGCTGAGAGGTATAAGGACAAGACATTCTAAAGCCTATGCCAACTTCTATTGCAATTCTCTGTACAGGTTTGTATTCACCACCACCATCACACTGAATTTCTTTGATTCTCTTATTGTATTGATTTTCAGCCAAGGCTTTAAATAGAATGAAAGCTTGCACAGTTTCAGACTTTTGTTTTAAAGGATAAATCCAAGTGAACCTACTAAAATCATCAACAAAATGCACATAATATTTGAAACCAGAAGATGACATTATTGGTGCAGGACCCCATACATCGGTGTGAACCAATTCAAGTGGTTCCTTAGCATGAAATGAAGAAGATTTAAAGGGTAAGAGGTGCATTTTTCCATAATGGCAAGCCTCACAAAAACTAAAGTGATCACTAGGTGATACTTTGATATTACAATTTTTCAAGACTTTGTCTAGTGTATTGTTGTTTGGGTGACCAAGTCTTTTATGCCAGCTCTCTCTGACAGATATATAAGCACTTGGGCTTCTTTCAATTCCTGAGAGCTGGTATAATCCATCTTTAAGTATTCCTTTTAGTATTGTCTTTCCTGTCAACTTGTCCTTCATAAAATAACAATTCTTATCAAACTCAACAAGACTGTTATTGTCAGCAGTCAATTTAGATACACTTAATAGATTTTTGGTAATGTTAGGCACATATAGTATATCATGTAGATTAAGTGACTTGAATTTGGAAGAGCTTGTGGCTATAATTTCTAGTTGTTCACCATTTCCAAAAACCAGAGAGTTCTTACCATGATGTTCATTTATTTCTTGGAATTTTTCAGTTTGATGTGTCACATGATTGCTTGCTCCACTGTCAAAGTACCAATCATATTCTTGATCGGTTCCTTGTGATGCTAGGAATGCAGATTTTTCTTCCTCTTCTGGTGAGTGATTTGAACCTGAGTAGGTTTTGTCGAACCTGTAGAAACATTGCACTACTGTGTGACCAGACTTTGAGCATACTTGACAGATAGGTTTAGAGAATCTGCCTCTTCCTCTGCCTCCTCTCCAACCTCTGGAGTTGGAGCATCTCCAGTTTCCGTTTGAGCCATTTCTCCAATTTCCTTTGTAATCAGTCTTGTGTGCAACATTTGCTGAGGCATTGACACTCAGGTTGTTAAAGGAATTGAGCTGTTCAATTCTACTTTCAAAACTCAGTAATTGAGATTGTAGATCAATCCAACTGAGATTGATCTGATCATAGAGTTTTACCACTACAGGATTGTACTCAGAATCCAATCCATTCAGAGTTTGAATGATTAGATCTGAGTTGAGGATTGGATTTCCTGCCAGCTTGAGTTTATCAGCAAGATTTTTCATCTTGGACAAATAATCATGCATTTTCATTTCACCTTTCCTGGTATTATGGAATTCTGACTTCAGGTAGATGATTCTAGACCTTGTATGTGCTCCAGCTAGGCTTTGGGCCTCCTCCCAAAGCTGTTTTGAATTTTCACAGTGCAAAAACTGTGTTGCAATGTCTGCCGTCATGAAATTTCTTAACCAACCTAGAAGTTATTGGTCATTAGCTTGCCAATCTTCAAACAAAGGATTCTGTTTCTTGCTTGAATCTGATCCTGTGATATATTGCTCAGGACACTCCTTTGTCCCTAGCATGTATCCTTCAAGTCTGCAGCCTCTGATGATGGGCAAGACTAAGGATTGCAACAAGGGAAAATTGCCTCTATCCAACTTGACAGAGATAGTTGATGGAAGATCATTTTTGTTTGCATTTGCGCCGGATGCCATGGTTTGATTGGATCACGAGCCTTTTGGAAATGTTGCTTCTTATACCAAGTTAGAACAATTACAATATGTATAAACTTGTTATATTTGTATTGATCAGTAACATACATAAATATACATGAAAGTAGAGACCATGATCCTACAACAATAACTCTAATAGTGATGGTTGTACACACAATATAGAAACATAATATTGATGCCTATAATTAGCACATAAGTGCTATTGACTATACATTAAATACTAGGAACATGATGCTGATATTAAGGAATCATGTTTCTAATTAGAGAAACCTATCTCAATCCCTAAATCACAACATGTGATACCTAACAGTTACTACATCCTGTAACTGTATCATTCTGATTAACAATCAGTCAAGACTTTTGACTGACAAACAATTCATGGATTTGCTTCAAAGCTTCATCCAAGAACAATACACAATTTATTACCCCACGGCTTATGAATTTGTAAATCTATGTTACCACAATGCATCAATCGATATAAAGGGTAACTTACAACATAAGAAAGTACGCGACTTTCAAAACCCTAAATCATTATTTTTCTACTTTATAAGTATTACACAAGGATTCTCACTTTACCCTAGGTCTAGGTCTTCCTTTTATAACCATAAAGAAGACTAGATTTGGGCTTCAAAAACGCAGCAATTTTGTTCCTCATAATCTGCAAAATATTATCCTCAAGAATGTTTTCTTCAATCCTAAGTTTTCTAAAATGTTTCCGCACCTTAGAAAACGGCACATATATTCAAATTCCAAGAGAGTCTATGATTCCTTAATCTGAACGCCACCTAGGATACACAAACAATCTTCTGCAATCTGAATTTAAATTAACAGATTCAAACCAGATTTAAAAACTGTAACAGACAAAGATGTTGAATAACCCTGTTAGGACATCTCGTCAAAACATTTTGTTCTTCAAGTTCTGCTCATGTTAGGACATCTTGTCCAAGATGTTTCTGTCAGGTTTCTTTTACCAAAATTAATGCCAATCATAAACTAAGGAGCCTTTAATCTCCCCCTTTGGCAGATTTTGGCTAAAACAAACCAAATAAACCTTGCATGCAAACACACAATAGTTAGAGGCAAAAATTATTCAGCAGCGGAAACAACACAAAGCTAGCAGCCTCCTCCTCTACTTAGAACTTCTTATGCTGCAACAAGAGACCAAAAAAAATCTCTCCCCCTCAACAGCAACCACCAACCAACTATTAATTACTTAAGTTAGTACTACTCCTCTTTTTAGCCATAACATGACCAAGGTAGATTACTAACTAAGCAACCATACATAAGCAAATATGTAAAGTACAAGCAAGCATAATTCTTTGACCAAGGCCCATAGTACTGCACTCAACTCTAAACAAACTCCTTTCATTCAGAATTAGTAAACTTGATCATGATATCTTCAATATATCAACAAAAAACTTCTGTTGATCTTGACTTCCAATCTGCAGAGAAAAACAAATTCTCCTAGATAAAAATAATGATTCTCATGACACTCCCAAGAAAATTGTACAAATCTGATTCAATCCATTAACACCCAATGACAGAACCAAAAAAAATACACTATCAAGTTCACCATGAGCTAGAACAGTAACACAATGTCACGACATCTTGTCTGATATTCCACCCTCATAGAGACATACAATCACAAACTGCTTGAAACCCAAACAATATTGATAAAGAGCTGCACTACTGCAGCAACAGATCCTAGAAAGAAGTATAACTCCCTCTATCAAGAATAACCACTGCTCCGTTGTCAGAAGAACACCTTAACGTGAATGGAAAACATAAGACTAGTCTTCATGTCTTCAAGAGATCACTCCTTGTTCAACACACTTGCTAAACGCATTAACTTACTGCTTGTTCCACAAGCAATCTATGTACCACAATAGTACACCCATCAGACAGAAGCTCTCCCCCTATCTTTTATAAAAGATGCTCCTTCCAGCAAGAAACACCTAAAATGACCACACAATATCCCTTGACCAACATCATGCTCATAAAGTGAAAAAGTACCAGGATTACCATCCTTGTACTATAACTAACGCACTCTTAGATTGAGACCAAAATCACCATTGATCCCTCTCTTTCTGAACCCACCCATGCCCTGCACAAATCCACGTTGAATCTTACAGCCATAAATATCTATGTTCCTTGAGAAAAAAATCCAATTGAACCTGGAATGCTTCACACTCCTCAAAGATACATACAGAGCTTCTTAGTTTGTTATTTATCCCAAATGTCATTCACACTTGAAGGACATTAGATACATGCTCCATAAATCCTCAGCTTACTTGCTTCACAAGCACCAAACAGATCCACTTCTTTTAATAGTTACTTACAGCAGAAGAAATCACTTCTCCACAAGCATTCTGACCTCAGCATGAGTCAGAGAACAAGATAGACACCCCATAATACAAGACAGTCTTCACCTCATCATTCTCCCATAATGATATGTTATAACACTTCTAATTCAACTGGTGAATATCAACTTCCATAATCTGAGCTCCAAGTTCAGCAAACAGAATGATGTTCTAACACCAGTTAGGACATTCTAACCATATCACAGACACCATACACTATGGTTCTTGATACAATAACCACTTGGACTTACTATCTGCATAGTAATATAATATAAAGATCTTCAAAGAACATAGCTCCACCAGTTTGATCAATAAGAAATCCAAATAACATAGAGAGAATTAAACTCTCATACGAATTTTAAACTCTCATACTTCTCCCAAAAGAAGACACTCATCCTTAATCAACTTAGGGCTTCTACCATAAGCTCCAAGACATGAACAGAACCAGAACCTCCTTTTGTCTTCAAACAACTACCCTTCTGCACAAGATTAATTTGCTCCAAGCACACTCCTTGAATATCCAAATGCCACTGTTTAGTTAACTCAACTTCATTCAGAGCTCTAGAAAATATTTTGATCCACCAATGAAAATTGATCTTCAAGTTACATATCCTACTTGCTCCATAGCAAGGCATCTTAGATACACCAAGACTTGGACCTGAAACATTTACTCCTTCTCGCAACTCCTACAGAGTGCATGAGATAGACCTTTTTGAAGCATTAATTCCATTTATACACGAGAAGATCAACTTATCTACAGATGATGTACTATTACATCAACTAAGACCCTGAAGTTCAACTTGATGTCAGAATATCTGATAAGACATCCCGTTGGTGAATTCAGTCCTTCATTATGCCACTTAGAAGAACCTCATCACTACAACAGAATAAGAGTTCCATGTTCTCATAGACTTGATTAATGATATCAAGTTTGAGTAGACAACCTATATTCTTCTTTATTATACCACAATAAATACATTGAAAGGCATTTTCTTCAGGAACTCCTCTTCAGAGAAATCAAACATGCCAAAGCTTGATTCTTCAGACGAGATTAGTTACACAAGAACTTTACAAAAAGAAATCCAGTTTTCCTTAAGTAGAGACTTCTTCAAAAGGTCAAAGATAATCGCCACTTATCCTTGACACCTGATGCACTTCATTACACCTAGATCAGAAATAAACTTATCCAAGGTCAATTCATCAAGATGATGAAGTCTTCATCTTTACTTCAATTAGCATCATATTCTATACAAGTTTCTTGCCAACAAACTTTCTAGACAAATTACGTGCCTCTATAGGTCCAAGCTGAAGAAGAATCCAAACACACACGTGAATGGTACCAAGATCATCAGCTACATCTCCTTTGCTCCAGAGAATCACTCCTTTAATCAACAAGATTCTTCACAATCTCTGTTGATGGAATATCTCAACATCTGATTGGACATAAAATCCTTTAAGTAGACCAAACAAATCAAGGGCCACGTACTTGAGCAACAACTGATGAGACACTTTGATCATCAACTAAGGATAATCCATTAAATATTTGTGAATAACACAAATAGCAATGAATCTTAAATCCTTATAAGATATCCTTCTTCTAGAAGACTAACTTGGATCATCCACTTGATGAACCATCTGAACTTGAACTTTATGGATAACCAATTAAATACTTGTGCATTCCACAAATAGCAATTGATCTTAAATCCATACAACTTGTCGAAAAGACCATTTGACAGATATTAACACTTTCGTAATACCAAAAGTATTCTTTAGTGCAAGTATCTTTGATGTAGAAACATCAAGGCTGACACCCTTGACTCAACCTGCCTATGACTTCCTCTTGCTAATAGAGCTCATGCAAATCATGAATGGTGAAAATAAATCACCTTCCATTATAACATCTGTCAGCACCACAAATCTTCAGAGATCAATCTTTAGCATGAGAACCAGATTATCTTCCTGAAAGAGCTCTTAAACACGACCTGAGATACCTTAATGAGTAGACTTGAGAGAAATCTCAAGTATCTTTCGCAACTTAGTTGCAAAGTGTATTTACCAATTTCATAGATCATGAATTTGATAAATATGATCTCAACTCACCTTCTCTGACTTCAAGATACATGATGGAACCAAAATTCCTAGTACCAAGTCAACAACGATAGACATCAACAAACAACTCTCTCCATTCCATTGCTCCCGACTTTGGAACGACTAGAGCTTTAAAAAAATGTTGATATCTTAATGAACAGAAGTTAATAAGCAAGATCTTCCACAATCTTTCTTCAATCACAACTCAAGAATAACAGGACTACCAGAGTTCTTCCATCAGAAAAATATGCAGTGGAACCACCAAAGAACATCTTCAACATGCCCTAAACAAGATGTCAAAACATCTTATAGGACACCATACAGAAGAACTAGCCGCTCCTCTTGTAATTGTTGTAGAAACTCCTCAGAAACCTTGAACAAATATCAGTAGTTGTTCCTCTTGATCCAGAACACTCATCTCAACCATAAATACCCTTTAGTATATCAGAATGAATGATCTAATCTCTCCAACTCCTCCTTGTTTAAATTACCAAAAAATATCTCCCAAGATCTCATCCAGAAACAGACAGGATGCTAGCTCTAATACCAATTGAAATTATGGCATAGCGGATCACAAATGTCCCGAGAGATGTCGAGACATTTATCTCTGTGTAATGTTTAAATATGGGCAGAACCACAAACCTTCAACAAAATTGCAGGTTCATAAAACAATATCGTGACGGATGTCCCAACATTAGTCAATACATAAACTTCTGATCAAGATAGCAGATTAAACAAAATATAACTGGATTATAAAAAACATAGAATATGATGACCCATTTCGGTGAACAACAACACCTACATCTAGAGGCGACCAAGGCAGGAATGAATTCACTATTAGCAGTATTAATTTAGAGCTAAACTCCCCCGCTTACAACTCCTCACTTAACCCCTACACAGTATAATTCTATCTAGAAATCACCATCTAGATAAGAGAAACCTATCTCAATCCCTAAATCACAACCTGTGATACCTAACAATTACTACATTCTGTAAATGCATCATTCTGATCAATAATCAATCAAGACTTTTGGCTGAGAAACAACAATTCATGGATTTGCTTCAAAGCTTCATCCAAGAACAATACACAATTCATTACCTCACGACTTCTGAATTTGTAAATTTATGTCTACCACAATGCATCAATCGATACAAAGGGTGACTTACAACACAAGAAAGTACACAACTTTCAAAACCCTAAATCCTTATTTTTCTACTTTACAAGTATTACAAAAGGATTCTAACTTTACCCTAGGTCTAGGTCTTCCTTTTGTAACCCTAAAGAAGACTGGATTTAAGCTTCAAAATGCAGCAATTATGTTCCTCATAATTTGCAAAATATTCTCCTCAAGAATAGTTTCTTCAATCCTGAGTTTTCTAAAATGTTTCCACGCTTTAGAAAACGGCACATCGTCAAATTCCAAGAGAATCTTTTATTACTTAATCTGAACGCCACCTAGGATACACAAACAATCTTCTGCAATCTGAATTTAAATTAACAAATTCAAACCAGATTTAAAAACTGTAACAGACAAAGATGTCAAATAACCATGTTAGGACATCTTGTCAAAACATCTTGTTCTTCAAGTTCCACTACATGTTAGGACATCTTGTCCAACATGTTTCTGTCAGATTTGTTTTACCAAAATTAATGCCAATCAAAAACTAAGGAGCATTCAGAATGCTCTCGACAGCTAACACAGTTAGTTCTAATTAGTTAGTAGTTGGTTAAAATATAGTTAGATGTTAGTTAATTAACAGAGTTGGTTAACTTCTAACTCTGTGTATTTGTTTAGTTTCAATGCTTTCAGTTAGCTTAGTATATAAACTATAGTTAATCTTTATTGCAAAGGTTAACACAACAATAATACACATGTTCCTCTAACCTCTGGGACTTTTTCCTGTTCCTTTTTTTCGTTGCACATTGAATCGTCTTCTTATCTATTTGTGACCTGTGAGATTGCTTCCTCTGTTCGGTATAGGATCTTTAGAGAATGTCTTGAGAAAATAGTTTGAAGGAATCTTAGGAATGAATTTAATCAATTACTCTACACTATGTCCAGAGAAACCAAATATATGAAGAGGCTTTATGTGCTTAGTAAATTTCGTCAATGAGCAAGCAGTTATTAGACTCTAAGCAGTTAGAGAACGTGAGATAATGGTTTGTGCAGTTTCAAAGTCTTGGTAACGTGGCAAGATGTGGAGTCAGGAGTTGCATGTATTCGAATGACGTGTCAATTTCTAAAGAGTTAAATCGTTGAAGATAATTATTCCTAGTTAGTATTTATAGCAAACTCATGTATTGTAACAATAGGTTCGCAAGTTTTCACATATATTCTTGTAGCACCCTAATTTTTGACCTTAAGATTCCACATCCTTGTGTGTTTTCTTACATTTTATATTTTGTTGCTCTTGTATACGTGTTTATCAGGGCTAACGAGTGTGTGCAAGATCAATTTGGCTTTTAAAACATCTCTGACAGGTTTTATCTAGCCTTCTAGTGCAAGATAACATGGATTCAAAATTCGAGGATCGTTCGTATTTGAAATCCAACAGGTGCAAACTAATCAAGTGGTATTTGGTTTGCGATGGCAAATTTTAACTCGTTTTAATGGGGATTTTGATTTGGTCAATCAAGCGTTTAAATTTACAAGTCCAAGAAACCGTCAACTTCCGGATTATACATGTCAAGCAGAGCTAGTTTTGTTCATGATGTGGGGTTATCACTTTTAACAAGAAGTTTTAAAATGGAATTCATCGCTTTGTTTCCAAGAGCGTTCAAAGTCAGATGACTTGCACAAGACTTGCAGTTCAAAAGCAATAAGTAATTTGTCTTTTTTATTTATTCGCATTGCTTAATTGTGCAAAGCCTTAAACTTCAAGACAAGAACCTTTACACTATCAAGGAATTCATACATTAAATTACAAGAACTTCAAAAAATCCAAAAAAAAAAACCATGAGCTATTCGTAACTAACATTGATAATTTGTTGTTTTTGTTTGTTTAATGTAGGAGATCGGACGGTGGAGATAGAAAGAAGAAAAAGAAATGGAATAAAGGGGAGAGGAAGAGAAGAAGAAGTAGAGAGAAAGAGTGGGTAATCGACGGAAGAGGGAAAAGGAAATGGGATTTAGGGTTTTTAGATTTTCTTTTATATATTGTATTCATGTGTTGCCACTCACAGTAATCACCATGCACCAACACGCATCGTCGTTCGATTCACCATCTGATCACAATCCACGGCCATACCTGCGCACGCCCACGGTATTCCGCTGCACCTACACGCACGCGATCCAGCGCCCCCTTTAACCCTTCGTTATCCCCCATTAATCTGCTAATTAATCCACTTAATCACAACTTAACCTTTAATTAACCACCTTAAAACCATTAATTTGCCATTAACTAATTTAATCAATCAAATTTCTCTTTTAATTAATTAACCTTTTTTTTTCTTTTTAATTTATTTAATAACGTTTTACTAACTTTTCTATTTATTCCACCAACTAAATATTTATTCTTCAATAATATAATAAATTGTTCATTTTCTTAATAAAAAACTCATTACATATATTTGGATTAATTTGTATTTACTAATAATAACTAAAATTTATTTGTATTTTCTTAATAAAAACTATTTCTTAATTTAAGATAACTTGTACTTATTTAATAATATAAAAGAACCTTTTTATTTAAGAAATCCATTTCACATTTTTAATATAACCTTCCTCCTTTTATTATTTAATAATTATCTTGTTTAATTAATAATAATAATAATAATAACAACAAACCGGTTTTTTTAATACTAAAACCTATTTTATTTATTTAATAAATCCTTTATTTAATTTATTTCTAACCAGCAATTTAAGTAATCCACATCTAAACTTTTTATTAAAACTAATAATTTAGTTCAACCACTTTCTTAAAATCATTTCGCATAAAATTTAATCAACGCGACACTTCCGTTTTCTATCCAATTTATTTCGAATGTTCATGACCCCGCGCTTGTCTTTGATTAAGCATTTTTGTCTGTTTGTATGGATTTTATTTTCATCGCTATTTATCGTTACCACATTGTATGTCCATAGGAAGAACCTACGCATGACTTAAGGATTTATGCGTATTGCACCTCATATGCATCATTATTCCCCGCTCGATCCTTGAATTTTCAAGTTGATCAGCTTAAGTTTAGATCCTACCCCTTAAGGAGGACCTTTTTGTTACAACACAGATTGGTTCTTAATAATATCTCTATATTTTGATGATAACTATTATGAAATTTTGTAGTTAAGAATTATGTACTCTAAAATTTGCTTAAGAATGTTTGCTGCAGATATTAAAGTAAATATCACTCCAGAAGCAAATCAGATCTGAACATAAGAAATATGCAAGGCTCTGAAGCGTCAGATGCACCCATTAGAAGATTCTGAATGCTGCCATCAGAAGATCCTGAGCGTTGCCTCCCGAAGGATCTGAAGCAGAAGCTCCAGAAGAATCTGAAGCAATCCAGAAGCATCTGAACCAATGAAGAATTTTGTATGAAGAGTTTTCAAGCATAATTACTTCAGAAGACTCTGAGAGTACTAACGCTGCCAGTACTGAGGATCTAACCCAAAACTCTGCTTTGAACTTATACACACTAAAAGCACACTTGCTGCAAAGACTCTGATTCAGCAAAACTCTGATCAACATCAGAAGACTCTGATCAAATTAGACTCTGATGATTCTTGCTGAAATTTGTTGAAGAAGAATTCAAAGATTATGTCCGTTGGAATATCCAAACGACTCTTTCCTTATTTATGCTAGACACAAGAACATAGACAAAAAGGATTTCTCTGTGCTTTCTTCTTCTAGGAAAGGTCACTTGATGTGAAGACAAAAATAAGGCTCAGACCTTTTGGTACACTCTTATCAACGTAAAAAACTCTTGGATCACTGTGCCTATAAAAGCAAGTCTCCACTCATCTTCTTCAGTTGACGAATCACTTGAAAAGAATTCATTATCAAAGCTCTCATTCAACTCATATATTCTTGCTAGAATTAATTTCTTTGTTCTTAATCTTAAGTGAAAAATCACAGTTGTGATAAAGCTTTATTAGAAGCATCTTAACACTTGTATTTATTATTACATTTGATTGTAAGAAAACCTTAAGAAGATCCAGTTAGGATCAGTAGTTCTTGAGAAGACTTTGAACAGTTGTTCTTAGTGCTTACTATTGTAATCAGTTGATTAAATAGTGGATTAAGTTCTTGATTGAGAAAGGCAAATCACTCTAGAAATGGTGGACTGAAATAGTTGAGTTCAACGAACCAGGATAAAAATACTTGAGTTTTTACTTCTAAGTTTTTATCTTCATACTTATTCAACCCCCCTTCTAAGTATTTTCTCACCTTCACTTTTTTTATCTTTTACAACTTAGATAAACCAATATACAACTCAATCAACTATTCTCCCCATTAGAGAATTAGACGTGAGTCATCTTAACCGTCGAGATGTAATTCTACTGCCCCATAACAATATTATCGTGAGATATAAGATCGAGAGTTAGAGGCATACTCGTCGATGAAATCCGAGTGTTTGAGCCTTTCTCTCAAGACGATGCAATGACCATCTCCTACAAGTTGTGGTGGTTAAGTTGAGTGTTCTCCCTTAAGATGACGACTTGTCTTTTCTCCTAGAATAAATCAATCAACAACCCTTATCCCTTGGGAACTTTGACCAACAGTCAATGATTCCTCAAACCCTTTAAGGGAACTACAAATACTCTGATTCCATTCCCGTCAAGATATGTAGGCACAAGATACGATGTCTTGGCGAGTATACTTAGAAATAAACCACTAGGTCTCTCACCCTTAAGCAGATAACCCTTAGCAATAAACACATTAAAACAAGAGGTTCCTGTAGAGTACTACAGAAACTTAGGATGCTAGCACCTTCCCTAAGTTTAACCAACCCCCGAACCTAAACTCTCTAGCTTTTGCATTTGCATTGCGTTGTGGGTAATTTGATCTTTTTCCCTTCCTTTGGACAAATAAAAGACCGGTGGTGAACCAATGAATTAAGATTCAAATTAATTAATAATTTGACATCCGATTCTCACCGCGACAGAAATGGCGACTTCACTAGGGAGTTGTTTTTTTTATTGTGGGTTTCCCTAACTTGTTTTATTTTGCTTATTTATTGTTTTATATATATATATATATATATATATATATATATATATATATATATATATATATATATATATATATATATATATATATATATATATATATATATATATATATATATATATATATATATATATATATATATATATATATATATATATATATATATATATATATATATATATATATATATATATATATATATATATATATATATATATATATATATATATATATATATATATATATATATATATATATATATATATATATATATATATATATATATATATATATATATATATATATATATATATATATATATATATATATATATATATATATATATATATATATATATCTGCTTATTTGCTTATACCTGCTTATTTGCTCATTTATGCTCTTGGGTTGGTATCTTTGTATGGTGAGATAAGTCCTACACCCAGACTTGAGTGAACTTATTATAGGAAGGTGATATATTTGACGAGGCTTATAGGGAGTGATTCCCGACCAAACTGACTTGAGAATCACCGCTCAGTTGAGGCCTTTTCGAAAACAGTACTGTTGAACGAGTAATCGTGAAAACATTCATTATTTTCGATTGGAGCTTGTGATACTGAGGACCGTAGTTACCTTTAACCCTACTTTGGCCTTTATTAGGACGTAGTGCGATGACTATGAGGGAATAGTCCCGAAATAGTTGATACGTGATGCTACACTCAAAAGAGGTTCTCTTGAGAAAATTATTAACCACCGAGTTAGTCGGGAAATTGATAATATCTGAAAGATGGACTAACGATTTTGGGCACCTTTTTAGAACCTTGTTTTGCAGGTACAATCAACCTTTAGTCCACACCCTTTGGGAATGGGTATACCCTTTGCTCCATGCTCGTTGCAAACCTAGGTTTCCTGTTTGTTTATATTTGTGCATCTATATGTGATTGCCTGTGTTTGTGCATTCATAAACCATCATATTGCATTGGGCTTCATTGAATTCAACTTTATTTATAAACATTATGGAACCAATATGGATTACTGTAGCACCCCAAAATTTGCCTTTTCGTTTTGGCAGCATCTGGCTTTTGTTTCTTTGCATTTTCGCATTTCTGCATTTGTATAGCATTCGTTCTTGAGACAGGGTATCAAGGTTTTCCCGTGGATCAGTTTTCATCTCAATGCGTGAACCGGAACAGCGAGCATCAGAGGCTCTGGCATTTATTTTGCCCCAGCCGTCGAGCGACCGATTTTATTTTATTTTTATAGGATATTTTCAGCTCAGAAAGCAGCATTCAGGCTATCGCGAGAATTTTCATGGTTATGATATTCAAAAGCAAGTTTCAGAAGTTGAACAGAGCTCAGAACGACTGAAAACGGGCAAACGGGCAGATTTCCCTCCAAAAGGCGCCAAAATTCAAATTTTTGAGGTGTTAATCGGTTAACCTATATGGTTAATCGATTAACCAAGGCAAAATCAGGTCAAACCTGAAATTTTGAAGGTGTTAACCGATTAACCTATATGGTTAATTGATTAACCAGTGCAGATTTTGCCTTTGCACGTGAATTTTCAGTTCAAACCACTTTGGGGTCCACTTTTGCTCATGTGCAAGCTTGATTTTCACTTTGGGAAGGATCTAGAACCTATTTGGAATTTGATTAATTTCATTTTCCCTCCAAATGCCCATTCCTCATTCCAAACCAAATTTTCCAAACCATTTTCCAAACCTTTCATTTGGATCCAAGCCTAATTGGTATTTAAGTGATCCACTCCAAACCTCACATATCTAATCACTCATAATTTCATTTCAAATTCAGAATTGATCTCATTCTCTTTCAATTCTCTCTCAATTTTCCAAACTCCAAAACCCTCATCAAAGCTCTTCTCATTGAGATCATTGATTACTCATTGGAATTCTTGATCTCTAAGAGCTAAACCTTCATCCATTCTCTCCACTGAATCAATTTCTCCATCCAATTTTCGTGCAAAATTGGATCTGAACTTGGAAGTGATTTTGGAAGTGATTATTTGGCTTGATTTGGTTTAATCTTGAAGGATCTTCATTGCTACTACAATAATTGGTGTGGATCTTGAAGTATTCCGGACTTCTAGCAATGTATCTACTCAATTACAGTTGAATCAACATTAACCGGAGCAAATCTCCGCTCCGAAGGTTGGATCCGATTCTGTTTTTAGCTTATTTGCATAATCATGTGAATTTTCATATTTTATTGAATTTCGGTTAATTTGATTCGTTTGATTCATGATTTGGTTGTGTTGATGTGTTTATATGCTGTTTGAATCATGATTTGCTGGTTAATTTCGTGATTAAGTGATTATGCGATCATCCGGTGGATCGGATAAGTTTTTATTTACTAAAAATGTTGTTTTGTTGCTGTTTTTCTGCTGTTGGCACAGTGTTAATCGGTTAACACATATGGTTAACCGATTAACCATTACAGATTTTCAAAATTTTCAAAGTTTTCAAGGTGTTAATCAGTTAACACATATGGTTAACCGATTAACATGAACAAATTTCCAGATTTTCAGCTATTTTTAAGTGGCTAATCGGTTAGCGCATATGGTTAACCGATTAACATTGTGTCAGTGGGTCTGTTTTGCTGATTTTCTTGCATGTTTGAGTACCGTTTCGCGTCGAATCATCGTAATTCAATATAGTGCATTAGAAGTGAAATGTTCTGGACATTTTGTCACTGTTTTGGTTGTTTAATCGAGACTTCGACTTGTTTTTGTTTTCCATTTGGATGCACACTTGTGTGTTGTTGTTCATAGTGATGATGCTTGCATTTGCATTTCCTCTTGTGTTTTGCATATTTATTTCTTGCATTAATAAAGGTCGAGATGCGCTTGTGGTGGTATTTACCCCACACTTTGTTCCTCCCTTTGCTTGTGTGTTGCATTCCATGTTTGCATCTCTTACTTATGCTTGAATTTACTTGGTGCTTTCTTGTGCTTTTTGCCATGATCCCCATAGGGTTCCTAGTCCCTCCGTTTAGGACGGGAGTAGGAGAGACATTAGGTGTTCAATCCAAGCATGATAACATTAGGGTATATGTTTCCCTTTTAATCCAAACTTTAGGACCACTTTGCATGACAACGTTAGGGCCGAGTTTCCCTTAGACTTTTCGTGCGTCTTTCTCTCTTCTCATCTTAAAATCATTCTAATTCATCTAATAAGTATGATGAACATTGTGCGCTACGAGCCTTAAGCTACTTGGGAAATGGTGATTGGGGGGCTTCCTCTCAATGGCCTAGAGTGTTTAGTGTACACCCTTTGGGTGATATGCGACGCATTCGCTCCTAGGTCATAGTCTTTAGTGCAACGTGAATCACTAACCGAATTAATTCACTTCACTAAAAAACACAAACAAAACTTCAAACCTTTTTCCTTCGGGATTAATCGAAAACCCTTTTTCATAAAAAGAGTGTTGTTAAGCTTTGGTTCTACCGCAAATAGGCTTTGTCCCTAACTGCTAGAACGGAGGTTTAACCCTACTCGGGTAAAACACTTAATCAACCTGTGGTTTCGTATCAGCCCGAACTATGTTTGCTCTGATTTCTCGTACCAGATGAGAATACATAGGCACAATACGTGATGTCTTGGCGAGCAACCTTCCCCCACCTTCCTCCGTAGTTAGCCGAACTACGTTGACTCTGACTTTCCCATTGCACGAGGGAATACGTAGGCACAGAGCGACGATGCTCTGCTGAGTCTCTTTTGTTTTCTTTTTGTCCTGTTAGCCTTTAGCGTATATAGTTTAAACACATCCTTAGATAGACAACAAGCGTAGATCTCGTCGAATACGAAGGACGTGAGGGGTGCTCATACCTTCCCCTTGCGTAACCGACTCCCGAATCTAGGACTTGGTTGCGATGACCTCGTCTTTTTCTTTTTCATTAGGTTTTCCCGATCGATTCCTTTCCCTCTCTTTGGGATAAATAACGAAAGGTGGCGACTCTTCTATTTTCCGCCGGGTGTTTTTCGCAGTTGCGGCAATTACAAAAGAAAAACATTTTGATATATTCTTTTAAGAGTCCTAACTTGGACGACCTAAGGAAATTGGGAGCTCACATTGAAGAATCAAGAAAACTCAAAGACGAATACAAGAGACTTTCATTATAATCCAAGTGAACAACAAATCTCTTCCTTACTTTCCAACAAGAAAAGAAAAGAGATGGAAGATTTATTTTCCTCTATCAGACTAATCCTTGGAGGCTGATCATGGACAAACTTATCTTCAAAAAGTCCAGTTAGAAGAGCATATCGAGAAGCACGATACAAGACTTCCTTAGGACTTTATTAGCTTTTATTTAGCTACTATGTCAGGACTCTTTTAAGAATATTTACTTGTAATCTATTATCAAAAAATAATAAATAAGTTTTCTTTGGTATTCTGTGACATCCATAAATACTTGAGTTCCATGAAACCTTTCATTTCTGCATTCTGCATTTTGCACTTGCATCCTTCATTTAGCTTTTGCATGTGTCCTCTCTCTATTGTTGCTCATCCGGTCTTCTGTTTTTGTCTGTCACCGGACATCTTGACCATCTGACCAAGCTCGAAGTAATCACTAAAGGACAGTAAAGAGAATGAAAGATATGGATCCCATGTCCGGCTTCAGAGTTGTGACTAATTCGATATTTGATCTTCCTTCTGATGATGATGCTCAACAAGTGGATATTCCTATGCAACCTCAACCTGTGCAAGATAAACTGTGTGTTCAAGTTGGTGAAAGAGATTCACATTTTCCATGTTGTATATCAAATCTTCAGAATGTCCGTACTGAGGTAAAGATGGATGATCCTAGTATTATAGCAATTGAGAAATGATTTCGTGATCTTGAAGGGCAATTGAAGATGATGAAAGGAGCTGACACATCTAGTTTTAAGGCTCACGGCCTGTGTTTAGTTCCAGGCGTGATTATTCCTCTGAAGTTTAAAATGCCTGTTTTCGAAGTATACAAGGGTGTTAGTTGTCCAAGATGTAGAAGCAGGCTTCATCTCAAGGTTTCAAGGTTTTGATGACAACAACAACAAGATTCAAGATCATTTCATCTATGAAAAAAGTCAGAAGCTTTCAAAAGACCAAGATCAAAGTAGTATGAAAGTGATCAACATTCAAGCTTCATGTACATTTGCTCGATCATCTTTCAAGACTTGGACACAAGCTATGGTATATCAAATTCTCTAATTTAATTGATATACAAGTGTTCAAAACTATAAAATATTT
Organism: Lathyrus sativus; assembly: GCA_963859935.3. Lineage (NCBI taxonomy): Eukaryota > Viridiplantae > Streptophyta > Magnoliopsida > Fabales > Fabaceae > Lathyrus > Lathyrus sativus. Next base: position 507,730,818 of record OZ012741.1, read on the forward strand.
TTGCATAATGCATTAACATGTTTTAAAATCATTTGGAATTGGTTTAACACTTTTAAATTAATTATTTTTCAAAGTTTTTACAGTGTTAACCGATTAACCATATAGGTTAATCGATTAACACCCTAAAATTTTAAATTCTTTGGGCCAACGTTACAGTGTTAACTGATTAACCTATATGGTTAACCGATTAACACTGAACGTTTTCTGAAAAATAGTTTGATTTCAAGTTCAAAAATTATTTAAACGTTATACCTTTCCATATGTTAACTGATACTAAAATATACCCTTCTGAAAAGGTGTTTTGGATAATATAAATTCTGAAAATTTCAGATTAACAACAACCTCTAACAATTTTCAAAAACAATCATTGAATCATATTCACTACTTTTCAAATAATTTCAAATACATTTCAAAAGTGTTCATACTTGCATAACCTTTCACATTCATTTGTTTGAACACTTGTATTGAGATTAAGTTGTGAATTCTGATTAAAGGAAAAGATCAATCTTTGTATTAATATTACTATTGTACTCTCAAATTACAAAAAGAATTACAGAATAGTCTGTTGTGACTTGTGATCCAGGATTGTGGGACACAAGGGTTAGTGTTTTGCAAGAGGATTGTTCTTGCACACTAGTTTGTTTTGTTATTAGATTGTAGGCCTCACCGGTTGATGGTGTGATAGGTTGTACTTTCTAAAACAATAGTGAAAACTCTCTTTCATGTGGAAAGGGGAGTGGAGTACCTTCGGATTGTGAAGGGAACCACTATAAATCTTGGTGTCCACTTTCTTTATGCTTTCTACTGCATTCATCACCAAGAACATAACCAAAGAAAAATTAAAGAACACCAAAAATATGAAAAAGTTTCCATAAGCCTAATTCACCCCCCTCTTAGGCATACTCTGATCTTACAATTGGCATCAGAGCAGGTTAAGGTAACATGTTCATAACGATTCAGTATGGCTTCTGCAAGTACCAACCCGGTTTTCAAAGATGGTGGAAGTAGTAACAAGCCACCACTCTTTTCTAGAGAGTATTTCGATTTTTGGAAAATCCGTATGAAGGCACATCTTGAGGCTCAAGGAGACGGTATATAGGAAACTGTAGAAACAGGTCTGCATGTTCCTATGAGCGTCATAAATAACGTAGGCACTCCAAAGATAAAATCCTCATATGATGAAGATGACAAGAAGAGAATTTTGAATGAGAAGAAAGCAATCAACATACTTCAAAGCGCTCTCAGTATGGATGAATTCTTCCGTATATCACAGTGTAAATCAGCAAAGTAAATTTGGGACACCTTGGTAGAAACGCTTGAAGGGACAGCCGAAGTAAAAAGATCAAGACTTAATACTTTAAGTCAAGAATATGAAATGTTCCATATGCAGCCTGGTGAATCCATTGTTGCCTTACAAAAGAGATTCGTTCATCTAACTAATCATTTGATTGCTCTCGGGAAGACCTTCACCAATGATGATCTCAACTTGAAAGTCCTAAGATCCTTAACAAGAGAATGGCAACCGAAGGTGACCTCTATTTCGGAAAAGAAGAGTCTTTCAACGATGACATCCGCTTCCTTATTTGGCAAACTTCAAGAGCATGAACTAGAACTTGGAAGGCTTGAGAAGCATGAAAGTCAAGACAAGAAGTCCAAAGGAATTGCCTTGAAGATTGACACAAAGGATGACAAAAATGACGAATCTTCCGAAGACGAAAATTTCATGCTTCTAGTAAAGAAGCTTGGTAAGTTTTTTTAATAATAATAAGAATTCCTCTTTTTCTAAAAAGAATAAACATTTCAGGAAAAAGGAGGTATCCACATCAAATCAAGAAGTTATATGTTACGAATATGGGAAACAAGGTCACATAAAGCCGGATTGCCCGAAACTCGCAAATAAAGGAAAATTCAAAGGCAAAAAGAATTTCAAGAACAAAAAGGCCTATGTTGCATGGGACGACAACGAGATAAGTTCATCGTCGGAGTCGGAAAGTGATGAATGTGCAAATATGGCTTTAATGGCTTCACACTACTCCGATGAAGAAAATGAGGTTAGTAGCAATTTTTCTGTTTATGATAATGATGCACAAGAAGTTATAGATGAACTTCTAAAAGAATGCAAGACTTTGTATAAAAGCATCTCAGCACAAAAGAAAAGAATTTCATTTTTAGAAGAACAAAATTTTGTTTTTATGAAAAATATTGAAAATGAAAAACAGAAATTAATAAATGAAAAACAAAGTCTTGTATGTAAGAATTGTGAATCCCTTTCTTTTCAAATTGTCCAACTTAAAAGAGTTTTAGAAAGATACGAAAAAGGTACTAACTATCAAGGATCCAAAGCAATTTGGGTACCTAACACTACTTAATTTTGTGTTGTAGGTATGCTTCAAGACAACGTCTAATCAATGGTATCTTGATAGCGGTTGCTCGAAGCATATGATGGGAGACATAAACAAATTTTCAAGTCTATCATTAAAGGCCAAAGGATACGTCACTTACGGTGATGATAATAAGGGAAAAATTCTTGGAGTTGGAACCATTGGTGCACCTCCTTGTACAATCATCTAAGACGTTCTTTATGTGGAAGGCCTTAAACACAACCTACTTAGCATAAGTCAATTGTGTGACAAAGGGTTCCGAATCAACTTCACAAAGGAGGAATGCTTGATAGAACACGAAGTCACTCATGACATTTTGCTAAAAGGTAAAAGCTATAATAATATTTTTATGATCTCTTTTGATGACTCTTCCTTGAAGGTAAAGTGTCTTATGGCAAACAACAACGAGGCATGGCTTTGGCATAAAAGATTTTCTCACATCCACATGGAGCATCTAAACAAATTGATAAAGCATGATCTAATTGTTGGTCTTCCGAAGATAAAATTCATCAAGGATAAGTTATGCGATGCATGTCAAAAAGGGAAACAGACCAAGACAACTTTCAAATCCAAGCAAGTGGTTTCTACATCAAGGCCACTTCAATTGTTGCATATGGATCTTTTTGGTCCATCAAGAACAAAAAGCTTCGGAGGTAATTTTTATGCTTTAGTTATTGTTGATGATTTCTCTCGATACACTTGGACATTGTTTTTAGTGCAGAAAAATGATGCTTTTAAAGCATTTAAGAAATATGCAAAGCAAATTCAGAATGATAAATCAATCACCATAGCCTCTATAAGAAGCGATCACGGTGGAGAATTCCAAAATTCAGACTTTGAAGATTTTTGCGAAGAGCATGGAATTTCTCATAATTTTTCAGCACCAAGGACGCCTCAACAAAACGGTGTCGTAGAACGGAAGAATAAATCACTGGTGGAGCTTGCAAGGACAATGCTTAGCGACGCAAATCTTCCTAAATATTTTTGGGCAGATGCGGTTAGTACAACATGCTTCGTAAGCAACCGTGTCAATATTCGACCACTTCTCAAAAAGACTCCGTATGAGTTGTTCAAGGGTAGAAAACCAAATATAGCATTCTTCCACATATTCGGATGCAAATGCTTTGTTCTCAACAACAACAAAGATAATCTCGGTAAGTTTGATGAGAAATCAAACGAAGGTATATTTCTTGGTTACTCTCTTTATAGTAGAGCATTTAGAATTTTTAATAAAAGAACACTTACTATTGAAGAATCCATTCATGTTTCGTTTGATGAGACTAACTCCTCGAAAGAGGATAATATTATTATGGATGATGATGATAATATAGTAGGTTCTTCACAACAACAAGAAGAGATTTCAAAGAATCAAGAAATACCACAAGAAGATGTCACTCAAATCATTGAAGAACATCAAGATCTTCCGAAGGAATGGAGAATGCATAGAGATCACCCGATAGATAAAGTTATTGGTGATATTAGCCAAGGCGTTGCAACTCAACTTAATCTAAAGGATGCTTGTCTCAATATGGCGTTTGTGTCTCAAATTGAACCAACCAAGATTGATGAAGCCTTAGGCGACGACCAATGGATTGTAGCAATGCAAGAAGAACTCAATTAATTCGAAAGGAATCAAGTTTGGAGTCTTGTACCAAGACCAGATCATAAGCACATCATAGGAACAAGATGGGTGTTCAAGAACAAACTTGACGAGAATGGGATCGTAGTTCGTAACAAAGCAAGATTGGTCGCACAAGGCTACAACCAGGAGGAAGGAATTGATTTTGATGAAATGTTCGCTCCGGTAGCAAGGTTAGAAGCAATTAGATTACTACTTGCTTAAGCTTGTTCTATGAATTTTCAGTTGTTCCAGATGGATGTCAAAAGCGCTTTCCTGAATGGCTACATCAATGAGGAAGTCTACGTCAAACAACCTCCGGGTTTTGAAGACTTCAAGAATCCCTCACATGTTTACAAACTGAAAAAGGCACTCTACGGACTAAAACAAGCACCAAGAGCGTGGTATGTCCGCCTTAGCAATTTCTTATGTAAGAAGGGATTTACAAAAGGAAAGGTTGACAAGACATTGTTCATAAAGAAGATCAAAGGAAACACTTTATTGGTTCAAGTCTATATCGACGACATCATCTTCGGATCAACAAACAAAGAGCTTTGCGAAGAATTTTCACTTATGATGCAAGGAGAAATCGAGATGTCCATGATGGGAAAATTGAATTATTTTCTTGGACTACAAATCAAGCAAACAAAGGATGGCATCTTCCTCAACCAATCCAAGTATTGCAAGGAATTGTTGAAGAAATTCGATATGGATAGTTGCAAGGTGATGGCCACTCCTATGGGATCCGGAACGTACGTTGACCAAAATGAATTCGGTACTCCAGTTGATATAACAAGATATCGAGGTATGATCGGTTCATTACTATATTTGACGGCAAGCCGTCCTGACATTATGTTCAGCGTTTGTTTGTGTGCACGCTTTCAAGCAAGTCCGAAGGAATCTCATCTGACAGCCGTAAAGAGAATCATAAAGTATCTCAAAGGAACAATGAACGTCGGATTATGGTATCCTAAAGGTAGTATTTGTTCTTTAGTTGGTTACTCTGACGTTGACTATGCAGGATGTAAAACCGATAGAAAAAGCACAAGTGGTACGTGTCACATTCTCGGGAATGCATTAGTGTCATGGGCCTGCAAGAAGCAAGCGTGTGTGGCACTCAGTACAGCCGAAGCAGAATATATTGCAGCAGGAAGTTGCTGTGCACAAATTCTGTGGCTTAAGCAACAACTCCTCGATTACGGTATAGACCTCGGCTGCATTCCTCTTCGATGTGATAATACAAGTGCCATCAACATTACAAAGAACCCGGTCATGCATTCAAGAACAAAACATATAGATATCCGACATCACTTCCTTCGAGATCACGTATTGAATGGAGATGTAGATGTTACTTTCGTTGACACGCACAATCAACTCGCTGACATCTTCACCAAACCTTTGGCGAAAGAACCATTCTACAAAATTCGGCGAGAACTTGGGATTCTTGATGAAGGTGACATCTGACCTTTTTCTCTAATATGTGTATGCATTATTTGTGTTGTGGTTTCATGTGTATGCATTCTATTTTTAAGTATTTTTCAAAAATTCGAGTGTGTTAATCGATTAACCATATGGGTTAACCGATTAACACTGTTAAATTTTCAATTCTGACTCAATTTTTTAATGTGTTAAACGATTAACCTATATGGTTAACCGATTAGCACTGTTAAATTTTCTAAAAATCAGAAACGAAAATTAATTAAATTTTTGAAATATTATATGTGTTAAATGCATTTTTATGTGGTCAATATTCTCCTAAGTGTCCAAAATCCATATCCTTTGAATCCTATTCCCTCTTAAAGAGTATTTGGAACTTCCCTCTTCAAACCCTAAGTTTAAAACCCACTACATCTCTCCCACTCTCTAAGTTGGATAACTCCTCATAACCATCCCTATCTTCTCAAACCCTAACTTCCTCAGAACCCACAACTTCAGTTCCATCAAACTCATCCATGGCTTCAGCATCAAATCGCGGCAAGGGAAAGCTACCAGAACATCATTCTGCATCTGATGAAGAAGATATCCCTATGGAAACAACCAAGAAGCGCAGAATAGATTTCAAAGTCCGAGTTCGTCACATCCTCCCGGTAAAGTATGTGAATCTTAAGGCTTTTCCAGCATCATCTTTTGATTTTCCTGCTTTGCTCAAATATCAGAGGATCGATAAATTTGTGTCGGATTCTGGAAACTGCTATCCGGATCTTGTCAAATACTTTTTGCATAAGCTGTATGTGTTTATGAATGCAAATGATGAGCATGTTATGAAAATAATTGTTAGAGACTGTATTGTGGAAGAAAATCTGTCTGATGTTGCTGCAATGCTGAACATACCATCATCTGGGTATTTTCTGAGAAAGGGAGTTAACCACGTGGAAGGGCCATAGTCCAACTACGATAAGATGGAGTTCTACTATCAGATCTGCAGATTTCCAAAGGAGGTGATTATCGCCAACCAACGCACTGCTCGTCTGTTGTGCTATGCAAAGAATCTTACCGTTTCTGATCGGATGCTTCATTACATAATCTGTTATGTGCTAATTCCCAAGGATTCAAATCATGCCCAAATTAATGATCTGGAAATGCAACTTCTTTTTGCCATCAAGAACAAGATTCGTGTCAACTGGATTCTAACCATCATGTATCACCTTCAACAACAACTATCTCTTTCAACCCGTCTACCATATGCAAGGCTGGTGTCAAGAATTTTGGAGCTGACAACTTTGGATCTTAACCGTGAACCAACTACCAAGATGAAATCAACCACCAATGAGATTAACGAAATTACAATTGTCAAGAACACTGGAATTTTTAAGGATACTGACGGTACTTATAAGTATTCAGATGAAGGAGCCACTGCTAACCAAGCCTATCCCGTACCTGAAGGAGGCATTACAAATGAATTCCTTTACCAAACTATAATGACTCAACACAGAGAAACCTCCTGGGCCATTGCTTCTCTCTGAAACCTTGTACTTACCTCTCGCCGCACCAACACTGACAACTTTGTTGTATCTGATGAAGAAAATGAAGGACAAGAGGAAGAAGACGAGGAGGATATGGCTGATGAGGACATTTAGAGAATATGTTGTTGTTGCTGTCTTTTATTGCTTTCTAGTTATTAAGTTTTAAGTTTATGTTCTTAACTTTGTTTCATTTGCGTTGTACTCGTACACTACTTTGGTTGCACTCTGTTGCATGTTTAATTCTATTTTCATATGTTTTGCTTACCTACTTGATTGTTCTTTTGATTGCTGTCATAATTGTCGATAATTTCTAGTTTTGTATGAAAGCTCCTTCCTTTTTGCTAATGACAAAGGGGGAGAAGAGCTTTGGCTTTCTAATGTCTATGTGTGCAGAATTTTTGTCTGTTCTTAGCCTCTGTTTTTAGAAAGGGGGAGTTCATGGACATATGGGGAGAAACAAGACCAGAACCAAAAATTGTCAAAGCACTGCACAAGACTCAATTGGTTGTAAGTGGTTGTCATCATCAAAAAGGGGGAGATTGTAGAAGCATGCTTCATCTCAAGGTTTCAAGGTTTTGATGACAACAACAACAAGATTCAAGATCATTTCATCTGTGCAAAAAGTATGAAGCTTTCAAAAGACCAAGATCAAAGTAGTATGAAAGTGATCAACATTCAAGCTTCATGTACATTTGCTCGATCATCTTTCAAGACTTGGACACAAGCTATGGTATATCAAATTCTCTAATTTAATTGATATACAAGTGTTCAAAACTATAAAATATTTTTGCATAATGCATTAACATGTTTTAAAATCATTTGGAATTGGTTTAACACTTTTAAATTAATTATTTTTCAAAGTTTTTACAGTGTTAACCGATTAACCATATAGGTTAATCGATTAACGCCCTAACATTTTAAATTCTTTGGGCCAACGTTACAGTGTTAACCGATTAACCTATATGGTTAACCGATTAACACTGAACGTTTTCTGAAAAATAGTTTGATTTCAAGTTCAAAAATTATTTAAATGTTATACCTTTCCATATGTTAACTGATACTAAAATATACCCTTCTGAAAAGGTGTTTTGGATAATATAAATTCTGAAAATTTTAGATTAACAACAACCTCCAACAATTTTCAAAAACAATCATTGAATCATATTCACTACTTTTCAAATAATTTCAAATACATTTCAAAAGTGTTCATACTTGCATAACCTTTCACATTCATTTGTTTGAACACTTGTATTGAGATTAAGTTGTGAATTATGATTAAAGGAAAAGATCAATCTTTGTATTGATATTACTATTGTACTCTCAAATTACAAAAAGAATTACAGAATAGTCTGTTGTGACTTGTGATCCAGGATTGTGGGACACAAGGGTTAGTGTTTTGCAAGAGGATTGTTCTTGCACACTAGTTTGTTTTGTTATTAGATTGTAGGCCTCACCGGTTGATGGTGTGATAGGTTGTACTTTCTAAAACAATAGTGAAAACTCTCTTTCATGTGGAAAGGGGAGTGGAGTACCTTCGGATTGTGAAGGGAACCACTATAAATCTTGGTGTCCACTTTCTTTATGCTTTATACTGCATTCATCACCAAGAACATAACCAAAGAAAAATTAAAGAACACCAAAAATCCGAAAAAGTTTCCATAAGCCTAATTCACCCCCCCTCTTAGGCATACTCTGATCTTACACAACATACCATTTGACGATGTTTTTTCGAAAGATGACTGCTTATGTTGACAACGACAAACTGATGATTCACTGCTTTCAAGAAAGTTTATGTGGGGCATCCCTGATGTGGTATATGAAGCTACAAAGGAATTGTATTCAGTCTTGGAGAAACTTAGCTGATGCTTTCGTGAAGCAATACAATTATAATTTTAACATCGCTCTAGACAGCGATCAACTGGTGAGAATGAGTAAGAATGACAATGAATCTTTCAGGGAATACGTGCAACGATGGAAAGAGTTGGCAGCCCAAGTTCATCCACCACTTCAACAGAAATAATTAACCAAGATGTTTCTAAGAACGCTGCCAGACACTTATTATGATAGGATGGTGGGCTTCGTACCGTTAGAGTTCTCCAAAATTGTAGAAGTCGGAGTAAACATTGAGAACGAATTCAAAAGTGGAAGAATTCAAGATGGCTTGAATATCCAAGTTAATGGAGAAGTTTCAGTTGATGATTCCCTAGAGAAAGGAAGTGTTTATGCTAATGCAATTTGGGATTCCTCTCAAATCCTGCCATATCCGGTTCCAGTATCTTGCCCTCAACATTGGTATGCAGCGCCTGCTCAGCGTAAGCGACGACTGCCTCATAAATGAAGGTTGACTTCTCTATATCAGTGTCAGAATCGACGGGTTCGAAGACAATTTCAGAATTAGAAGATACCTTTGAGTATTCTGAAAGAAGAAACTCACTAGTTTGATCCCATCCCATTGACTTACCGTCAACTATGGTATTATTTTGCTAGAAACTCAGTGATGACACCTAGAAGGACTAGAACCATGAAGTCTCGCCCATCGTGGTTCAATTTGAACACCAGCTGTGATTTTCATGATGGAGTAATGGGGCATTCGATTGAAGAATGCAAAGTTTTCCAAGAAAGAGTTCAAGAAATGATAGATGATGAAGTGTTGACTTTCAAAGGAGAAAGACCAGTCGTGAATGAAACACCATTATGTTGATATATGTGAAAACTCTGTGGAAATCAAGAGAAGGGTTCATCAGATTGTTTATTGTATTCGCTTATATGTACTTTTTACTTCTTTGATTAAAAGCATAATTGGCATGTAAGAACTTGTTTATTTTGAACTTTAATACAATAAAATGTTTGTCTTGAAGAAATCCATTCGTATTCACTCGTAAATTTTTTCATGATTTATTTTACCCAATCGTTCCTCACTTTGGTGAAGAGTTGGATGGAGGATGACGAAGTAAAACGCAAGGATCTCTTGTTGTATGCTTTTGAATAAAACCCTACTGATGATGTAAGGCATTGTTTCAAACCTCCCAAACACCAGAGATATAAGGAAGTTAAATCCTCTTTGACCCCTTTCAAGATTCATCTTTAACCTGGGGCAGGGAAATTTTCAGTCAGTTTGATTGAACACTTAAAATTTTCAAAAGGAGAGTGAACATCTTTCAAAAATAGGTGGGTACAAATGAGCTTTGACCCTTATTCCTTTGTTTTACAAATCGTAAACTAAACCCTGATAAACCCTTATTCCTTTATTTCGAAAGCATACTCGATGAGATAACGTTTCCTGACTCCTTTGAGCTTTGCTCAATTTAGTATTGGCCTTATAAATATAAATATATATCCTAACTAGTGATTTTGTCATAAGTTATCGTGATATCTCTTTTCAAAACTTCAAGACAAAGATGTATGTTGCATTAACAGTTTCAAAATTAACATTCCTGACTTGCTAACCTTGATTGCTATCATCGAATGTTTGCATATAAGCATCAGCTATAAGTCCGGTCCTTAAAACTTGAAGACTCTGTTGACCTGGGGCAAGTTTGTTTCCAAGCGGTTTGTTTTTTACAAGAGCGAGTTTGAAGACCCAGCTATACATAATACCGTCAATCAGGGGCAGTTACGTCGAGATTCGATAAATCTCTCAAAAAGTTTGAAAACATTGGAACATTTAGGACACCATGTTTCTGTAAAATCCTCTTGGAGTGATTTTATCTCATAAACATGTGCCCTTGGGGCACTTGAGATTTGGAAATTATTTTGTTCAAAATGACGACTATTATGCAGTTCATCAAGACAAAACTACTTTGTTCTTACAACGTATTCTTCATTCATGTCCCCAGTAATTTTTGGCTTCAGGTGGTCGTGACAATTCTACAATGAATCTTTTCGACCAGAGAATTCCCTGTGATTTGCTTAACTTCACCTCCCCAATGAAGCAGGTGATATTTTAATCCTCAGTAAATCTTCGTAAACTTCACCTTCCAAATGAAGTGGATGTTATTTTACTCCTCAGTGGATCTTTCATAACGCCAATCTTCTCCAACGAAGCGGATGTTTATTTCATCCCCAATCGAAGTTTCGACTACGACATTTTCAACAGCTATGATGACCCAGGTTTCCCCATTGAAGTGGATATTTATTTTATCCTCTGCAAAACTTCAGTTTGAGTATCTCTACCTACAACTCCAGTATGAATCTCTCCGGTGAAATGGATATTTATTTTATCCATGGAGTTCCTCCAATTATGAGATTGATCCACTCCTAGTAGATATTTACTCTCATCTTCAACAGGATAACTGAGATTCATCTTGACAAATCCGTCAGTAAGATCAAGATGTTATACCCCCGAGTGGAGTGTTTTCTTTTCCCTAGAGAAATTTGAAGCCTTGAAGCAGGATTGTGATCCCATACTTGGTTCTCCACCTATCCCCAGTGATACTTCTATCTTTGAAGATTGGTCATATGTTTGTTTCATCTCCGATTGCCTCTGCTCGTTTGTTTTGTCAGCATAAACATACACATAGCATATAGATAGATAGCATAGCATATGCATTTTGCATCTTTGTATTTGTTTGTTCTGTCACTTTGGTCGTGTTTATCCCCAAGTGACTGGGTGTGTCTTCTTCTTCCAAGTAGAGTTGTCAGCCCTAAGCAGAAAAGAGCGCAATATTTCTATTTCCCCATAGAGTTTGATCCTCATGGAAGATGGTTGTTTTATTTAAACCCCATTTGAGCTCATACCTCAATGATCGAGTCTTTCTTGACAGTTTCTCTTCAGTTATTTCCTGAATTGAACTTCGGTCCCTGACAATCACATTTTTGGGTATCTCCGACTTTCTGAACATGGATTAAGCGTGCATTTATTTTACACTTTACTCCCCAAGAGAACATTTTTGAAGATCATCTTTGAAGATAATATATTTCTCCAGCAATGTTACCAAGTCTTCTCAGCAATTTATATCTGGATCGCAGGCAACCTCTTTATTTGAGCAACTCGTTTTGATCAGGTTTTCTATTAAAACGACAAATGGCAGTCTTCTCAAGACATTTTGTCCGTCCTCAGTAACTTATCAGGATTATCAACTCGTCAAATGGCACCTCTTAGAAATCCGTCAGAGAAGTTTGTCGAAGACTTTACAGATACTTTCTCTTTATTTGAGAATTTGCACTTCAAGAGTTTCATATATTTTACAACTACAGAAATACTCCTCAGGAATGTAATCCCCAGTGAGTTCATTACACAAGTCTGATTCCATCAAATGACATCTCTCCTGAGAAGTTTGGTGAATTTTATTACATTTGATCTCTATTTATTTGAGAAGACATATTTATCAAATCAACCGGCATACATCTCTTTTAAAGATCCCCAGTGAAGTTTTATAATCTCTAGTAATTTATGGATTAACCGATGAAGCCTTTAATCTCCAGTGATATTCCAATTCCCTGTGAAGATACTCTCATAAGTATTCATCATTCTAGGAAGAAACTGAGACTCGTTCTTGGCATACAACCTTGAAGCGTGGGGAGGTTTATTTTACCCTTTTAAAGTAGAAGACTTGATTAAAGAAGAAACTGAGACACATTCTTGGCATACAACCTTGAAGCATGGGGAGGTTTATTATCCTTTCGAACCATTTATTAAAAGGTATTTCTTTTCCTGGAGAATCTCGGCAGTAGATTTCCAGAAGACCTTGGCATTAGGTATTTCTTTTATTTCCTGGAAAGTCTCGGCAGATGATTTCTAGAAGACTTTGATGGAAGTATATCTCCAGCAAACTTCAACACAGAATCTCAGCAACAGATTTCATAGAAGTATTAACAGTAGACACTTTGGCAAAATTTTCTCCAATTGAGGTTATAAGTTTTGACAGTAGACTCCTCTAGATGATATCTTGAAATCATTACATTCTGACCTATGCAATAGGTTTTTCAAGTGGATGTTCTCGCAAATTCTTTGTTTTATGTTTAGAGATGCCTTGTGATTGTCAATCTTGATCTTTCCCCGTGGAGTCTCGCTTCATTGAGTCTGTTTCTCGTGTGTTGTGTCTGGTTATTTCCCTGTGACATCTTTTCTCCACAGGACCTTTGTCTTGCATTTCATATCATTGCACATCATATGTATCTGGTGGCATCTTAGGGCCAAAATTCGTGCAATTTTTATATTTAAGTCCCTCCTATCATGTCGAGACTGAGATTTCGATCTCCATATCTCCGGATAGAAGAAACTTAAATAGGGGCATATCTAGCACCCTAATTTTTGACCTTAAGATTCCACCTCCTTGTGCATTTTCTTACGTTGTATACGTGTTTATCAGGGCTAACGAGTGTGTGCAGGATCATTTTGGCTTTTAAGACATCTCTGACAGGTTTTATGTAGCCTTCTAGTGCAAGATAATGTGGATTCAAAATCCGAGGATCATTCGTATTTGAAATCCAACAGGTGCAATCTAATCAAGTGGTATTTGGTTTGCGATGGAAAATTTTAACTCATTTTAATGGGGATTTTGATTTGGTCAATCAAGCGTTTAAATTTACAAGTCCGAGAAACCGTCAACTTCCGGATTATACATGTCAAGCAGAGCTAGTTTTTTTTCATGAAGTGGGGTTATCACTTTTAACAAGAAGTTTTAAAATGGGATTCATCGCTTTGTTTCCAAGAGCGTTCAAAGTCAGATGACGATGCTTATACTTTCAAATTCGGCATATGATACTGCAAGAGGTATGTCGCGGTGAAAATCGGATACCAAACTATTGATTAGTTTGAATCTTTAATTCATTTTGCAACCGAAATTTGATTTGTCCAAAGGAAGGGATAAAGATCGACATTTCCACAATGCAATGCAAATGCAAGGTTTAAAGAGTTATAGGTTCGGGGGTTGGTTAAACTTAGGGAAGGTGCTAGCATCCTAAGTTTCTGTAGTATTCTACAGGAATCTCTTGTTTTATATTTGTTTATTGCTAGGTGTTTATCTGCTTAAGGTTTAAGAGACCTAGGGGTTTATATCTAAGTATACTCGATAAGATGTCGCATCTTATGCCTATATATCCTTATGGGAGTGGAATCAGAGCATTTGTAGTTCCCCTAAAGGGTTAGAGGAATTCTTTGACTGTGGTCAAAGTTCCTACGGATTTAAGGTAGTTAATTGATTGATTTCAGGAGAAAAGATGTGTCTTCATTTTAAGGGAGATATAACTGCCACAAGGTGTAGGAAAATAGTCTTTGCATCGTCTTAAGAAAAAGGCTCAAGTACTCGGGTTGTTTGACGAGTACACCTCTATCTCTCTTAAGGCAAAGTCCCTACATGTTGATTGTATTATTGTGGGGTGGAGATTCTATCCCACTTAAGATGATTAACATCTTTCTCTAATGTGTTTGAATGATGTTTGTTTTGAATTGATTGTTTGTATTGTTTTGTCTATGTTGTAAGATAAATTCCTTCCTATAGGGTAGGATCTGACTTAATTGATCAACTTGAATGGGATCAAGGATCGAGGGGATAATGATGCAAATGATGTGCACTACACACGATTGTTGAATCATGTGTAGGGTTTTCCTTTGGACGGAATGCAATGCGTGAATATAAAGGCGATAATGTAAATGCAACGAAATAAATTGCGGAAGAGTAAAACATACACATACGCATGAAAGCGCTGAAGTGTGTGAGAGTGTATGTGTTGTGGATGTGAGTGTGCACGATTGCTTTAGATGCGAAGTTGATTTATTTAATTGATTTTAAGAGGATTGATTTTGATTAAGAAAATGTTTGAATTGGTGTGGTTAATTGATTTTAGTTGAATTGCACTCATGTGAATAATTATTTTAGGTGAGGTTGACTTTATGAGAAATTATATTATTAGATTAAGTGAATTCGATTTTTAAGAATTTATTTGATTATTTTAGGCAGATTAATTTTCGAGAAATCATTAGGAGGAATATGTGAGATTAGTTTTTAGTAAAATTGTTTATTATCATATTAAAAGTTAATTTACTTAAAAGGTTTTCTAATATAAAAAAAAAAGTTTAGTTTTTATTATTAACAAGTGAAATAATGTTATTTAAATTATAAAAATGACTTACTATATAAAATTGTTTTATTTGTTTATTATAAATATAAAGTTTATTATTAAAGTTATCATAAAAGATTATTATTTTTAAAAAGGATTTCCACGAGTGAGTTTTTTTTTAAATAGAATAGTTGTTATTATCAATTATGAAAAGGATTTTTTTTATTATATAAAAGCTATGAATAATTTTATTACAAAAAAAAGAATTAAGTTAATTAAGGAATTACTTAAGAGGTTAAAAAAAGGTTTTTTTTAGTTATTTAATAAAAAAAAGAGTTATTTTAAAAAGTGTATTGAGATAAAATAATTTTAATTATTATTATAAGAGTCAAAAAAAAAAACTTTCTAAATAATGTAAAAAAGGATTTTATAATAAAAGTGTTTAGATATTAAATTACTTAAATAAATTACCTAATAAAAGGGATTAATTAAAAAGATTAATAGCTAAAAAAAAAGTGATTAAGGTTTGATTAGAGGTTAATTAATTTTAGAAAGATTAATTAATTAAATATTAGACAGGTAATTTAAACTAATCAAAAGCATATTAACGGTTAATTGGTTGATTAGGGGAGGATTAGTGAGGCACGAGAATCCGGTGAGGCGCAGGTTGTGAGGTCTTATGGTGTGACGCGTGGTGTAACGCACGATCTGAACCGAGGCCTGATCGTGCAGGTGCGTGTGTGATGCATAATAATTACAGTGGTACGACGTACATATGATTACAACACATAAAAAAAAAACTAAAAAAAAAAACAAACCCTAGCCCCCTTTCACTCCCTCCGTCGATATCCCCTTTTGTTTCCTTTCTCCCTTCGCGACCGTTTCTTCTTCCATTTTTCTTCGATCCCTCTTATTCTGCATGAATTAAAACACAAGAAAAAACGTTAGTGTAAAAATCTCGCAGTTTGCACGGCCTGTTCTTCACAGATCTTCGAGAGTGATGGCAAAGGGGTGGCTCGCGATGGCGATTGAAGCAAACTCGATGACGGAAAAGGGTTGAGGTTTGCAACGACGGTGAAGTTCTCGGCTGCGGCGGGCTTCTCAAAAGCTAAGTTCCTCCTTTTACTAACTTTAGGGTTTTTGTTGAATCTGGGAATTTTCCTATGAGTGTTGTGGATTCCGTTTTTTGATGGCTTTTTTTTTCGTATCCGTGTCTCTCCCCTCATCTCAATTTATAGTTGTAGAGCTTTCTTCTAATTAAACCGTATTAAAAACATACCAATTTCGGTACGAACATGTTTGTCCGAAATTAGAAAAGTGTTAAAGATCTTGGGTACGATGTTGGAAGGTTTTAATTGTTTTCTGACTACTTGCTCTTTTATTGCAGGTTCTTTTCAAGTCAGGGGTGCTTTCAAATTCTCTTAAAAAAACACGACACTCACACTGTTGGTCTAGAGAATTTTAACAAGATGCTCTTCAGAGGTTGAAAAAAGCGGCCAGCAGGATGGGCAGTCATGGTGTGTCAGCTGTTAATCATTCTCCTCTTCGACAAAATTATGGCTTATTTCTAGGAGCACTTGAGTTTTCGCTCATCACTTGTTTCGGAAACCAAACCGCTGTAAGTTGGATTATTTAGCTATGAATGTTCTGATTTTCAAATAAATGGTAATGATTATACTCGGTTTTGCCTGATGAATCTGTTCGTTTTTCTGATATGCTCGCAGGGTGAACTGAAGGACCTTTACTACTCGCAGCCTTCTCTCGTTTTCTAACTTAAAATATTCAGACTTCACGTCCGAAGATGATGCTTTAGGCACTTGAGCCTGAGGCTGTACGCTGGCAACATCTGCAGGTTCTTTCCCTTTGATCAACTTGTCACTATCAGAAGAAGCATATTTTGAATTTTGAGTTTCTTATAACATGCATTTTGGTTGCTCCTTAGGTTGGCCACTCCCTTCTCTTCTTGATTAATTGATCATGTTTGCATTTTGGTTTGCAGGCTCTTGAAGTGGATTTACGGAGCATAGCTTCCTCAAAGCTCTACCAACTTTGAATTTACCGTCGTGGAGTTGTGTATGTGGTGTAATTCTGAGAGTATGGAAGTATTTGAAAGGTGAACAGATTCCAACTCGCTCAACTTCCCTGGAGGCGTTCTATTAGAGCTATGCGAAATGATACCGCTTGTGAAAGTCCGAAATTTGAAGGAGAACTATTCTCTCACTTTGGAATCTCGTGCTGACATGGACTGTAAGCTTTTATCCCACTTTGTGGTAACTTGAACTCTCACAAATAGTAGGTTGACTTGCATCTTTGTTTAGGAAAACTTTAATTAGAGGTCTCCTGTATTGCTACGTCGAGTTTAGATGAATACTCTGTTATTTCCAGAAGTTCCATGGTAGAACGCTTTCTACCGGTACCGACATCCTTCTGACAATTCCTACTCTCAGCCTTTAAGTGTAAATAAACTTTGATTATCATCTCAGTTTAACAAGTTGGTGAGGACATTTTTCTTTCCCAATTTGATCATGCTTTCTGTTGATATTGAAACACTGCTATTAAATTTGATCCTGTACAATTGTGTTGCTTCGATGTAGGATGTGCGACTTAACAGATGGCGATCTTCTGTTTTAGCGATGACGTAACCATCAATTACCGCGACCTTAATCCAAAACTGCTGCTTGATAGGTTTATGGTGGAAGCAAAATCTTTGATGTTTCACAATGATGCAGGATCTCTGGATGTGTGGCTCTCCTACTGTCGATTCATCCCAACCATCTTTGACAAAGCACCAATGAGAGTTCTCCACCGAACAACATCCAGATCGCTTATCCCAGTTATTGTACCCATGTACTTGCAGACACTTGGCTCCTCGGCTTCGAAAAGCATCCTGAAGCACATACCAACAGATATACGTGTATGGTACATATCTTTGATATATTTCAAAAGCAGTATGACCAACTCAGATGGACTGGCCCTTGGATTATAGAAGGCAGTGAAACAGCTATTAGTTGCTGCAGCATATTCAATCCTCAATATTTGTTCCAGCTTGCGAATTCTACAGAGTGGCTTGAATGAAGATCAACTTTAGGGTGTTGCTACATGTTAGGAGCCCTGGCAAAATCCTGTACTTGGCACTTTGTAATGAACACTTAAATGATATAATTTTCATGATGAAGTTTTGCACACAAACACATTGTAACTTGGTTGTACTTAATCGTAGTTTAGGTTTGAATTTATGATATGATGTGGAATTGATTTTGCTGGACTTCCAATTATAATATTGAAATGGATATGGATTTTAGAAAAATGGAAAATTGGGTAACAGTTGAATTTGATCTTGTAGACTTTCATGATGATTTAAATTTGAGCATGAATTTTGGAAATGATCATCCGTTTTAGTTTGGATATGAAGATTTGGTCATTGAAGAAATTGGTGAAAAATCTAGGCCACAATGTTTACCATAAAAGCGAACTTCATGAACTTACACTTCATCTTGACAACTTCTTTTCTTTGAATTTTTTACCATGACCACTTGAACTACTTGAATCCATAAACACGAACAAATTATATCTTAATTTTCCAAGAGTTTCAAATTGATCCTTCCTCTTGGTCATAAGTTGCTCATTGCTTAACAAATCTTAGAAATGATTTATAATTTTGACACTGCTTAGCCACACTTTGAAATACCTTGAACTAAATTATAACTTGCACCCTTCATATTCAAGAAATCCACAAACTCCCCAACCTATAACATCCAAAACACTTCATGAATGTTTTGCCTTATATCTTGCATTCCACAACGACATCTTGACTTAACGTGAATCATAGTAGCAATTTATTGAAAGAACCTTTGACGATGAATGAGAAAGGAAACCCTAGAATTCTGGATCTTCAGTTGACCCGACTCAAGCACCATGAATAAGAGACCCATATGATATTGATACTTGATGAATTTTTTTTATAAGAATATATTGATAGTTTAGACACTAAATCCAAAATCCATGAAAAGACCAGTTGAACCATTCTTCATCCAAACAGAAAAATTCAAACCAGTAGAAAATCCTAGGAACCCTTTGAACCAGAATCCAACATTCACACCCTGAAATACTTGACTATAAGAATCTACACTTGAAATCACTGCAGCTGCATGAATTGGTCATTCGTAATAACACGCACACAAAAGTATAAAGACAACACGTAAAAAAAAACGAAGGAGGTGGAATCTAAAGGTCAAAAATTAAGGTGTGACAAGGTATAAGTGATGTGGCATCGAGTTTTGAATTCCAAAATTCGAGGCTAATGGTTAAGTTTGAATTAATTCCAAAACTCAAGTTTACAAGTTTAATTATACCAAAGAAGGTTACAACTCGCCAACTTGAAAAAAAAAATCAAGACAAAAGGCATTGCAAGTTTTAAATAGGAGATCATTACAAGATTGATTATCCAAGAATTTCATCGAAACATTACAATAGAGGATTTACAAAATGTACACTTGATTTAATGACTACAATACCTCATTATAAGTCATTATACTCCTAAGGAAACCATTCAACCTTAAGGCATTTGGTCGTCACTTTACACCAAATTACAAGTTCATGTTAAACCAAATCCTCCTAAAACTACAACCTGCGCAAGACCTGCAGTTCAAAAGCAATAAGTAATTTGTCTTTTTTATTTATTCACATTGCTTAATTGTGAAAAGCCTTAAACTTCAAGACAAGAACCTTTACATTATCAAGGAATTCATACATTAAATTACAAGAACTTCAAAAAATCCAAAAAAAAACCATGAGTTATTTGTGACTAACATTGATAATTTGTTGTTTTTGTTTGTTTTATGTAGGAGATCGGACGACGGAGATAGAAAGAAGAAAAAGAAACAGAGTAAAGGAGAGAGGAAGAGAAGAAGAAGTAGAGAGAAAGAGTGGGTAATCGACGGAAGAGGGGAAAGGAAATGGGATTTAGGGTTTTTAGATTTTCTTTTATATATTGTATTCATGTGTACTCACAGTAATCACCATGCACCCACATGCATCATCGTTCGATTCACCATCTGATCATAATCCACGGCCATACCTACGCACGCCCACGGTATTCCGCTGCACCTACACGCACGCGATCCAACGCCCCCTTTAACCCTTCGTTATGCCCCCTTAATCTTCTAATTAATCCACTTAATCACAACTTAACCTTTAATTAACCACCTTAAAACCATTAATCTGCCATTAACTAATTTAATCAATCAAATTTCTCTTTTAATTAATTATCCTTTTTTTCTTTTTAATTTATTTAATAACATTTTACTAACTTTTCTATTTATTCCACCAACTAAATATTTATTCTTCAATAATATAATAAGTTGTTCATTTTCTTTATAAAAAACCCATTTCATATATTTGGATTAATTTGTATTTACTAATAATAACTAAAAATTATTTGTATTTTCTTAATAAAAACTATTTCTTAATTTAAGATAACTTGTACTTATTTAATAATATAAAAGAACCTTTTTATTTAAGAAATCCATTTCACATTTTTAATATAACCTTCCTCCTTTTATTATTTAATAATTATCTTGTTTAATTAATAATAATAATAATAATAATAACAAACCTTTTTCATTTAATAATAAAACCTATTTTATTTAAACATCGAGGTTATATATATATATATATATATATATATATATATATATATATATATATATATATATATATATATATATATATATATATATATATATATATATATATATATATATATATATATATATATATATATATATATATACCTCACTTCAAATCCCCAGATACTGCATTTTATGTTATTTTTATTTTCTATATTTATTTAGTATTTCTCACTTGGCGCCTTTTCAGCTACCATTTTTTTCTTTGTTAATATTTTATTTTATTTTTTTCTTTCTATTAACATCGGTTACATGTACCAACTGAGAGGTAATATATTGTGTCGATATTTATTAATTAATTTTTTCAAAAGCTTCTTTTTTATTTTATAAAGTCATATACCTTAGTTTTTCTTGAAGGTGTGAAAGATCTTTTAATTGAGTTTTCAGAATATGGCGCTATAGCACTTTTGCTTTTTATTTTATTTTTAATTAATGAATACACGTTTATTTTCTCTAAAAAACCAACATGAGATTATTGTGCATGAAATGCTTCAAAGAACTAGTCTCTAACTTTTCATTTACCTATCAACGTTCTAATTTCATCTTCATTCTCTGCGCAGAAACTCTAGGCGATTTTCATCATCACTCTCTCATCAAAACTCTTCCAACTATGGGTAATTTTCATCGCAACTCTCATCAAAACACGAACATCATCTCTATTTCCAACCTTAAGTGAATCTTTGATGAAAGTCCATTAACTGAAGCATCTTTGATAGAAACTTGAACGGAAAGCCTACTTTCGTCGAATTTTAGGTATAACTTGACTAACAAATGATCCTAAAAGATACTATTCTTGAATGTTGTTGGTTTAGAAGGATTTAGAAAATGAATATAACAATTGTAAGCACAGAAAATCCATGCCCTGCAACTTTTGCATAGCGAGCAAACACTTCGTATAGCGAAAGTCGCTACACGAAGATAAAGCAAGCAACAACAAACAGAAACAGAAGCAAAAAGTCTCAAGTTCGCTTGAAGCGGAAGAAGTGAGAAAAAGCAAGGACCTTTCTCATCACGAGACAGGGCTTCGTAACACGAAAGTGGCGACGCGAGACAAAGCAAACTAAAACAGAATGAAACAGAATCAAAATCCAGCCAGTTCGCTTGAAGCGGGAAGAAGCGAGGATATTTTGTATCACGAGATAGGGGTTCGCTATGCGAGACAAAGCAAACTAAAACAGAATGAGACCAAATCAAATCCAGGCAGTTCGTTTGATGCAATCTAGGCAGTTTGAAAACTCTTAACAGCTAAGGAAGCTGACTTCACTATGCGACCAAATACTTCGCATAGCGAAAGTCCTAATACTTAACTAGTATAAAAGGGCATGCAGCAGAGGGCTGGAGACATCATATTTTAGTTTTTGACTTATAATAGATATAGGAAGTTATTCTCAATAGGAAGAAGAGCGTGAAGAGAATCGATTTGGATTTGCATCAAGAATTGAGAGATTGTCCTTGATGCAAATTCGTCTCCAATTCTTCCTTTTTGTACAAGCTACCATGACAATGGATAGCTAAAGCTCTTCTATTGTTAGGATTGGAAGGAGACCCCCGTAATCATATGTATTATCATTAATTTCTTCTTTAATGAAATTTTGTTATTAACAAGTATCGATTTAATCTTTTTTTATCATTTTAAAACCTTTAAGTATGAATTCTGATTGAAAAAATACATTCGTAATAAATCTAAGGATTATCGTCAGTTAAACACTTCGTTCTAGACATAGAACTAAGGGTTTAACTTTCATAAACGAAATTCGGTACTTAATGCGGTTATTTAGTTTACTTGATTGAGAAATCATCTGTTAAACTAAACCAATTAAATTATCAACAAGCATATAGACATATATGTTGTTGTTAGTGAATTCAATGAAGATAATATGAACAACGAGTTTCTCTAAAGAAGTATCTACCGAAAGCATACGTGCACGATGCTGGAATTTTAATCCTAACAAGATCTTTATCATTTATACCTTGTTTTCATATAGTTTCAATTTTATTTGTTGTTATTTTAAAACAAATCAAAACTACAAACTTTACTTAAAAACAATATCAATTGTTGTAACGTTTCTAAGATCGCACCGGTCTCTGTGGATACGATATTCAATACTTTCTTTTGATTTACTCAACATTAAAATGGTGTCTTTTCCGGGGAATGGCGTTTAGATTTACGAACATATCAACTATTGATGTCTTTTTAAGTTGTATATTTGTTAAAAGACTATATATATCTTTTCTCTTCTATTTATCTTACATTCTCTTACCATTGTATTGCCTAGAAATTTCAATCTTTATGTATGCGAGGCACAAAACTGGAGCAATTATTACCTTTTGATCCTGAAATCGAAAGGACAATCCAATGAAACAAAAGACAAACAAAGAAACAGAAAAAGTTAGCCAAACAAAGATCACAAAAAGAAGGAGTTTCCACCTCAACAACTCCCATAAAAGAAATCATGGTAAAAGGTGGACCCGAAATTATAAATAGAGGACCATGTCAAAGCAGTCCTAGATGGTAGGCTCGCCTCACCAACAATCTAACCAACCGACAAGCTGAAATGAAAACAGGATTACTCCAAATCATTTATGCTAACCCCTTTGCAGGCCTAGATCATGAAGACCTGTACACTCACCTCACCAAGTTCTATGAATTAGCTACTACGTTGGGAGCACCTGCAACAGAGGAAGAAGTCATTTTCATGCGATTGTTTTTGCACTCACTAATAGGAAAAGAAAAAGATTGGTATCTGGCCCAACACACTCAAACCATGACCAATTGGAATGTCTTAGAGAAAAACTTTCTGAATCGGTTCATCCTACATAACATATTCATTTACGCCAAAACAGCAATAGCTGGATTTGCTCAAAGTTCAACAGAAACCCTATGTGAAGCATGGCAGCGTTATAAGTCTATGTTACGGAAAAGTCTAAATCATGGCTTTGATGAACTCACACAAATCCAAATCTTCCACAATGGATTACAACCGCAACCAAAGTTTCTGCTAGATGCAACTGCCGGTGGTTCGTTACTATTTATAAATGCAGAAGAAACATTATCTATCATTAATTGTATGGTTCTCAATGACCATCAAGTTTATTATAATAGAGGCACTGCATAAAGAAAACCAGGACTACTAGAGTTAGGACCAAACGATGTAATACTTGTACAAAACAAAATTCTCACTCAAACGGTAGAAGAATTAACCAAGCAGCTGCCCAAACATCCACAACAGCTCAAGGAAATGCACTGTTTGGTCAACACACCAATTGAAATATGTGTTCCTATTAGATGTCAAACTCTGCTTATTTGATCTATCAAATGTTGACATCTTTCATTCTTTTTGTAGATGAACTGAATTGAATCACCTTTGTTTTAGATGATATGCTTCATTGCTTGAAAATGCCTTGGTTGCTTTGATTTGTGTGCTATTATGCAGGAATTAGGCACAAAAGCATAAGAGTAAGACACAAGAAATTTGACAAAGAAACCAAGACAGCAAAAAAACATCATAAAACTCGTCGTGTGAAGCTCCTAACTAACTTCCCCAGAAAAATCATCACCAATATCACACAGGAAACTTGCCAGCGAAGACCCTTGGGAGACTGGGTATTGTTCACTCAGAAAGAAAAGAAACTGAAACTCGTTGTGCAAACTTGTAGCGAAATCGTTCGAATTGCGAAGAATTGCTTGCACAACGAAGTTTAGATATTTCTCAATGGCGGTTTATGTAACACCCCAAATTTATTGGAATATTTATTTAATTTATTTAAATATAAATATTTGTATTGTTGGTGATTTTCAGTGGTTGGTGTGAATATTGAGAATTATGGATTTTGGGTTATTTATTTAAATAATAGTATATAATATGAATATATTGATATTATTATTAATTTAAATAAATGTAAGTGAATTAAGAGCAAAATGGACATTTGAGGAGGATTTGGTGAGGGTGAAACTGGAAAGCCCATTTTAAAGGCTCAAAGTTAGATTTAACAAAAAGGAATTTTGAGAGAATTAGGATTCATTCTTGTTAGACCGTGAAAAGAGAAGAAATAGAGGCCAAAACTCTGAGGAAGAGGATTGAGGCAAGGCTTCGCGAGGTTTCCAAGAATCAAGGAGAAAGACTTAGAGTCGACAATTAAGGTATGGAGAGTATTGCCTTCATTGTTTTTAATATGTGATTCAATGTGTTTAAAGCTGATGGTGAGTTCAATGAGTTTGAGGGATTTGAACTGATGGTCTGATAGGTTTGAGGATGATTTTGAGATAAGAGAAATTAGGCCTTCATGGCCAAAATCTGTTGTTGAGGTTTTAACCGTATAGGGATTTGAACTGATGGTCTAATAGGTTTGAGGTTGATTTGGGTTTAAAGGAAATTAGGCCTTCGTGGCCAAAATCTGTTGTTGAGGTTTTAACCGTATAGGGTAATTAATTATGAAAACTTTAATGATTGTGGTGTAATTGTAAGAAATTATGGGAATTGGAGGCGTAAATATGATATGCGATTGGCCTAATAAGTCGAAGATTTTGTACCTATATCGCTGCAATACCTTAGGAATGATTTAGGGATATTTTTAGGGAATTGGGGAAGGAAATTGTAGAGGTTTCTGGTCTGGTTGTGGTGCTGGTGCGTAACAACGATTTGCTGTAATCGCGAGTTCGCATGGAAATCGCTGTTACGCACGGCGAACATTTGCCCCAGACTCGTACAACGAACTTGCTAGCGAATGTAGCAGAGTTTTGCGAGTTCTGATCTTGTGGAGTGATATCTTGATGTTTTGATGTTGTGATTGTCCTGATGAATTACCATGAGTATAATTGTGATTTTTATGAGATTAATACATGACTATATGATGAATTCCCATGAGTAATTGTGATGATTTATGATGTTGGTTTCACGAGGTTTTGATGATTTTATGATGGCATGATTATTATGATGATTTTGATGAATGATGATGCACCTAATGAGATTATTATGAGGATGATATTGACGCGTGCATCATGCATTCATATGCATTCCGGACTTCGGTCCAGGACCTTGATTCTTGTGGCTTCAGTCCTATTGTGCAGATGTGAGGTATTTTGTTGTGCTCCAGTTCTCGTGTAAAATAGATCCTACTATTGTGGATCTATGGAGGATTGATGGCCCAGTGTCCATCAAATCTTGTTGATTGGTACCACATGTATGAGTCTTGTTGCATTTGCATTTATGTGATAATTTGGTGTAATTTATAATGTTGTGGCCTTTGATGTTCCTTGATGATTCTGATGATGTTAGATATGAAAATGACGTCATTTTATATATTGATTCTTATATTGATTATTATGACTCATTTTACTCACCCTGTCTGTTTGAATGTTGCCTCCACGTGGGTAACATGCAGATGACCAAGTTTAGCCGTGGATGTCGTCGAGGATTTTTTGAAGTTTTTGGGTCGTTGGCCATCGTGGTTGACTTAGAGGGTCTTGCTCTGATAGTGTAACATCGGGTTGGGGTCTTTGAGTCAAACTATATTTTATTGAGTTTTGTTATGTTGATTGCCTTGCGACACAAGGAAAACTTTGGATTATTGCTTTTTTGAGTTCCGCTGCCTTTTGAGTTTGCTGCCTTTTGAGTAATATTTTGAGTAATTTTAGGGAAAAACTCGTTGTTTACGGAGCATTGACTATATTTGAATTTTTGAGAAATGTGCGCCCTTTTGTATGATTTTATTATGTTCAATATTTTACTCTGATAAATATGATTGATTTGCCATTATATTTGTGGGGTAGAAAAGGGTGTTATAGTAGTGGTATCAGAGCATATCGATCCGTTCGGCCAGGTTTTTTATGTTGTTAGTCCCCTGTCAGTCAATAGCGTGAGAACACTATTGGATGAGTTGTTTTCTTCTAACCATGTTGGTGGTTGTAGATGGCTGGAAGAAATGATCGTGTTATTGCTGATGCGCTGGAATCACTTGCCCAAGTGATGGCCCTGAATGGTGGACCTCCAGATGAGTTTCGTGCTTTGGGGAAGTTTCAGAGGAACAACCTCCAACTTTTATGAGAACTCATGATCCTGATGATGCGCAGAAGTGGTTGAAAGTGATTGAGAAGATTTTCCAGATTATGGCGTGCACTGATGCTCAGCAGGTGCAGTTTGGTACACATATGCTAGTAGAGGAAGCTGAGGACTGGTATAACACTTTTCAGAGATTGGGAGGTGTTGGCATTGCAATAACTTGGACTGTGTTTAAGGAAGAATTTTTTAGGAATTATTTTCCTAAAGATGTTCGGGGCAAGAAAGAGATGGAATTCCTTAAGCTGAAGCAAGTGAATATGAATGTGGCTGAGTATGCATCAAAGTTTGAGGCTTTAGTGAAGTTTTGTCCATATTACAATCGTGTTGGCGCAAAGATGTCGAAGTTTCTCAAGTTCGAGAATGGATTGAGACCAGAGATTAAGTAGGGAATTGGGTACCAGCAGATTCGTCGGTTTACGAAACTGGTGGACAAGAGTAGAATTTATGATGAGAATAGCCGAACTCGATCTACTCACTACAAGCAGCTGAGTGAGAAGAAAGAGAAATGACAATATAGAGGGAAACCATATGTGACTTCTGGTGATAAAGGGAAGCAGAAGGCTTCAGATGGGAAAAAGTCAAGTGAGGGAGCGGCTACTGCTCCAAGCAAGTGTCATAAGTGTGGCGAGCAAGGTCACCATGCTGAGGTTTGTAAGGTGCTGAGATGTCATCATTGTGGCAAGAGAGGTCATAGAGTTACTCACTGCAAAGATGAAGCTCCGACTTGCTTCAACTGTGGAGAGAAAGGTCATATCAGTACCCAATTCCAGCAGCCGAAGAAGACTGCTATTCCTACTCAGACGAACAACAAAGTGTTTGCTTTGAGCGATGCAGAAGAACCCAAGACGGATAACTTGATCAGAGGTACTTGCTTTATTAATGATATTATTTTTATTGGTATGATTCATATTGGTTCTACCCATTCATTTATTTCGCTTGAATGTGTCGCGAGATTGAATTTGAAATTATCTTCTATGGTTGGGAGTATGGTTATTGATACCCCGACTAATGGTTCTGTGACTACCTCATTAGTCTGTTTGAGCTGCCCTTTGACTACTTATGATAAGAATTTTGTGATGGACTTGGTTTGTCTACCTTTGCATCAAATTGATGTTATTCTTGGAATGAACTGGTTCGAGTTCAACTATGTTCATGTCGATTGCTACAGCAAGACTGTGAGGTTCCTAGAGTTTGGTGATCATGGAGAGCTGATGTTTGTATATGCTAAGCAAGTAGAAGAACTCTTAGAATATGAGGCTCATATGTTTTCATTGTTTGCATCACTTCAAGTTGATAATGAAGCAGTGAGCGTGGAGCTACCAGTTGTTCAGGAATTTCCAGAAGTTTTTCCAGGGGACGTGAGTGACTTACCTCCTGAGCGTGAGGTGGAGTTTATGTTGATGTGATACCAGGCACTAGTCCTGTATCGATGGCTCCTTATCAGATGTCTGTATCTGAGTTAGGAGAATTGAAGAAACAGTTGGAAGAGCTGCTTGAGAAGAAGTTTATTTGACCGAGTGTTTCTCCGTGGGGTGCTCCTGTGTTGTTGGTGAGAAAGAAAGATGGTAGCATGAGATTGTGTATGGATTATCGACATTTGAATAAAGTGACGATAAAAAATAAGTATCCACTTCCGAGGATTGATGATCTGATGGATCAATTGGTAGGAGCTTGTGTGTTTAGTAAGATTGATTTGAGATCTGGTTATCATCAGATTCGTGTTAAGCCTGATGATATTCCAAAGATAGCATTCAGGACAAGGTATGGTCATTATGAATATATGATGATGCTATTTGGTGTATCTAATGCACCAGGTGTATTCATGGAGTACATGAATATGATTTTTCATCCTTATTTGGATCAATTTTTAGTAGTATTCATCGATGATATCTTGATATATTTGAAGTCCGAGGAAGAACATGCGCAACATCTAAGAGTTGTATTGCAGGTTTTGAGGGACAAGAAGCTTTATGCCAAGTTGTCCAAGTGTGATTTTTGGTTGAAGGAAGTGATTTTCCTTGGCCATGTGATTTCTAGTGGAGGAATTGTCGTTGATTCGTCCAAAGTTGATGTTGTGTTGCAGTGGGACACTTCGAAGTCTGCTACTGAGATTCGAAGTTTCCTTTGCTTGGCCGGTTATTATCGTAGGTTTATAGAAGGCTTTTCAAAGTTGGCGTTGCCATTGACTCAGTTGACTCAAAAGGGTCAAGCTTATGTGTGGGATGTTGCATGTGAAAAGAGTTTTGTAGAACTCAAGAAAAAGTTGACAAGTGCTCTAGTGTCGATCTTGCCAAATCCAAGTGAGTCTTTTGTAGTGTATTATGATGCATCGAAGATGGTTCTTGGTGGCGTACTAATGCAGAATAGTCAGGTTGTTGCTTATGCTTCCAGACAACTGAAGGTTCATGAAAGAAATTATCCTACGCATGACTTAGAGTTGGCTGTGGTGGTGTTTATGTTGAAAGTTTGGAGACATTATCTTTTTGGGTCCAGGTTCGAAGTGTTCAGTGATCACAAGAGCCTGAAGTATTTGTTTGATCAGAAAGAGTTGAATATGAGGCATAGGAGATGGCTTTAATTTTTGAAGGATTATGATTTTGAATTGAGTTACCACCCTGGTAAGGCTAATGTTGTAGCTGATGCATTAAATACGAAGTCCTTGAATATGTCGATGCTTATAGTTCGAGAGTTAGGACTGATTGAACAATTCGGAGATATGAACCTAGTGTGTGAAGAGACCTCTAACAGTGTGAAATTGGGTATTCTAAAGTTGATTAGTGGTATTCTCCAAGAAATCAGAGAAGGTCAAAAATCTGATTTGAGTTTAGTGGATCGTCTCACGTTAATCAACCAAGGTAACAGGGTGATTTTCGGGTCGATGAGAATGGTGTGCTGAGGTTCAGAGATAGAGTGAGTATTCCAGATGTGCCAGAAATTAAAAAGAGTATTCTTGAGAAAGGTCACAGAATTTGGTTAAGTATTCATCCGGGTGCCACAAAGATGTATCAAGACTTGAAGAAATTGTTTTGATGGCCAGGGATGAAAAAAGAAATTGTAGAGTTTGTGTATGCTTGTTTGACTTGTCAGAAGTCGAAGATTGAACATCAAAGACCGTTGGTTCTGATGCAACCGTTGAATATTCCAGAGTGGAAATGGGATAACATTTCTATGGATTTTGTGACAGGTCTACCGAAGACTTTGAAGGGATATGATTTAATTTGGGTGATTATCGATAGATTGACCAAATTGGCTCATTTTATACCGATGAGGATCAATTATTCATTACAGAAGCTGGCCGAATTGTATATTGATGAGATTGTGAAACTGCATGGTATTCCTTCAAGTATTGTGTCTGATAGAGATCTGAGACTTACATCGAGGCTCTGGGAGAGCTTGCAAAAAGTGTTGGGTACTAAGCTGAGGTTGAGTTCTGCTTATCCTCCGCAAACAGATAGACAAACAGAGAGAACTATCTAGTCTTTAGAGGAATTGTTAAGAGCTTGTGTGTTAGATCAAGGTGGAACGTGGGATAAACATTTGCCAATGATTGAGTTTACCTACAACAACAGTTATCATTCTAGTATTGGAATGGCACCATATGAGGAATTGTATGGTAGGAGATGTAGGAATTTATTGTGTTAGTATCCTATCATGTACATTGGTCGGGAGGGGGATGTTGGATCTGAAAACTGACGACTCTGGAGACCGATCATTTGGGATTCAGCTAAGTGAGGCCGCTTTGTTTGACTATGATGCCAAACCAGAAATGGTGAACGTATCATCGTTTCTTGAAAGTTTGTGACACTGACGAACACATAGGATGTCGTACCTTATCAGAGATTAGGTCCATACCTGTGAGTGGGAGGGTTATGCAGGAAACAGTACTTTCAACCAACCCGGTATTCTGGTTTTCTCGTCAGAGCAGACTTTTTCAGTCAGCAGTACAGTAGTTGTTCAGAACTTTGTGGGATATTTGATCCTTTATTTGCTAGCATTTTGCATTGCATTGCATTTGCATTTCATTTTTGCATATCCATCCTCGGCCGGGACCAGAGAGCTTACCTGTCTTTTGTCCAACCCGCAGTTGATTTCCCGACATTCGCATTGGACTTGAACTAGTTTCTGGAAGAATCATGAACTCAGGAGCACAAAATTTGGTTGTTACAAGGGCAGAGTTTGAATTGATGAAGAATCAGTTGGATCAACTCATAGAAGCCATGACAACTATGACAAGAGGAGAGGCCAATATTCAGAGGACTCCAGTGAATAATGTTGCTCAGCCTCAGCCTGTGCAGATTCCTGTCGAAGATCTAGAGCATCCTACTGTCCGAGATAGAGATTCATTTTCTCTCAATGACACGGACTATCAGAGCTTCACTTTCTCTGCGCCAGATCTTCAAGAGGTTGTTCCAAAGGTTAATCTTAAGAACTCACAGACTGTTGAATTTATGAGAAGATGTCGTCTGTTGGAGGAAAAGCTCGATACCTTGATGGGTCAGGATACTCTTAATCTGAATGCTTCGAGCATGTGTTTGGTGCCAGGTCTTGTGATGCCTCCGAAGTTTAAAACGCCGAATTTTGAGAAGTACAAAGCGGATAGTTGTCCGAAGCAGCATTTGGTGATGTTTTGCAGAAGAATGACTTCGTATGTCCACAATGACAAACTTATGATTCACTGTTTTCCAAGACATTCTAAATGGAGCATCGTTGAGTTGGTACACGCAGTTGGAGAGTGGTTGCATCCGATCATGGTCATATTTAGCCAATGCGTTTGTGGTACAATTACAATCTCGACATGACTCTTAGTCACATACAATTGCAAGAATTATCTTAAGCAGACAATGAATCTTTCAGAGCATATGTTCAGAGATGGAGAGAGTTAGCTGCTCGCGTTCAACCACCCATTCTGGATAGATAATTGGTTGACATGTTCATGGATACTTTACAAGGCCATTACTTTGATAAGATGATTGGAAGTAGGGCATTAAACTTTCTGATTTGATGATAATGGGGGAACGTGTCGAGAGCAGAATCAAGAGTCGAAAGACTCGAGAGGCCTCAAATATCTCAGTTTATGAAAGCGAATTAGTTGTCAGTTCTCAAGAAGAATGGGAGAAAGAAAGTGATGCCATCCTGGAATCCCCGGTACCTTAAATTCAGTTTTCAGACATTTCGGATGTTCAGAGTCAGCAACCTGTTGGGTCTGTATATCAGATATCTGTTCCCCTCCAGAGTCAACAGTCATACCGTCATCAGTCGCGTCAGCATGCTCGACAAAGACCAAGGAAGCCAGCGAGGCATTTCACCCAGTTGCCGATATCATACAGTCATATATTTCCGGATTTGATTGAAGGTGGATTGATAGTGCCAAAGAAGATTAATCCAGAGATTCACCTTATCCGCCAGGTTTTGGTGTCAACGCCCGCTGTGAGTACCATGTTGGGGCACAGGGGCATTCAACCGAAGACTGTAAAGTGCTTAAGAGCAAGATTCATACTCTGCTTGACTCCAACATGTTCTCAGTCACACCTCAGGGTATCCAGATCAACGGTCCCCTTTCATCCAGTCATGTGGGTTCAGAAGGCTATCAGACTGACTTCGACGAGCAATTTTGAAGGTGGTTGGCTCAGCAGCAAATCAAGATTGGAAAGCCCAGTTCCCCGAAGCTTGCAATCTTTTTATCATGTCATTTCTTTGCATTTGTAGTTTCTTTTCTGTTAAAGTGCGAACTTATTTGCAAACTTTTCTGTTTTCATTTAATAATGATAATGAAATGAATATGAATGTTTTGATTAAATCCATTTGTGTTCACTCAATGCTTTTATTGATGTCAAACGCTTGTTTAAGCGGAATCCGAGGGAGGATGACGAAATTGAAAGACGCAAAGCTTCTGATTGTATGCTTTTGGATAAAAGCCTGCTGATGATGTACAGGCATTACTTCAAATCCCTAAATATTGGAGATATAAGGAAGATAACCCCTTGTCAACCCCTTTGAGCCTAGTAGTAGGAGTTTCTTTCTGAAAACGAAAAACCCTCAATCTTAACCTGGGGCAGAGTAGGTGTTAGTTAATTTGACCAAACATCTAAATTGCAGAAGGAGTGTTCCCGTTCGAGGATCACTCACACCTGTAGAGGTCGTACCTAAAAGAATTACGGTGGTTATCCGTCACCAACCAAGGAGTGAGGCATTCACAACCCTTGCAAACAATTCAGACAACCCGGTGTCACATGATTTGTTCCCAAAAAAAAGGAAAAAAGGAAAATAAGAAGCCTGCTAAGTCGATAACTTGAACACAAGTGGCTTAGGCAAAAATTAGGGCATCCCGCTGGACTTCAAAATCAAAAGATATACTCAAAAGAGTCAGTCTAGGCAAAAATAGGGAAATCGAAAAAATGACGAAGAACAAATCGTGTGATTCCAGACACCAAAGACGAAAAGCGAGTGACTGTCACTCCGAGAACTTGTGGTTTCCTGAACCATCACTCTTGTCATTCAACCTTTGAGAGGTGAGCGGTTGTGTCGAATTAGCTGAACATAGGAATGGAGAATATCAAGGAGAGTGGGTGGGTTAAAATAAAACTTTGAGCTTTATATCCTTTCCTTCTTAAACCGTGAGCCTGACCATGATACAACCTTCAAAAGACCTAATTGAAGCAGGTTTGTTTCGAAAGCATACTTCGGTAAAGATCACGTTGAAACTGACTCCTAAAAGGATTTTTCTTACCTTATGGGTATTGATGTTGACATTCTGATAAGTGATGCGTTCACTATATGTCACAACTCTTTTTTCTAGTGAACAGACTTGGATTTCAAAACTATCATATGCATTGCATTAATATTATCTTAGCAAAACGAATTGTTTTACTTGCGCGTAAGCACTTGATATCAGGAGAGTTTCTACAGTGGAAAGTTTATTGAGATAAGATGCAGAACGCCCGAGTACTCCATGGAGCAGGGGTAAGCCATATCAAATAATGATCATCAGGGGAGTTAGCCATCCAAGGTTCAGCAAGTTTGGGGCAACCAGGTCGAGATTCGATAAACCTCTCGAAGGTCAATCAGTTAAAGACACTTCTTCACGAATCAGCCAATCAGGGGCAAAGTCATTGTAAGGCTGAGGCAGGCCACCCCAAGAGCATAACTCCTTATCCAGAAGGCAATGAATCTGAAGCACCTCTCTGAGGTTCATGATGCTGAGGCAGTTCATCTTAAACCATCAGGGCACAAAGATTTCAGGTCTCCTTTCGAGGAAGATTTTTACAGAAATCCCACAGGCTGGGGCAAATTGGAAACAAAGGAACTGTTCCTCTCCATATCTTCAGAGCTGCTCAGAGCTGTTCAAGCAGGTTCAGTCAACCTCTAAGTTCAAGACGAATTTCGGGAAGTCGTGTTAACCATCCCCTGACCCTTCAACCATAAACCTTGTATTCAGACAAGCCACTTTCCAACCTTGTATCCAGACAGGACATTTTCCAACGTCATCCGTACCTGACCCCTCACAGGTAACCTAAAGTCCAATTCCTATTGGAAACCACCAGAAAGCCCAATCCCTATTGGCGCCTTATTCAAAGTCCAATCCCCATTGGTACCCAGAAAAATATGACCCTTCACAAAAAACCAATCACCGTAAGGTTTCACCTGTCTTCCCCAACAAAAGTCGAATCATACTTGGCACATCCAGTTATCCCTAGCGGAGTTGGCTTCTTCTCTTCAGCATTTATTTTGCTAGAGTGGTTCCTTTGCATTTGCATTGTGCATAGCATCCTCCCAAATGCGTAGCATTTCCATTTCGTATGGAGCATTACACCATTTTCAAACATATGCATTTGAAACAAAAGCCAGGTTGTTACCTCTTGTTTCCTGTTGTATCTTCAGCTAACACCAGTTTATTTCTTTAGCCCGTGTGGTATCAAAACCTCGACTAAAACTGGTTTATTTCTTTAGCCTGTGTAGTATCCAGACTTCGGCTCACACCGGTTTATTTCCCTTAGCCTGTGTGGTGTTCAGACCCCGACTAACATCGGTATATTTCTTTAGACTGTGCAGTATCCAGACCCCGGCTGATATCCATATATTTCTTTAGCCTGATATCAATTTATTTCTTTAGTCTGTGCGGTATCTAGACCCTGGAAAGTATTGGTGTTTTTCTTGAGCCTGTGTGGTATCCAGACCCCGGCAAGAATCTTTGATGGATCTATTCATCTATTCATTTCTCCCCAATAGAGTTTACTTATTCAAGTTTGTTCTTCCCCAGCAGATTTTCTTTCCGTCAATTCCTATCGACGATGTGCATCCCCAACAGGTTTTCTTTCCGTTGATTCCTATTGACGAAGCGGTCCTGAAGTTCACCGAGGTGTTCTTTGGATATGTTTTCTTCCCGTCTACCATTAGACGATGTGATTTTCGATATGGTTATCTTTCCGCCGATTCCTAATGACGAGGTGTTTCTCTGGATATGGTATTTCTTCCCGTCTACCATTAGACGATGTGATCTTGGATGAGGTTTTCTTCCCGTCTATCATTAGGCGATGTGATCTTGGATGATGTTTTCTTCCCGTCTATCATTAGACGATGTGATATTGGATATGGTATTTCTTCCCGTCTACCATTAGACGATGTGATATTGGATATGGTTTCCTTTCTGTCAATTCCTATTGACGATGTGATCTTTGGTTTGGTTCTTTCCGTCAATTTCTATTGACAATGTGGTTCTTTGGATATGATGTTCTTTCCTTCAATTTCGATTGACGATGTGTCTCTTTGGATACGCTTTCTTTCTGTCAATTCCTATTGACAATGTGGTGGATGATTGGATATGGTTTTCTTCCCGTCAATTCCCATTGACAATGTGTTTTCTTTGGGTATGTTTTCTTTCCGACGACGTATGACCGGGCTCTAATTGCATACATCCCGACGGTTGGAAAATTTCTAGGTTCTTTTGTATTCAACCGCCTTTTACCTTGAATGTTTGAAAGCAGTTCGCTTTTCATCCCTTCAGGTCCAAGTCGTTTGAATAGGGGCAACTGTTGTACCCCAAAATTTTACCAACTATTTTCGTGTACTTGGCTTATGTTTTATTTCATTTTCGCATTTCTGCATGTCATAACATTTGTTCTTGAGGCATGGGATCAAGGTATTTTTGTGTCTCAAGGTTCTCTTTTAGCGCGAGAGTCTAAACAACGAGCATCAGAGGCTCCGGCATTTATTTTGCCCAGCGGTCGATTTCATTTTATTCAACATGATAATTTTCAGCTCAGGAGACAACATCCAGGCTACCTCAGGCATTCTCACAGTTATGATATTCAAGGGCAACTGTCCGAGGCTTAACGGGGCTCAGAACGTGTGAAAACGGGCGAATGTGCAAGTTACCCTCCAAATGGCGTTATTTTTGAAAATCTGTGAGTGGTTAACCGATTAACCAATTTGCACTAGCAAACGGTTAACTGGTTAACCATAGTAAATTTTGCCCAGTAACGTGCATTTCCAATGCTGACACTTTTGGGGTCTATTTTGATCACTTGTGAATTTGATTTTACACCAGAAGAAGGATCTAGAATCACTTTAAATTTGGATTAACTTTCAAAATTAATTCAATTTCTCTCCAATTTTCCATTCCTCATCTCATTCCAGTTTTCGTAACCTCACTCCAAACCACATTTTGATCCCAAACCTAGAGCATATTTAAATGAATTTGCTCCAAACTAAAAAATAATCCACACAATTACATTTCATTTTTAGATTTCACTCTCACTCTTGAAATTTTCTCTCCACTTTTTTTCACTCAAAAAACCTCTATTAGAGCTCTCCCTTGAGTTCTTTGATTCTTCATTGGAATCATAGAATTCTAGAGCTAAACCTCCATCATTCATCTCCATTATCTTCAATTCACCATTCAATTTTCGTTTGGATTTGGATCTGAATTTGGAAGCTAATTTGGAAGTGCTTATTTGGATTGTTTTTGCTTGATCTTGTTTGATCTTCATTTCTACAACAAGAAAACTCTTGGATCTTGAAGAATCTCTGGGTTTCTTGCTTGGATCTGCTCATTTCAAGTGAATCAACACTCACCAAAGCAAATCTCCGCTTTGTAGGTCGGCAATTTTAGATCTAAATATGTTTTGAGCTTATTTGGATAATCACAATGTAGATCTTCAAGTTTTGATTGATTTTGTTGATTTTGATCTTTATGATTTGTGATCTCAATGCTTGATTAAGTTTAATTGATGTTTGATCACTGATTTTTGGTGTTAAATTTGTGCATAGTTGATTACATGATCATTTAGATGATTGCACATTGAATTAATTGCTGAAAGTGCTTTTGAATTGTTATTTTTCTGCTTCTGGTGCAGTGTTAACTGGTTAACCAGTTGCAGTACAAAACTGGTTAATCGATTAACCAGTGCAATTTCTAAAATTTTCAAGCGGTTAACCGGTTAACCAGTTTGCACTAGTAAAGGGTTAACCAGTTAACAATGGACCAAAATGTAATTTTTGGTTGTTTTCAAGCATGTTTTGATTTCTTCCCACCTTTAACCTTCATGGATTGATATGATGCATTTATGTGGACTATTTTTTTACTTGTTTCATCATGCTTGATTGTCCGATCTCGTTTCTTTGATACGTAATGCTTGGTTTCCGCTTGAATGTGTTGCACCCCAAAATTTGCTCAACCTTTTCTTGCCTGATTTATGTTTCATTGCATTTCATTTGCATAGTTACATCATATACACAGTCTAATCATTTACATATCATAGCATAGCATGCCTCCAACAAGGGATCAAGGTGTCTATCAAAAGAAGAGCTTAGCAAGGTGTGTTATCCAAGAGGAGAAGTCTTCCAGGCCCTCAAGAAGTGATTTGAAGTCTTGAGAAGTTTGAGTGCCCAAAGGTGGATTTTTCTCCTAACTTGAGGTGTATTGAAGATCATTAACATGGGGTTGTGTATTTGAGGTGTGTATGGATCTCATGGGATGCCTAGAGAGCCCTATTGAAGCTTAGACAAGTCATTGTACCAAGCTCAAGAACCACAGTTGAGGTGTGTACAAGTAGGGTTTCATCTGGGTAACCCTAGGTCAAGAAGAGTAAAGGAAGGGCATCAAGGCCTAGATCTAAGTCATGGAAGTCATGGATTGATATGTTTAAGCATATGTATGGATGAGTCAAGATCAAGTTCAAGAGAATCAAGAGTGGTTGGAGGTGTTTGAGACAGGGTTCCTAGGGTAAAATCCCTTGTATAGCACTGGACTTCCAAGCCACATAAGTCAAAATAAAAGTTTCTAATGGATTCTTGGACAACATGAAACTTTTAGAGCTTCTCAATAGCTTTAATTTGAGTACTAGAAGTCTTCAAGGAGATTTATAGAACTAAAGTTATGGTTCTTGCAAGTTACATGTCACCAGAGGACACTGAAATTTATCTGTGAAAGTTACTTGACTTCCAAGCAACTTTTTCCCCTCAAGGAGTTTTCAAATGGATTCTTGGCCAACATAAGAGTTGTAGGGATTGATCTTACCTTTAGTTTGAGTACTAGAAGTCCTCAAGAAGATTTGTGGAACTCAAGTTATGATCTTGGCAATCCAGGGGTATTTTGGGAAAGTTGAATTATAGGTCATTTTTCAACATAGGTCAAAATCTCTATCTTCCACTCCTCAAATGAAAAAATGTTCAACATGAGATGTGCTTAGAATGGTGTTTCTAGGTCAGATATGAAGTCATGGTGAGTTTATTTCACAAAGTGACCTAAAATGGCCTAAAAAGGGAGATTTTTCAAATAATTCAAGAGAGGGAAAAATGATTTTTTGACTTGCAAGGCATGAACATGGCATATGGGTAGTCATTTTGAATGGAAATTGAATTTCAAACACATTGGCAATTCCACAATTTTGAGATGAGCCATTATTTTATGAGTTGCCTTGAAGAATGCTTTCTTACATCATAAGTAACATTTGCAAAACACTCCTTTAGATCAGAACCAAGGCTCTAACCCTCACCAATCATTTCAAAATGTCATTTGGGGAGAAATTGGATCAGAATTGAGCTGCTGAAGCAAGCCTAAACCAACTGTCATGTGCAAGCTTCTCATGAAAGTTTCAAATGCAAGAGAAATTGAATTTCTCACATGGATCATTCCAGATCATTCTAGAGCTTTCTAACATGTTCTATATAAGGATTATAACTGATTCAGTTAGTTTTTTTGGCCAAGAACTATGAAGAATTGAGAGAGAGCAAAGTGAGTTTCTTCATTGCAAATCAAAATCGTGTTTGGTGATTGGGAGAGATTCAAAGCAATTCATTGCATACAGAAGATCCACAAGGCATCATTGATCGTGTCTGGAGAAGATTGAAGGGTGATTTGAAGGAATTCTATCTCTGTTCATCAAATTTTCACAGGTTTGTAAATTTCATCCCATAGCATGATTTAGGTAGAATTTTTAGGATTTAGATGCATAAATAGATTGTAGACACGGCTAGGGTCGTTTCTGGTAGGAAAAATTGGTGTTTAGAGACAAAATTAGGTTGGACCAGTTTTCTTGTGAGTATCATATCTAGCTGTTCTTGGAGATTTAAGCATGGTTGAGTAGTTAAGATTAAAGCCTGAAGCACGTAGATGAGATTAGGGATTTTAATTTCAAGAATCGTGCCACTTGAGGTTGGACACCATGGATGAACTTTGGATCGGATTCCACTTTAGGGGACGAATCAATAAGATTGGACATCACCATTGGATTCAGTGAGAAAAAGTGAGTTGATTAGGGTTCTTAGGTTTGAGTTTTGGTGGGTTTTCATGGAGTTGATGTTTGGGGACGACGGTGGCGCCACCTCCGGCCACCGTCTGTTTCACTTTCCCTCCCGGAATTTGAAATGGAGAAGAAGACTGCTTAGCCATTAGATGAGGGCTTTGACCTTGACTGAAGTTGGATCCCACGGCCACGATTCATTCTCAGCTTGTGAAGAAAGTCTGAACACAAGCAAAACGCCCCGTTTCATTTAATATTTTGACTTAGGCTTAGTACAAGTTTTGCTATCCACGCCCCATTTTGAAGCCCATTCGAACTAACACAGGATTATATTGCTATTTGCCACAGAGTTTTTTCTTTTTCCTTTAATTTTCTGATTGTATTTTGTTGTTGGTTTGGGCTCATAGAGCGCTCGCTAATGACACCCCCTCCTGGGCCCAACTCTGATTTATAACTTGAATCAATTGCTATTCATCACGCCTGTTTGTCAATTTCCTCTTATTTTCTTTTATTTTCATGTTTTGCATATGGTTAGAGATTAATTCATAATAAATTGAAAAATAATCATTTTAGGATGAGACTTTTTCCCTAGTTCCCTTAGGATATCTAGAATTTAAGGAAAATAAAAAATATTACTTTCATGCATTTTTTATTTTCTGGCATATTTTACCATTTTAATGCTTTTATTTTACATTTGTTTGATACTTCATTTTCCTAAATTTAGTATGAGTTTGGTGAGGAATTTTTGAGTGATTCTTGTGAGGTTGATTAGATTAGGGAAGCATGTACCCTTAGGAATTTTGTCATATTTTTTTGATTAAAATTTAGGTTAGTTTGAGAGGTGAATAGGAGAGGTGTTAGAATTAGGGTTTTAACATAATTAGTTGTAGTTTAGGGCATAGTTTAGGGACTTAGGGTTTGATTTAGGCCTTGGGATTTATATGGGGTATTGGGTATATGGTTAGGTTCCCTTATAAATTTACTTAGGATTTTATATTGAGTTTTAGCATTTTACTTGATTTTTGCAATTGGTGTGATGTTTGTGGGTTTTCCCCTTGGATGTTTGGTTTGGTTACTTTGCTTGGGCTGTCTTAATTGGGCTTTGGGCTTGGGTTTGGCTTGATGGAGCTTCTAGAGGCATTGAGGATGCTTGGAGATAAAGCTGGGGCTTGGTCATGAAGGTCTTTCCTTGTGAAGATTTCTTGTCAGGAGCTTAGGGATTAGGGCATGTAGGAAGAGCTTCAGAGTAGACTTGTTCTTCTTTCAAACATAGAGAGCTTCTTGTGCCTCTATTCATTCCTATGACACAAAGTCGTTTTAAAGTATTCACATCCCTCGGGAGGGATGAGTGACATACTTTAGAAGTAGAACTTTGAGGATACCTGTCTCTTATAATGTTAAGTGCTTAGGGGCTTCCTTTGTTTGTCACTAAGTTTCTTAACATTTCAACTTAATCTGTTAATTGATTCTCTCTTGGAGATGGAGCTTGAAGATAGGAGCTTATTTGAAGCTTGAAGATTGTTGAAGATTGAATATGGGGTCTTGCTTGAAGAGGTTGTTACTGTCAACTTTGCTATCAAGAGCTTGCTGGAGGATTGGAGTTAGGGTTTACTGTTGCTTTTGAGCTGGGGTTTTCTGTAGCTGTGGAGCTTGACTGTTTAGGCTTGAGGAGCCTTATTTGAAGTGTGCTTTCTCTTCCTTGGAGATTGAAGATTATTGAAGTTTGAAGGTTCTTGATGTTGCTGTCAGAGCTGCTGTTTGTTGTAGGAGTTTGGTGCTGCTGCTTAGGCTGCCTCCTCTGCTTTGGGGTTTTGTTTTCTGTATTGTTTGTTGGCTTGTTCATCTTGCCCCATAGGTTTGAAGTGAATGTTGATTCACTTTGCCTGTTGTTTTCCCAGGTTCGAGGTTGAGTGGCACTCCCTTGCCTCGCTTGTACTGCTACATTGCATGCATTTTACTGTATTTGCTTGCTTTCTTTTCTGTTTATCCCCTAGGATCTCTGATTTTCTCTGTGCAGGAGGGAATTATGACAGACATTAGGATTCTTATCCATGCATGACAACATTAGGTTAGTTTTTTATTCCCTTTTCAACTCTAGGATTTTTAGATCTTCTTTCTCCTCTTATCTCAAACAACTCAAAAACACAGTAATAAGGCTAATCGATATCGTACGTTACGGGCCTTAAGCTATTTGAGAAAGGGTTGCTGGAGAGTTTCTTTCCAGTAGTCTGGCTGCTTAGTGTGGTACCCTTTGGGTGACATGCGACGTAGTCACTCTCAAATCATAGTCTCTAGTGCGTCAGAGATTGCAAACAAACTAAAAAATACTTCTTTCATAAAAGATTCAAAACAAATATCAAGGTGTCATTTTTGTCCGCTTGGACTCTTAATCAAGAAAAACCTTTTTCAGAAGGATAAAAAACAGTCAAGACAAACCTGAGTCTTTCGTAGCCCGAACTACGTTTGCTCTGATCTTTCATGCTGTATGAAAGTACGTAGGCATAGGATGCCGTATCCTAGCGAGCAACCTTCCCCTCCTTACCCGTAGTTAGGCGAACTACGTAGACTCTGACTTTCCCATTGCACGAGGGAATACGTAGGCATAGAGCGGCGAAGCTCTATCGAGTCTCTTTTCTCATTTTCTTTTCTTTTTAACCCATACTTGTAGAGTAGATAGAATAACAATCCGTACTAGAAAACAAGCGTGGATCCCGTCGAGTACGGAGGACGTGAGGGGTGCTAATACCTTCCCCTTGCGTAATCGACTCCCGAATCCAGGAATTTGGTTGCGATGACCATTCCTTTCCCATTTTGCGTTAGGTTTACTCTGAGCGTTTTCTTTCCCTCCGTTGGGATAAATAACGCACGGTGGCGACTCTTCTGTCATAGCCGGCGCCGATTTTCGCAGTAGCGACAACTGGCGACTCTGCTGGGGATTCCAACGGTTCCCTACGCGAGTCAGTCCTAGCGCTTGTTTTCCTGTCGTGGGTTTTGTATAGATTTACATTTCTGTCTTTACTTTCCGCATTTTATTGTCAGCTTTATATTGTTATTGCTGTTGTGGGGAGGGGATGATCTGTTGAGAGATAAGCCGGACCTGGGCTTGAGTGCACCTAGAATTAGTTGTGGAAAGTAGTGGGCGCGTGCATGCTTTGCATGTACTAGTGTCCCACAAAATCCACGCTCGGACGAGGTTCTTCTGGTTGACTTCTTTTTCAACCCTTTGGGTTGAGGGGGTTGTTGGTTAGTTGGATCGTCGACTCCGGGGACCGATCATTTGGAAGTTGGCTAAGTGAGGCCTCTTCGGGACATGATGATGCCACACCTTCTGGGTATCATATCATCAGTCTTGAAAGTATGTGACGCAGACGACCGCATAGGATGCCATACCTTGTGTCAGTTGATAGGACACCTACCTGTGAGAGGGATTGGGGCATGCAGGAAAATTGACTTCCAGACTACCCAGTTTCTTGATTTTGGATCAGTATGTGTGGTTACTTGGGGTTTCTTCATCAGGACAGTGTCATGGGTCTGTTGAGGCCAGGTTGGAGCTTTGTTATGGGTCTGTTGAGACCAGGTTGGAGCATTGTTGTGGGTCTATTGAGACCAGGGTTGAGCAGTACTGCGGGTCTGTTGAGACAGATATTGTGGATGGATCTCTTCAACACTATATCACTGGATCCCTGTTGCATGTTGCATATTGCATGGTTGCATACTCATTTTGCATATCATTAACGTGTGTCTGTGCTGCAGGTGCATTTCATACCCTCTGGTTCTAGTTGCCCGGATTTCTGTCTACTGATAGTATGGATACTTTGAAGAAGATTGTGGCATACAAGTTGCCTACTCCAGATGTTTCTTCCGTGCTTGGTTTGATATCTCTAGCTGATGATGATGTGAAGAGAAGCTTCAGGAAGCGTTATGGGAAATTACTCAGATGGGTTTATAAACCATCCATGTATGAGCGTAACGGATTGTACACGCTAATGCAGTTCTATGATCCCCCACTGAGGTGTTTTACTTTCCCTGACTTCATTCTGGCTCCGACCATGGAGGAATATGCTGAGATCTTGGAGCTGACTATTCAGAACAGGGTACCTTTCATTCATATGGATGCTGAGCCCAAACTGGAGGATTTGGCTGTTGCCTTGCATTTAGACTCCTCAGAGTTGTTGTTAACCTCTTGGAATGGAGTGTCTGGTTTTTCTCTCAAGTTCTTGGTTGGGAAAGCACAAGAGTACGCCAAGAGTGGTTGTTGGGTTGTGTTTAATGCTATCATTGCTTTATGTATCTATGGCATTGTACTGTTCCCGAACCTGCCTGACTTCGTTGATCTGGATGCGTTCTATATATTTGCTTCAGGCAATCCTGTGCCTACTTTGATTGGAGATTTCTATCACTCACTGCATTATAAGAACGAGAACAGGAGGGGTAAGAACGTCTCTTGTTGTGTGCCTTTGCTGTATATGTGGTTTGAGAGTCATCTGCCCAAGAAGGGTATCTTCACTGAGCCTGCAGATACGGTGGATTGGTCTGAGTATCTGATGGGACTTTCTTCAGAAGACGTTGTCTGGTTTGATAAAGATTTACTAGGATCTGTGATTATCTACAACTGCGCCGGATATCCTAACGTTCCTCTGATTGGGAGAAAAGGGTGCATTAACTACAATCCATCATTGTTGATCAGGCAATTCGGGTATGCTTTGAAAAACCCGCCAAAAGAAGAGGAAGTACAGGAATCTCTATATTTCACAGGTGATTTGAAGGAAGAACTATTGTCCAATCTTCAGCATGCTTGGAATAATATCCACAAGAGGGGTAAGTCGTTGTTGGGTAAGAATGATTGTCAAGCCTATCCTCCGTACAAAGTCTGGATCCAAGATAGGGCAAAGCAGGTGCGGATGCCGTTCCCTGCAGTATTACCTCCTGCTCCCCTCGTGATTGAAGAGCCAACTACTGTGTCTATTGAGAGATATGAACAGGTTGTGAAGGAGAAAGAAGAGCTGATGAAAGCCAACGAGAAGTTGGAAGAAGAGTTAGTGCAACTCAGGAGCGAAAGGAATGAAGCCGTATATTCATTCGAGCAACAAACGAAGCTGGTGAACCGGTTAGGTGCAGAACTAACTGAACAACGAAAGAAGCGTGAACGCTTGGGGATAGATTTCAAGAGCTCTCACGACATGCTGGAGTCTAAGAAGAAAGCGCTTGAGGTAGCCTACCGAGAAATCTATGCATTCAACAAAACCTGGAACGCCACGCTGACCGGCAATAAGGAAAGAG
Organism: Lathyrus sativus; assembly: GCA_963859935.3. NCBI lineage: Eukaryota > Viridiplantae > Streptophyta > Magnoliopsida > Fabales > Fabaceae > Lathyrus > Lathyrus sativus. The sequence continues at coordinate 507,775,547 of OZ012741.1, forward strand.
AAGACAAACTGAAGCTGCAGATCTCTGAGCTGGAAGGTCAGTTGAAAGCTAGCCAGAAGAGGTTGGAAGAATAGGTTATGCGGAGGTATGATGTCCAAAATGCCTTGAACAAAGTTATCAAGCGCAAGAAAGAGTCTGCGTCCCAGAAGCGGAAACTAGAAGATTGCTTTGGAGAAGGTGTTTGGGATGAATCCATTGGTGATCTCCAGCGTGTTATCAGGCAAAGAGACTCGCTCGTCGAAGGGTTGCTTTCTCAACCGAATCATCCCAAGACTAAGAGATTGTTAGAGGAGTACCAGGCATATGGTCGCACTTGATTATCTTATGTATTGATGTGCATGCTTTATTTGCATTATGCTGGCCATCACCAGGATTGTTGGTTGAGGTCATGCCTTCCTACTGTACACTCAGTGATATTGTATTCCTGACTCGATGGGCTTTTCAGCAATATATGATATGTTTTCCATGATTGGATTTCGAGCTTCTTATTGCTATCACTGTCACTGCACTGGCACTTTGGCACTAGAATCGGGGGTTGATATCCCTAACGCACACACATATTGCATCTGCATATTCATTTTTGCATCGCCGGTTATTTTTTGAATTTGTATCTCATTTCCTGCATCTCACAGGTTTTTCAGGATTGACGAACGAAGAGTCCATCGCTACTCAACCCGAAACAACTGCAAGAAAGTAATGGATCAAGTTCAGGTCGAGATGCAGGAAATCCGTGAGAAGTTGACTTTGTTCATGCAAGCTATGGAGATCATGGCCAAGGGCAAGGAGAATCTTCAAACTTTGGTGCAGCCGCTGCTGACGCGGGCAAACGAAAATGGCAACACTGACCACATTTCTGTTGAAACTCCTCGCCGGGAGAATGAGATACCGACATTTGTTACTCCACCTGTTGTGACTGTCAATGGAAACACTGGTACCGGTGCAGGTGTTGGCGCTGGTAACGGCAATACTGGGAATGGCGATGATGGGCATGTTGTTAACAACAAAGGCAACACTGTGGATGTCGATCAAGGATTCGTCGACAATGTTGGACTTGGAAACAATGGGTATGGCAATGTCAATCAGGACGGGAACTTCGGGTTCCACAATCAAGGCTTCGGTAATGACGGTTACGGCAACAACCAGGGGTACGGCTACGGTAATGGTGGATTCGGTAATGTGAATGTGAACGGGGTTGGAGCACTTCCTTTCAACAATGGCTTTGGACCTGCTGGGGTCAATCTGGGGTTCGGCAACCGAGGACAGGGTCCTGTGTTCAATCATCAAGGATTTGGCCGTAACATGGGTTACGATGGGCATGGTGTCATACCCTAAATTTGTCCTACCGATTTTCAAATATTTTTCGTTTTTTATTATTCCTTTATGTTTTACATTGCCCGCTTATTTTCTCGTTATTTAGACACATGTCCGCTTGCCATCGGTTGATTTTTTCAAATTTATTCTTTTTGACGAATTAAAGCGTGACACGTGGCCTAAAGGTTTTTGTGAATATTATTTTCATTCCAATTTCCTAACCTTTTTTTTTAATATTTTTAATAACAATAAATTTTTAGTATATATTTTGTTTTGTTTGATAATTATAATAATAGCAATTAATATTGCCTTTTTTTAAATATCAATTTTAGTTTGTTTTTATATATTGTAAGTGTTTTATTTAATTGTTATTGTGAATATTAATATCTTTATATAGTTATAGTTATGTTTAGTTTGTATTATGATTATATGTTTTAATTTTAACAAGTATTGAAAAAGAAAATAATTAGAAAAAAAAAGAATCAGATTTTGAAGAGGAAATGTTTGGAAGGTGGGGTCTGGCCCATCGTGTGAGGCCCATTAAAGGCTGAGGGAGAGATTCAGCATAAAGCCCTTACTGTTCAAAGGGGAAAAAAACCCTAATTTCGAAGTTACTGTTCACTACCCCTTTCAAACCCTAAACGCCGCCGACCCTAATCCGAGAAAACCCTAATGGTCACTAACTCACTGTTTCCTTCCTCTCTTAAACCGTTCCTCTTCACGAAGCCCCTACCATGATTCTCTTCTTCTTCGTATGATCGTCGCCATTTCCAAGTTTTAATCACAAATCCTTCACCACCACCATCAAAAAACCCTAAATCGATTTACTGTTCATCGCCTCTGAAAAAATCCGCCGCCCCCAATTCCAACACAAAACCCTAACCCTCAATGAAACCCTCACCGTCATTGCGAAACCCCACCAATTTCACCTTCGTTTGCAGCAGGTAACCCAACAAAGCTTCTTCTCCTCCCTTAATACAAACCAAGCCGCCGCCGCTTACCCTTCCCTCAGCTCCTTCCGTCCGAAACTACAAACGTTCAACATAAAACTTCACCATCAAACGTCTTACCATTTTTGAACTCACCAAAAGCTTACCCAAACTGTTACCGTTTTTTTTTCACGACTACGACACCATAACAGTTCTGCGACACAAGATTGAACTCAGATGGGTTGATGCAATATTTGTTGGATGCGTTTTCCTTTTGACAGGTTGTGAATACTTGATTAAAGCGGATGGGAACATGATGGCTATGGATAGTACTCAGTTTGCTTTGAGTTTGAATCTGAATGCGGCCTCAGTGCGTCATTGAACTTCGATTCCAACAGTGATTCGAGCTTATTTCGGTTTTCTTTCAGCTGAGAAGCCAAAGATTGTTGTTAACTACAAGGATTGAAGATAAACAATTTGCAAGCTGAAGAGATCTCTTCAAACGGTTCTGATGGAGATGTCTACTAGGGATGTTGATGTTATTGCTGGCCTATCATAAAATCTTTTAGCCGTGACTCACTTCTGATTTGAAGCAACTCTACAACAACAGCTTCGATTTTGTGTTTAGGATGTCGCAACTCACAATGGCAACAACAGTGACATCATCAGATCATTATTCGCGACCTACAACTGAGCTCAACCTCGCCCATCTCGCATGCTCTCATATCTGCTCCCAGCTAGGATGCGACATCCTCGGCTCGCAGTGACGTAATGTCACACCCTCATTTTCGCCTTTAGCCTTTATACCTTACATTCGCCATATCATACATCATTTTATTGCATATCGGGCATGTGGGTACGGATTGGGTCGATTTGTCATTTTCCATTTTCAAATGAGATAACTTGTCTATCTTGGACTACATGGAAGAAAAGGTTCATTATTTAAAGTTTGATCTAAATTGGAAAGTCTACTCTTGTAGATTTCTTCAAAGAGAAGTTACTTGACAAAATATTAGGATATTCAAGATATATTCCTAATGACCATGAAATGCAAGGCATAATTCAAGATTGCTTCATCCAATTTTATTTTAAATTCTTGATCAAGTGGAGTTCAAATTTGCAAAGCATGAGTCAAGATTACAAGTCCATAATTCAAGACTTCATCCATTTCAAGCTTAGTGGTTCTAAGGAAATTCATCATGAATTCAAGATTAAAGGCAAGAATATTACAAAGAGAAGTTTTATGAAATTACAAGAATGTAATTTGTTGCAAGATTTCCAACTCTAAGTAATAGAAATTAATTTATTTCTAATACTTCATTCAAGTCTCTAGTCAAATTCATGTTATGGTAATACCACACCAAGTCTACATTATGTTTACAAACATCCAAGAAACATGCAAGGATTAAATCAAGATTGGAATGTTTTAAGACCAAGAATATGCATGTTTAATCAAGGCAAAATAGTTCCATGCAAGAGGTGACAAATTTCTTCATGTCACAAGATCACATGTCACAAGACCAAGGGAATAACATGTGACAATGCATCTAAATATCAGATTTCAAAATGCTGTCAAGAGGTAGTTGCTTTGACCAAGAGGAGCTGTCCAAACACAAACCAACAAAATGGGTGCAAGGCACATGGTGCTGCAGAAAAACAACATAGGCAAAGTGCAACAGCAAAAATGCAGCATAGCTCTTGCATGGAAATGGAAAGAAAGAGAGTGGCATGAGAAAAGGTGGTAAGAGACACCACTCCATGAAAAATCTGATGTTTGGGGGGAAGAGAAAACCCTAGGAGCTGAGATAAGAGGAGGGGGCTGTAAACAAAAGGACTCTTCATTCATTCAACATCCATTCTACACACATTTGCAAAACCAGAAAATAGAGAGAGCTAACAAAACCCTAAAAACCAGAAAAATAGGAAGCTTTGCAAACCAGAAAAAAGAGAGTGATATAGAACCAATAGGATCATTGAGAAACAAAACCTTCACAACATAGAGTAAAGAGGAGTGAAGTACTTTCAACCAAGACCAAGGAGGACTTGCAAGAAGGATAGAAATCTCTTGGGTATCCATTTCCTCCAACCTTTCTCCCTTTATTTTTTTGCTCTTACATTCATTTTGTTTACTCTTTTATGTATTATTGTATTGTATGTTTCATGTAAGGTTCCAAAGGGACCAAGAAACCGTTCTTAAGAAACCACAAAAACGAAAGAAAAGCATAGAAAAAGTTAGGTTTTTCACTCTGGTAGCCTGACACGGGCCGTGTCCCACAACACAGCCACCCGTGTCGCCCAACACGGGCCGTGTCACACAACACGGCCACCCGTGTTGCACCTCTGTTTGAGGTTTCAACATCCAAAAACCCCAGACTTTACAACACGGGCCGTGTCACACAACACGTCCACCCGTGTTGCACCTCTGTTTGCCCTAAAAATCATTTTTCACCCAGACTTTACAACACGGGCCGTGTCACACAACACGGCCACCCGTGTTGCACCTCTATCATGCCCTAAAAACTCACATTGCAGGTACCCTATGACACGGGCCGTGTCATACAACACGGCCACCCGTGTTACCCCACTGTTTTCCACTTATTTTTGGTATTTTTACCTCCAATATGTTGTATGATTTTTACCTCCAATATTTTTACCTCCAATATTTTTACCTCCAATATTTTTACCTTCGTGCCGTTTTTATTGCATGTCTCGATTTTTTTTAGCCGACTAATCCCATATGTTGTATGATTTTAGTATGAATGTTGCTATTGTCCTTGGTGACTTTTGATTCCAAAAACCATTTTCAAAAGCAAACTCTCGATTTTATCGAGCCATTTTTAACCCTTGTAAGTCAGCCGCCTTGTACGTTCGCCATCGACCTTGTTCGTATCACCTCAAATACTTTTACAAACAATAAATCTTGATCCAACGTCAAGTGGTTCTCTTTTCTCATAAAAATCCAAAACACAATAATATAAACGATTAGAATCATGCACTACGAACTTTAAAGTGGTGGAAAAGGAATGAGAATGGAGTCCTCCTACACTCGTTCCGAATGTTTTGAATACAAGGCGCTCGACTTGGTTATTCGAAACATTCATTTCTATCCAAAGTCTTTTGTGTATAATCCTAATCAAGAACAATTTCTCTTAAGAAACTTAAAAATAACATCAATTCATCAAACTTATTTTCGCCTTAGGGCTTCAATCAAAAAAACCCTTTTTCAAGGTATAAAATCAACCAACAAACAACAATTTCGTAAGCCTCCGAACTACGGAGCTCTGATTCTTCACTTCTTTTAAGTGAGGATACGTAGGCACAAGGGCCACAATCCTTGGCGAGCATTAAAATAAATAAACCAACCCCTCTTTTCCGTAAGCAAGCAAACTTTTAGAATAAAATACCCATTCACGCGAAACAACCTAGGAGGTTCCCATCGAGTACGATGGATGCGAGGGGGTGCTAATACCTTCCCCTCGCATAACCGACTCCCGAACCCTAAGACTTGGTTGCGATGACCATGCTCTTTTTCCTAAAGGTTTTATCGCTATTTCCCTTTCCCTCCTTGGGATAAATAAAATCCGGTGGCGACTCTGTGTCATTTTTCGCGTAGCGACACGTAACAACCGCGTTCAGAAGTAGCAGCAATAACACATCAGGACGCAATAAACAATTTGTAAACTGATGCGCGACTGTATCCTGTTTTGGTTGGTTTATGCTTCCATTCGATCGTTAATTTGATATTTATTGTTATATTAGAGTTTGAAACTATAGTACTCAATACTGTTTGCGTAACATTGGAAGTTTGTTTTCTGTTAAGTTAATTTTCTTTAAGAGTTGAGCTGAGCTATTATAACTTGTTTTGTGTTCTAGCTATTGCATTGTCGTATTGCGGTTCGGTCTCGAACAAGTTTCTTATGGCGTTATTATTGTTAGGGTAGTGTGTGTTCACATTGCTGCTTGCACTTTGATTGTAATTTAGAGTAATAAATTATGTGAAGGTGTTGATTTTGTGAAAGGCAACCCTGCTGTCTGTTTTTATTTCTCGTGCAGATTTTGAAGAAGAGGTAAGTTCGGAGTCGCTGATGTTCGGGTTAGGAAGGAAACTATCACAGATTGATTTCAGATTTCTCCTTCGCGGTATATATAGCAGAGCTTCCGCAATACGAAGTTTATGCTGTCAACAGAGAACTCCTCACCAAACCGCAACCGTAACCGCCGGAAAATGACATTCTCACCATTTCATTAGTTGCTAGCAGGGATGTGTTAAGGCAACAAAGCTTGATCTGTTGCTCGGATTCTAGAAAGTGATCTTGTTCTGCTATGGAAACATGAGCTTGCAGCTACAATAATATTTCAGGGAGCAACTCGGTAGCCTCGGCATGAGGTTTCGGTTATGTCGTTTTTTGAATTGTTATCTTCCTTGGTATTAACTTGATAATAGGTCCTAAGTCATTCTGTTTTTTTATAAAATTATGTGGTTGTTTGGGATTGGTTTGTATGCAGGTTACAGTATTACCAAGTTTCAAATTGTGCGATAATAAAACTGAATGGCATAGCAGCAGCAAGATGATGTTATCATTTGTGTCTTCGATTCAACTTGGTTTTCGTCTATTATTATTATTCTAAGAGTTTGCTATTCTGTTTGTGTTATGATTATTTTGTGCAGGTTGCAAATCCGATTCAGGTTTTATCTAAACACATTCTTGTTGCATCCACCGCGGCGTTTCTATCACTTTTCTCGTCAGTCAACAGCCGCATGCGATTAAAAAGGGAAACAACAAAAACTTCGCAAGCACGACTCTGTTACGCAGCATAACAACAACATTCCAGGTACAATAGCCACCACACTAGGATGGATGACGTAACAATAACGGCGACGGTTTCTCAGCAACTATGAGCGGTGCCGTTGAGCTTCAAATTGCCTTTTTATGGCGGAGTCCAAACTCAGTTGCGGTAGATGTCGTTCAGAGCTCACTTGATTCGTAGAGTCCAACAAGGGTGTTAGTTTGTGTTTCTCAACCATGGATATACAACAACAATCCGACTTCTAGTTGGTTGCGACACCGCCGAAAGAGAACCGTAAACAAGGATGAAGGAAGAGGGTTTGCGTTTCCATCTTTAGCAGGCCAATATGTAGGTTTTTAGCAGCAACGTTGATGAAAGCGGTATCAGTAATCTTCAATTTATTTTGACAGAATGTTTTAAGTGATTTTTAGGGTCATGTATTGATTTGATTGTAGCATTTCAATGATTATTCTGAATCAATTTATTGTTTCTGAAGTGCTTCAATTTGTGTGGTAACGGTAGCAGTGGATAAATCTGTGCATACCGCTTATTGTTCGAATCTTTGCACTTAACTTGCGTTTCATTTTGTTTTGGTTTTCACTAACATTTGATTAGATTTATGTGCTTCCCTCTTGTTGGTTGGTGTTATGAATCCTATGAATAATCTGTATGTAATGTTGGAGGCTAACAACAAATTACAAATTAAGACAGATTGCGATGAATTCGACATTGTTGGCTGCCTATTTGCTTGCGCATCCGTGACCGCGTCATTTACAAATTTGCGAAGATAAATTGTTGTTGCTCACTCCGCGTTTGGGTTTTTGGTGGCCTGTGTTTTCAATTTTGTTGGATGTTGTTTACTGGAGAGGAGGTGACGGCACAAAAAGCCAAATGCTTGAATTGTCTCCTTTAATTTCATAACTGATCCTTACTTTTCTTGCTGGTAGTCATATTGCTCATGGTGGCTTCTATAACTTAATTGGAATGTTAGAATAGGTGGCAATTATTATTAATGACTAATATTAGGAATATTATTTTTGTATCACCATTTATTTGATTAATTTAAAGACAATTCAAAAATATTTTCTAAACAAAATCATGGACTATTTTAAAGTGTATTTTCAAAATATGATTAATTATACACTAATTTCTTAATCCAATTTATTCTCAACACACAACATTTTCTTAATCAATAACGAAAAAGAACTCTTAAGGTCTAGCATCTTTTGAGTTCTTGAATAATCACTATTGGGGCGTACGCCTTAGGTAGTACATTATTCGACTTTTCGCTTCAAAATACGCCCTTTAATTATTTAAACAAGGAAATGTCATTGGAGTCTAGCATTCCACGTGATACTTTTGTTGTTTATTCAAACAATATTTTATAAATTGAATCAAAATCATTCTTCTATTTATTAAGTAATTTATTTAATAAGACAAATTCAAAAATAGATTTTATTTTAAAGAGAAAAAACTTTGAAGCAATAATATTTCTTAAGCCTGTTTAATCAAATCATTTTTAGTTAAATTACGAAAAATTAAACTCTTGAAGTCTAGCACTTCTTGAGTTTTCGAATGGATATTATTGAGGTGTACACCTTAAATAATGTTTTGTTCAACTTTTCGCTCTTTAAACATACTCCCTTTTTGGACAAAGAAATATCATAGGAATCTAGCATTCTGTGTGATGTTTCTGTTCATCCAAACATTTCCCGAATGAAAAAGTTGTCGTCGAGATCTAGCATCTCGATAATACCTCGATTAATTAGTTGTGGGACCGACGTCTCATTTACTAAATAATTGTCACTTTCAAATCCAATCTCATTTTCTCACCTCTTACCACGAATCCTTTTCATACTTTCATTCCGATACGAATTCCTTCAAACCATTTCAAAACCACTTCCTCAATTCAAACTCCGAAAGGAGGTTCTTGGAATCTAGCATTCCTTGAATCTTCGAATGAATAATTCTAGAGGCACGCCCTTGAGTTATTATTCACTCAACCTTTCGACTTCTTCAAACTTTTTCAAACACTCTCCTAAGGCGAGTGCTCGTACGCATTCGCAACCCACATTTCATACACGCATTCACAACTCCTTGTGGTTTTGATATTGGAGGCACCCTTAGGGACCAATATAATCTCTCACAATCTAACCCTTGACACGTCGTCAAGTCGATTCCATCTTTGATCAAATCCTCGACACGTCGTCGAGCTACTTCGAAACAACTTCCTCTTTGCCTCACATTCCGTTTTCGATTCGATCCTCTCACAATGTTTTTTTTAACCTTACGAAAGAAGGATATTCTTAGAATCTAGCATTCTTTGAATATTCGAATAAGTAACTCTCAAGGCGCGCCCTTGAGTTGTTATTAGTTCATTCTTTCGATTTCAAAACATCCAACTCTTTATCTTCAACTTATTCAGTCAATTCCCGAAAGAACTGAGTTTTTGGAATCTCGCATTCCTTGAATTCTTGAGTGACAAGCTCTTGAGACGCGCTCTTGGGTTGCTTGTCAGTCACTCTTTCACCTCTTTCTCAAACTTCCAACCCATTCAACCTCATCCATTTCGTGGTTGTTACCACGAACTACGATTGCTCTGATTCTTCATTCTCGTTCGAATGTAAGATACGTAGGCACAAGATTGCGAGATCTTGGCGAGTTACCTTCTACCCATTCCTCCCATTTCCCCGTCTTCTTTTCATGGTTGTTACCACGAACTACGATTGCTCTGATTCTTCATTCTCGTCCGAATGTAAGATACGTAGGCACAAGATTGCGATGATCTTGGCGAGCACATTTCCCATTTTCTCCCCTATTCCACACTTCTATCTTCCTCCATTATTCCGTCAACTTTCCCATTCTTTCCCGTAGTCGAACTACGACGCTCTGATTTCTCATTCTCGTCCGAATGAGCATACGTAGGCACAAGGGCCCCAATCCTTGGCGATCACCCCATCTTCTAACCACCTATCTCTCCTTAGCGTCTTTAACCTTTTAACCTACCAATTATACCTTTATCATCGAGAAGAAAACAAGTAAACCTAGACAACGCTCCCCATAATTACCTTAAGAGGTTCCCGTCGAGTATGACGGACGTGAGGGGTGCTAATACCTTCCCCTCACGTAACCGACTCCCGAACCCGGAACTTGGTTGCGACAGCCCTGTTCCTATCCCTTTCGTTTTTAAGAGGTTTTCTCGATATTTTCCTCTCCCGTTTATTCGGGAAAAATAAAGTTCGGTGGCGACTCTGTCGAACCGCATTTCCGCACCTTTCGCGCGAGGGTCGCGTTCTCTGAAATGTCTCCGTGATTTTTCGAGGTGCGACAACTGGCGACTCTGCTGGGGAAATTTTGCTCCATGCAAAGAGAGAGTCGAGCCTATCTTTTGGTTTGTGAGGAGTGTTTTGTTTTTTATTTGTTTCCTTTTCGTTTATGTATTTGTTCTCTTGTGGATTTTATTTATGCTTGTTATCTTGGCCTGTTGGTTCTTGGGATGATGTCATGAGTAAGGCTCTACGCCCGAGCTTTGGTAAAAGAAGAGAGAACCCTTAGTTTAGAATTGGTAGTCGAGTAGTGTTAGTCACCAAGGATTCGCTCCTTGTATGCCTAGCATGAAAGCTCCTCCAGAGGAGACCTATTCATAGATCTCGTTGTAACACAGCTAGCCTGTTGCACGACTTGATTAATGAAGGGTCCGTGATTCTGGGAACCTTTTGTTAGCACCAATTCCGATGTTGGTGGTCGTGTAGGGTTAGTCTCCAAGGACTCGCTCCTTGTGCGCCTAGCATGAGGACCCCGCTCAGGAGAGACCTTATCGTCATTATCGTCGTAATACAGCCAGCCTGTTGCGTGACGCTAATATGACTAGTGTCCGTGATCCTGGGAACCAAACGTAGAAACTATCCCGTAAGAGGGTTTATGGGTAGAATGTATAGATCTTCCCGTATAGGACTTACCTGTCAGGTTTCTTTAGTCCGAAATTCTGGTTACCTATCTGTTACAGTTATCAGCTCCAAAATTGTTTGATTGTGATCCTGTGATCCTGGATCTTGTATCTTGCATTGCATCTTGCATATCATTTGCATTGCATTTCATATGTTGTGCATTTTGCATTTCCAGTCCTTCAACAGAATCTTATGTCTCCGTTCCTTCCTCTCTAGTAAATCAAGTTGATTCCTCGACACCAGTACGCAACTAGAGCCAATACAAGACGAACAATCGAGCAGATTCAGCAAGAACAAGTTGCTATCAAGAAGGAGCTGGAATCCCTCAACAGAAAGATGGATCAGATATTCAAAGCCCTCTCCATAACTGGAAAGGAATCAGAACAGCGAACCGCTCAACGACCGCGTCAGCAAAATCAACACAGAACATGGAAGCCAGATAGAGTATTTGATAGTCTTCCAATGACATATGCAGATATCTTTGCTCAACTAATGGAGAAAAAGGCTATCATTCCGAGAGAGCTAGCTCCCCCAACTGTCCTTCCTGCTGATTACGACGTGAATGCTCATTGTGAGTTTCATAAGGGCGCTCTAGGTCACAACATTGAGAACTGTAGGTTTTTCAAGCACAAAATTCAAGACTTGGTTGACAAGGAAGCTCTCACCTTTGATGGGAAGTATCTCAGTGCCATCAACGACCCGATGCCGCCAGCCAACTAGTGCCAACATCAGATCAAGTCCAGTCAAGTCCATTCTCTGAAGAAGGCCGTCATGCTGCCCTTTAATCTTTCGCATTTCTTATATTTTGTCTTTATGTGTTTAAGTACTGTATGCTTTGAACAATTGCCATTCGTATCTGGTTTCATTAATGTATCGTTTATGCATGTTTTGAATTAGTTATGTCGTATTCACTCATTTTTCACTTATCACCGACACGTTTGTTCACTCCACTCTATTCACTGTTGTTTAGCATGATTTGAGGGAGGATGATGAAAACGAGATACCCATAATTGCAAACTGTATGCTTTCAGATAGAATCTCGTCAATGATGTACAGGCATTGCTTCAACCCCCTAAACACTGGAGATATAAGGAGTTAATCCCTAGTAAACCACTTCGAGCCTAGGAGTAGCAGTTTCTTTCGGATATTCAAACCTTTTACACTCAACCTGGGGCAGGGTAGTGTTCAGCTAATTCAACCCCGCACTCGAATCAACAAAGCAAAATCCAAAAGACGGTTGTTCACCAATGACTCACAACAGGGCAGTCACAACAAAATCCAAAAAAGGAAAAATCAAAAAATCTGCTAAGTCAAACACCTTAGAGGGGACTTAGGCAAAATCAAGGCAAAGTCAATCCATGCAAAAGTTAGGGATCAAAACAAGAGCAAAAGAGGACCCCGAAATCCTCAACAAAAATAAAATAAGATTTAGTGGCCACCCAAATCAAAGGGGCACTGACATCCATCAAAATAAAGTGACTGCCACGTCGAGCGAACCTTGCACCTTCAAGCTTACACCGTCAAAACAAGTGTAGAATTAACTGAGCGTAGGAATGGAGATCAGTAAGAAGAAGGGGTGGGTACAAATCATACTTTGAGCCTAATAACCTTGTTTCATAACTGTGAACCAGACCGCGTTACAGCCCTCGAAAGACCTAATTGAGACGAGGTTTACTCTGAAAGCATATTACCGCAAGGTTGCGTAACCTGACTCCTCACATGATTGATAATCATCAGCATTGGTGTCATTATCCTTGCTATATCTTTCGCACTAATCAAAATTAGCACAACGTCTGGGCTAGCAGCCCATTTGTCTCACACTTTCACGACACCTCAATAAATGACACTTTTTCGAAACTTACATTGAACTGTGCATTAATACTACCATTTATGAATGTACAATTTTAATTGCAAATCAGTGCTAGGTATTCAAAGACATTCCAACGAGGGACAACTGAGGAGGAAATTGACTTTCATTGGCGTACACGAAGCAAGATTATTTCAAAGCCCACGGGCTGGGGCAAATCATTCAACAGCTCGAGCAGGGGCAAACCATTAACAAGTTCAGACTGGGGCAAGACCATGTCGCCCTGATCAACAAGTAGAGTTGCAACCTTCTCTGAAACAAACTCATAACAAACCACCAAGTACCCAGACTTGGGGGCATCCAGAGCATCATCTTCTGCTTCAATCGTGACGTCTTCAATGAACTGCGTGTCGAGGAAGTCAATCCCTCCCACCACCCGAAGTCCAATCCGCATTGGCAACTACCAAATGTCCACCGCGCTGGCGTCTCCACCTACATTTCCAATCACCCGTCTGCATCATATGCATCATACGCATTGCATTCATCATCATAAGCATCTTACATCACGTGCATACTAATCATATTATACTTCCCTAGCTCTTGCATCTCCGCGCGTCAGCATTTGCATTTTGCATTTCCATTCGTTATGGAACATCATTATCATCCAGCATTCGCATATGCAAGTCAAGGTCCAGGATCAATCTCGAAGACTTCCAAGACTGTCATCAGCCCAGTCAGGGGCATCCTCCGCAGGATTGTGGGTTTGTCCCACGATTTTCAAGAGCTTCAAAGTAATCATCAGCCCAGTCAGGGGCATATTCCGCAAGATGGTGGGTTTGTCCCACGATTTTCAAGAGCTTCAAAGCAATCATCCGCCCAGTCAGGGGCAATCTTCTGCGATTGTGGGTTTCTCCCACAAAATTTCAAAATATTCAAAGCAAGATTCAGCCTAGTCAGGGGCATTCTTTTCAAGACCATGGGTATTTCCCATGACGTATTTCAACCTCGTGGTTGATCAGATCTTCAAGTTAACATACATCCCATCCAGGGGCATACCATTCAAGACCGTGGGCGTTCTCCACGAAGTTGTTCAACCTTTTGTTGGGCAAACCCAAGAAGTTTAATGCAAGATCCAGCCCGAGCAGAGGCATCTTCAGCAAAACCGTGAGCGTACCTCATGAAGTTGTTCAGCCTTTTGTTGAGCAAGATAAGACATCAAGACAAACTCAGCCCAGTCAGGGGCATCCTCTTCAGAATTCATGGGCGTAACCATGGAATCATTTCAGCAAAAATATGATCTCCAAACAAGACGGTGGGCGTACCCCGTTGACTCATTTCAATTTAATCTTCCTCTTGGGGGTTCCCCAATGAGTTGTACCCAGCAAGCGTGACTGTTGTCAATTGCCTTACTATCATCCTTTTGGTGATAGCCGAACCTGGTCAGTTCAACCTAGCCGGCATCCTTTTGGTGTTGGTAACCTTCAATTTTGTGTCGTTCTATAATCCTTTTGGTGATAGTAACCTGTGTGCGTCTGTTTCACTCCGTCATCCTTTTGGTGGGGGGTCTGTCACTTGGATTGGTGACAGATTGTGCGATAGTGTTTGCCCTATCATCCTTTTGGTGGTAGTGGCCGGTGTGAGTTTCGCTCCGTCATCCTTTTGGTGAGGGGTCTATCATAATCATTAATGATAGATTTGCGATAGTGTGTGTGAGTTTTGCTCCGTCATCCTTTTGGTGGGGGGTCTTTCATAGTCAATAATGATAGATTGTGCGATAGTGTGTGTGAGTTTCGCTCCGTCATCCTTTTGGTGGGGGGTCTGTCATAGTCATTAATGATAGATTGTGCGATAGTTTGTGTGAGTTTCGCTCCGTCATCCTTTTGGTGGGGGGTCTATCATAATCATTAATGATAGATTGTGCGATATTTGTTTGTGTTTGTTTCGCTCCGTCATCCTTTTGGTGGGGGGTCTATCATAATCATTAATGATAAATTGTGCGATAGTTTGTGTGAGTTTCGCTCTGTCATCCTTTTGGTGGGGGTCTATCATAATCATTAATGATAGATTGTGCGATAGTTTGTTTGTGTTTCGCTCCGTCATCCTTTTGGTGGGGGGTCTATCATAATCATTAATGATAGATTGTGTGATAGTTTGTGTGAGTTTCGCTCCGTCATCCTTTTGGTGGGGGGTCTATCATAATCATTAATGATAGATTGTGCGATATTTGTTTATGTGTGTTTCGCTCCGTCATCCTTTTGGTGGGGGGTCTATCATAATCATTAATGATAGATTGTGCGATAGTTTGTGTGAGTTTCGCTCCGTCATCCTTTTGGTGGGGGGTCTGTCATAGTCATTAATGATAGATTGTGCGATAGTATGTGTGAGTTTCGCTCCGTCATCCTTTTGGTGGGGGGTCTGTCATAGTCATTAATGATAGATTATGCGATAGTTTGTGTGAGTTTCGTTCCGTCATCCTTTTGGTGGGGGGTCTATCATAATCATTAATGAAAGATTGTGCGATATTTGTTTGTGTGTGTTTCGCTCCGTCATCCTTTTGTGGGGGGTCTATCATAATCATTAATGATAGATTGTCCGATAGTTTGTGTGAGTTTCGCTCCGTCATCCTTTTGGTGGGGGGTCTATCATAATCATTAATGATAGATTGTGCGATAGTTTGTTTGTGTTTCGCTCCGTCATCCTTTTGGTGGGGGGTCTATCATAATCATTAATGATAGATTGTGCGATAGTTTGTGTGAGTTTCGCTCCGTCATCCTTTTGGTGGGGGGTCTATCATAATCATTAATGATAGATTGTGCGATATTTTTTTGTGTGTGTTTCGCTCCGTCATCCTTTTGGTGGGGGGTCTATCATAATAATTAATGATAGATTGTGCGATAGTTTGTGTGAGTTTCGCTCCGTCATCCTTTTGGTGGGGGTCTATCATAATCATTAATGATAGATTGTGCGATAGTTTGTGTGAGTTTCGCTTCGTCATCCTTTTGGTGGGGGGTCTGTCACTTGGATTGGTGTCAGATTGTGCGATATTTGTTTGTGTTTCGCTCCGTCATCCTTTTGGTAGGGGGTCTGTCACTTGGATTGGTGTCAGATTGTGCGATATTTTTTTGTGTTTCGCTCTGTTATCCTTTTGGTGGGGGGTCTGTCACTTGGATTAGTGTCAGATTGTGCGATATTTGTTTGTGTTTCGCTCCGTCATCCTTTTGGTGGGGGGTCTATCATAATCATTAATGATAGATTGTGCGATATTTGTTTGTGTTTCGCTTCGTCATCCTTTTGGTGGGGGGTCTATCATAATCATTAATGATAGATTGTGCGATAGTTTGTGTGAGTTTCGCTCCGTCATCCTTTTGGTGGGGGGTCTGTCACTTGGATTGGTGATAGATTGTGCGATAGTTGTTTGTGTTTTGCTCCGTCATCCTTTTGGTGGGGGGTCTGTCACTTGGATTGGTGTCAGATTGTGCGATATTTGTTTGTGTTTCGCTCCGTCATCCTTTTGGTGGGGGGTCTGTCATGGTCATTAATGTCAGATTGTGCGATTGTGCTTTGCTCTACCATCCTTTTGGTGGTAGTAGCCGCGTGTGTTTCGTTCCATCATCCTTTTGATGATGACGAATTTTTGCCTATTATTCACAGTTTACTCAGAGGTTTACCTCATCCAGCATTTTCAACTCTCAAGCATCTCTCTTTCTTTCGGACAAATTCAGGGTCTTCTTTATATCTAATTGACTTTTACCTCAGTAAAACGAACGTTGTAGCATTTCATTCCCCTAGGTTTAAGCCTATTAGATAGGGGCATCTGTCATACCCTAAATTTGTCCTACCGATTTTCAAATATTTTTCGTTTTATATTTTTCCTTTATGTTTTACATTGCCCGCTTATTTTCTCGTTATTTAGACACATGTCTACTTGCCATCGGTTGTTTTTTTTAAATTTATTCTTTTTGACCAATTAAAGCGTGACACGTGGCCTAAAGGTTTTTGTGAATATTATTTTGATTCCAATTTCCTAACTTTTTTTTTAATATTTTTAATAACAATAAATTTTTAGTATATATTTTGTTTTGTTTGATAATTATAATAATAGCAATTAATATTGCCTTTTTTTAAATATCAATTTTAGTTTGTTTTTATATATTGTAAGTGTTTTATTTAATTGTTATTGTGAATATTAATATCTTTATATAGTTATAGTTATGTTTAGTTTGTATTATAATTATATGTTTTAATTTTAACAAGTATTGAAAAAGAAAATAATTAGAAAAAAAAAGAATCAGATTTTGAAGAGGAAATGTTTGGAAGGTGGGGTCTGGCCCATCGTGTGAGGCCCATTAAAGGCTGAGGGAGAGATTCAGCATAAAGCCCTTACTGTTCAGAGGGGAAAAAAACCCTAATTTCGAAGTTACTGTTCACTACCCCTTTTAAACCCTAAACGCCGCCGACCCCAATCCGAGAAAACCCTAATGGTCGCTAACTCACCCTTTCCTTCCTCCCTTAAACCGTTCCTCTTCACGAAGCCCCTACCATGATTCTCTTCTTCTTCGTATGATCGTCGCCATTTCCAAGTTTCAATCACAAATCCTTCACCGCCACCATCAAAAAACCCTAAATCGATTTACTGTTCATCGCCTCTGAAAAATCCGCCGCCCCCAATTCCAACACAAAACCCTAACCCTCAATGAAACCCTCACCGTCACCGCGAAAACCCACCAATTTCACCTTTGTTTGCAGCAGGTAACCCAACAAAGCTTCTTCTCCTCCCTTAATACAAACCAAGCCGCCGCCGCTTACCCTTCCCTCAGCTCCTTCCGTCCGAAACTACAAACGTTCAACATAAAACTTCACCATCAAACGTCTTACCATTTTTGAACTCACCAAAAGCTTACCCAAATTGTTACCATTTTTTTTCACGACTACGACACCATAACAGTTCCGCGACACAAGATTGAACTCGGATGGGTTGATGCAATATTTGTTGGATGCGTTTTCCTTTTGACGGGTTGTGAATACTTGATTAAAGCGGATGGGAACATGATGGCTATGGACAGTACTCAGTTTGCTTTGAGTTCGAATCTGAATGCGGCCTCAGTGCGTCATTGAACTTCGATTCCAACAGCGATTCGAGCTTATTTCGGTTTTCTTTCAACTGAGAAGCCAAAGATTGTTGTTAACTACAAGGATTGAAGATAAACAATTTGCAAGATGAAGAGATCTCTTCAAACGGTTCTAATGGAGATGTCTACTAGGGATGTTGATGTTATTGCTGGCCTATCATAAAATCTTTCAGCCGTGACTCACTTCTGATTTGAAGCAACTCTACAACAACAACTTCGATTTTGTGTTTAGGATGTCGCAACTCACAATGGCAACAACAGTGACATCATCAGATCATTATTCGCAACCTACAACTGAGCTCAACCTCGCCCATCTCGCATGCTCTCGTATCTGCTCCCAGCTAGGATGCGACATCCTCGGCTCGCAGTGACATAACAACCGCGTTCAGAAGTAGCAGCAATAACACATCAGGACGCAATAAACAATCTGTAAACTGATGCGCGACTGTATCCTGTTTTGGTTGGTTTATGCTTCCATTCGATCGTTAATTTGATATTTATTGTTATATTAGAGTTTGAAACTATAGTACTCAATACTGTTTGCGTAACATTGGAAGTTTGTTTTCTGTTAAGTTAATTTTCTTTAAGAGTTAAGCTGAGCTATTATAACTTGTTTTGTGTTCCAGCTATTGCATTGTCGCATTGCGGTTCGGTCTCGAACAAGTTTCTTATGGCGTTATTATTGTTAGGGTAGTGTGTGTTCACATTGCTGCTTGCACTTTGATTGTAATTTAGAGTAATAAATTATGTGAAGGTGTTGATTTTGTGAAAGGCAACCTTGCTGTCTGTTTTTATTTCTCGTGCAGATTTTGAAGAAGAGGTAAGTTCGGAGTCGCTGATGTTCGGGTTTGGAAGGAAACTATCACAGATTGATTTCAGATTTCTCCTTCGCAGTATATATAGCAAAGCTTCCGCAATACGAAGTTTATGCTGTCAACAGAGAACTCCTCACCAAACTGCAACCGTAACCGTCGGAAAATGACATTCTCACCATTTCATTAGTTGCTAGCAGGGATGTGTTAAGGCGACAAAGCTTGATCTGTTGCTCGGATTCTAGAAAGTGATCTTGTTCTGCTATGGAAACATGAGCTTGCAGCTACAATAATATTTCAGGGAGCAACTCGGTAGCCTCGGCATGAGGTTTCGGTTATGTCGTTTTTTGAATTGTTATCTGCCTTGGTATTAGCTTGATAATAGGTCCTAAGTCATTCTGTTTTTTTATAAAATTATGTGGTTGTTTGGGATTGGTTTGTATGCAGGTTACAGTATTACCAAGTTTCAAATTGTGCGATAATAAAACTGAATGGCATAGCAGCAGCAAGATGTTGTTATCATTTGTGTCTTCGATTCAACTTGGTTTTCGTCTATTATTATTATTCTAAGAGTTTTCTATTCTCTTTGTGTTATGATTATTTTGTGCAGGTTGCAAATCCGATTCAGGTTTTATCTAAACACATTCTTGTTGCATCCACCGCGGCGTTTCTATCACTTTTCTCGTCAGTGAACAGCCGCATGCGGTTAAAAAGGGAAACAACAAAAACTTCACAAGCACGACTCTGTTACGCAGCATAACAACAACATTCCAGGTACAATAGCCACCACACCAGGGTGGATGACGTAACAATAACGGCGACGGTTTCTCAGCAACTATGAGCGGTGTTGTTGAGCTTTAAATTGCCTTTTTATGGCGGAGTCCAAACTCAGTTGCGGTAGATGTCATCCAGAGCTCACTTGATTCGTAGAGTCCAACAAGGGTGTTAGTTTGTGTTTCTCAACCGTGGATATACAACAACAATCCGACTTCCAGTTGGTTGCGACACCGCCGAAAGAGAATCGTAAACAAGGATGAAGGAAGAGGGTTTGTGTTTCCATCTTTAGCAGGCCAATATGTAGAATTTCAGCAGCAACGTTGATGAAAGCGGTATCGGTAATCTTCAATTTATTTTGACAGAATGTTTTAAGTGAGTTTTAGGGTCATGTATTGATTTGATTGTAGCATTTCAATGATTATTCTGAATCAATTTATTGTTTCTGAAGTGCTTCAATTTGTGTGGTAACGGTAGCAGTGGATAAATGTGTGCATACCGCTTATTGTTCGAATCTTTGCACTTAACTTGCGTTTCATTTTGTTTTGGTTTTCACTAACATTTGATTAGATTTATGTGCTTCCCTCTTGTTGGTTGGTGTTATGAATCCTATGAATAATCTGTATGTAATGTTGGAGGCTAACAACAAATTACAAATTAAGACAGATTGCGATGAATTCGACATTGTTGGCTGCCTATTTGCTTGGGCATCCGTGACCGCGTCATTTACAAATTTGCAAAGATAAATTGTTGTTGCTCACTTCACGTTTGGGTTTTTGGTGGCTTGTGTTTTCAATTTTGTTGGATGTTGTTTGCTGGAGAGGAGGTGACGGCACAAAAAGCCAAATGCTTGAATTGTCTCCTTTAATTTCATAACTGATCCTTACTTTTCTTGCTGGTAGTCATATTGCTCATGGTGGCTTCTATAACTTAATTGGAATGTTAGAATTATTAGGTGGCAATTATTATTAATGACTAATATTAGGAATATTATTTTTGTATCACCATTTATTTGATTAATTTAAAGACAATTCAAAAATATTTTCTAAACAAAATCATGGACTATTTTAAAGTGTATTTTCAAAATATGATTAATTATACACTAATTTCTTAATCCAATTTATTCTCAACACACAACATTTTCTTAATCAATAACAAAAAAGAACTCTTAAGGTCTAGCATCTTTTGAGTTCTTGAATAATCACTATTGGGGCGTACGCCTTAGGTAGTACATTATTCGACTTTTCGCTTCAAAATACGCCCTTCAATTATTTAAACAAGGAAATGTCATTGGAGTCTAGCATTCCACGTGATACTTTTGTTGTTTATTCAAACAATATTTTATAAATTGAATCAAAATCATTCTTCTATTTATTAAGTAATTTATTTAATAAGACAAATTCAAAAATAGATTTTATTTTAAAGAGAAAAAACTTTGAAGCAATAATATTTCTTAAGCCTGTTTAATCAAATCATTTTTAGTTAGATTACGAAAAATTAAACTCTTGAAGTCTAGCACTTCTTGAGTTTTCGAATGGGTATTATTGAGGTGTACACCTTAAATAATGTTTTGTTCAACTTTTCGCTCTTTAAACATACTCTCTTTTTGGACAAAGAAATATCATAGGAATCTAGCATTCTGTGTGATGTTTCTGTTCATCCAAACATTTCCCGAATGAAAAAGTTGTCGTCGAGATCTAGCATCTCGATAATACCTCGATTAATTAGTTGTGGGACCGACGTCTCATTTACTAAATAATTGTCACTTTCAAATCCAATCTCATTTTCTCACCTCTTACCACGAATCCTTTTCATACCTTCATTCCGATACGAATTCCTTCAAACCATTTCAAAACCACTTCCTCAATTCAAACTCCGAAAGGAGGTTCTTGGAATCTAGCATTCCTTGAATCTTCGAATGAATAATTCTCGAGGCACGCCCTTGAGTTATTATTCACTCAACCTTTCGACTTCTTCAAACTTTTTCAAACACTCTCCTAAGGCGAGTGCTCGTATGCATTCGCAACCCACATTTCGTACACGCGTTCACAACTCCTCGTGGTTTTGATATTGGAGGCACCCTTAGGGACCAATATCATCACTCACAATCTAACCCTTGACACGTCGTCAAGTCGATTCCATCTTCGATCAAATCCTCGACACGTCGTCGAGCTACTTCGAAACAACTTCCTCTTTGCCTCACATTCCGTTTTTGATTCGATCCTCTCACAATGTTTTTTTTTAACCTTACGAAAGAAGGATATTCTTAGAATCTAGCATTCTTTGAATATTCGAATAAGTAACTCTCAAGGTGCGCCCTTGAGTTGTTATTAGTTTATTCTTTCGATTTCAAAACATCCAACTCTTTATCTTCAACTTATTCAGTCAATTCCCGAAAGAACTGAGTTTTTGGAATCTCGCATTGCTTGAATTCTTGAGTGACAAGCTCTTGAGACGCGCTCTTGGGTTGCTTGTCAGTCACTCTTTCGCCTCTTTCTCAAACTTCCAACCCATTCAACCTCATCCATTTCGTGGTTGTTACCATGAACTACGATTTCTCTGATTCTTCATTCTCGTCCGAATGTAAGATACGTACGCACAAGATTGCGAGATCTTGGCGAGTTACCTTCTACCCATTCCTCCCATTTCCCCGTCTTCTTTTCGTGGTTGTTACCACGAACTACGATTGCTCTGATTTTTCATTCTCGTCCGAATGTAAGATACGTAGGCACAGGATTGCGATGATCTTGCCGAGCACATTTCCCATTTTCTCCTCTATTCCACACTTCTATCTTCCTCCATTATTCCGTCAACTTTCCCATTTTTTCCCGTAGTCGAACTACGACGCTCTGATTTCTCATTCTCGTCCGAATGAGCATACGTAGGCACAAGGGCCCCAATCCTTGGCGTGCACCCCATCTTCTAACCACTTATCTCTCCTTAGTGTCTTTAACCTTTTAACCTACCAATTCTACCTTTATCATCGAGAAGAAAACAAGTAAACCTAGACAACGCTCCCCACAATTACCTTAAGAGGTTCTCGTCGAGTACGACGGACGTGAGGGGTGCTAATACCTTCCCCTCGCGTAACCGACTCCCGAACCCGGAACTTGGTTGCGACAGCCCTGTTCCTATCCCTTTCGTTTTTAAGAGGTTTTCTCGATATTTTCCTCTCCCATTTATTCGGGAAAAATAAAGTTCGGTGGCGACTCTGTTGAACCGCATTTCCACGCCTTTCGCGCGAGGGTCGCGTTCTCCGAAATGTCTCTGTGATTTTTCGAGGTGCGACATATGGCAATGACTGGAATGTGGATCAACAGGATGACGCTTTTTCAGGAAGAGGTATAGGACCTGAAGGCCCTATTGACCCAGTTCAGAGGATCAAAATGCTAGAAGAGCAGATGAAGGGTGTGGTTGATCAGAACTCCGCTGGATTAGATATGACTACTATGGGGTTGGTACTAGGGCTGAGGGTGTCATTGAAATTCAAGGCTCCAACATTTGACAAATACAAAGGGGATACCTGCCCTAAGGTCCACGTCCACTCTTATTACAGAAGGATGTCCGCATACTCGGATGATGAAAGGATGCTCATGCATTTCTTTCAGGATAGCTTGTCAGGACCGTCGCTTGAATGGTATATGGGGCTGGAGCCCACTCAGATCAAAACCTGGAAGCAGTTGGCTGATGCTTTCGTGACGCATTACAAATATAACAGCGATCTGGCGCCAAACAGGGTCCAATTGCAGGGTTTTTCACAGAAAAACGGTGAAAGTTTTAAAGAGTATGCGCAAAGGTGGCACGATATGGCAGCGAGGGTGCATCCTCCTTTAATTGAAAGGGAGATGAACGACATGTTCATTGGGACATTTACGGGGATGTTCTACAAAAAATTGTTTAGTGTGTCGTTGGGCAGTTTCTCAGATTTGATTCTTAAGGGGGAGATGATTGAGAACGGGATTAAGGTTGGAAGATTCCAAGCAGGTGAGTCTACCTCAGCAGGAGGTACAAGAAAGGCATTCGGTGGTAGACGACAGGGTGATACTAGTGCCGTGTTTGGTGGCAGGGGCAGGGGCAGAGGAAGGAATCGGTATGTTCAGCCTCAACAGATAGCCAGTGTTACTATCCCATTTCCTCAACAGAGGCAGCCACAACAGCAACAACAACCACAGCAGCAGCAAGGGAAGAATCCCGGTTAGAGAAGGGTACAGAATACGAGACCGAAAAGAGTGTTCGACGCACCTTCTTCCACGTATGCAGAACTTCTTCAGACCCTGCTAGGGTTGAACTTGGTTGAAAAGAGGACTTTGGCACCGCCTACAGGGTCGGTACTTCCTTATGGATATGATGCTAACAACCAGTGCGAATTCCATTCCGGGGCGCCCGGGCATGATGTAGAAGCTTGTCAGGCATTTAAACATAAAGTTCAGGACTTGTTGGACAGTAAAGCCATCAACTTTGGCCAAGTGGGACCCAATATCGTACAACAGCCCATGCCTAATCATGGGGCAAATGCTATCTTAACAGAAGAAAATTTCAACTTGGTGTTGGATGTTAATGAGTTGAAGACACCATTGAGTGAAGTGAAAAGCAGGTTGCTTAGAAGGGGAGTATTTCCGGGTTGTGATGAATACTGTTTAGAGTGCTGGACCCAGCCAGATGGTTGTAACGATTTAAAGCGGGGCATTCAGGCCATGATCGACGAAGGGACCTTGCAATTTGATCGAACTGCGGTTGAGAAGCCTGTGGAGGCATTATGTGAAGAGCAGAATGATATTGCAACGGTGACGATCCCGAGGAAGACTATAACGATAGTGGCGCCAGCCAAGCGGCCAACTATTACGATTACCAAAGCAGGGCCTGTTCCCTTTGAAAGTACGAAAGCTGTCCCATGGACATACGGATTAGAAGCATATTGCAACGGTGAAAAGATTGTGATGAATAGCCAGCCAGCAAGAGTTGTTGATAATGTTGTTGGTACGGGGGGCATGACCCGTAGCAGGAGGATCTTTACTTCACCTGAAATAGAAGTGGAGAGGTTGGCCAAAGGTAAAGCCAAGGTAAGTGAAAGCGGGCCTTCTCAGTCGAAAGAAAAGGACACGTCGCTCAAGGACGTAGAGGAGTTCATGAGACTAATCCGCAAGAGCGACTACAAAATTGTTGAACACCTACAGCAGATGCCGTCGAAGATCTCTATCTTGTCGTTGTTGTTATGTTCTGAGGCGCACCAGAACACCTTGCTAAAGATTTTGGATACGTCATTCATACCCCAAGAAGTTTATGTAAATCAGTTAGAGGGGGTAATGGCGCATGTCAACACTGGACATAGCCTGGGCTTCACAGATTTTGACCTAACACCTAAGGGTCGAGAGCACAACATGGCCTTGCATATATCGGTGGAGTGCCGGGGCACGGTAATGTCGCGCGTATTGGTGGATATTGGGTCGTCGTTGAATGTATTGCCAAAGAAATCCATGATGAAATTGGACATACGAGGAGTTATTTGCATGCCCAGCGATTTGGTGGTAAGGGCGTTTAACGGAACGAAAAGATCAGTGTTTGGGTCGATAACATTACCGCTGCAGGTGGGGCCAAAAATTTTTGATACCGAATTCTACATCATGGAGATCCATCCAGCTTATAGCTGTCTTCTCGGGAGCCCATGGATCCACGCTGCAGGGGCCGTAACGTCCACATTGCATCAGAAGCTGAAGTACATGGTGGGTGACAGTGTTGTTACCGTTTGCGGGGAGGAGGATATTTTGGTCAGTCACCTGTCATCATTCAGATATGTGGAGGTCGACGGAGAAATACATAAGACACCTTGTCAAGCCTTCGAAGGGTTACAGATCAAAGACAAAGCTCAGGGTTCCAGCAAAATATCAGATGTGGCAGTGTCATCCTACAAAGAGGCTCAGGCTTTAGTGCAGACTGGTGAGACTAAAGGCTGGGGGCAGGTGCTGGAGATTCCCGTGAAGAATGATAAGTTTGGGCTAGGGTATCGACCGACATCGTCAGCGTCGTCTTCAGGAGCGCCCAGGTTCAAGGGACCAATCACGATTACGCCGAGCGGGGTGTGCTTTGAGACTATCAACGCTATTTTCGATGCTGAAGACGGAGATAGCGACTGCGATAAGGACGCGTGGATCAAGCCAAGCGTGCCAGGACAAAGTCTCTGCAACTGGTCCATCCGGGAAACTGTCCCAGTGACTTTTAAATAGTAATGATTTGTTCTATCAATTGTTGAACAATCCTATGTCCTACCCGGGGCATAGTGATTTTACATTAGGGCTACTTGATTATGTGTATTGCACTGTTTTAATCATGAAATAAAGGCGTTTTTTCATATTCAAATATTGTGATCCCTGTTTTTCTTGTTTTTTACTTTAACAATGAATGGCAACGTGGTTATTTGCTTTGTTGGCGTGTTGAAGCGTTTAACCATTTCCTTTGCAGGACTAATATTTCAGATGACATCTCATACGAACCGCCTAAGACTCGTTTCGACTTCGAGCACCCGGTATTCCAAGCAGAGGAAGAGATTGTTGAGGATAGCGACCTGCCAGAGGAGCTGACTCGTTTGTTGAAACAGGAAGAGAGAATCATTCTGCCTCACCAGGAGGAAATTGAGATTATCAACTTGGGGTCGGTAGAAGTTGTGAGAAATATCCGTATAGGGGCTGCGCTACAGAGCGACGTTAAGCAAAGGCTGATTGAGATACTGCGAGAGTATGGTGATGTATTTGCTTGGTCGTACGAGGATATGCCTGGGTTAGATACGGACATGGTTGTGCACCGTCTACCGTTGCGAGAGGAATGTCCGCCTGTTAAACAGAAACTCAGAAGAACCAGACCAGACATGGCTGTGAAGATCAAGGAGGAAGTTCAAAAACAGTGGGATGCTGGTTTCCTAGCTGTTACCACTTATCCGTCATGGGTCGCTAATATAGTACCAGTGCCAAAGAAAGATAGTAAAGTGCAAATGTGTGTAGACTACCGTGATTTGAATAGGGCTTGCCCGAAAGATGACTTTCCACTTCCTCACATTGATGTACTGGTTGATAACACTGCTCAGTTCTCTGTATTCTCCTTCATGGACAGCTTCTCGGGCTACAATCAGATAAAAATGGCGCCAGAAGACATGGAGAAAACAACCTTCATTACCCCATGGGGAACATTTTATTACAAAGTGATGCCCTTCGGATTGAAGAACGTTGGGGCAACATATCAACGTGCTATGACGACTCTCTTTCATGATATGATGCACAAAGAGATCGAAGTTTATGTTGATGATATGATTGCTAAATCCCAGACGGAGGAGGAGCATTTGGTTAATCTGGTGAAACTGTTCAAAAGGCTTAGGAAGTTCAGGTTGAGACTGAACCCTAACAAGTTCACCTTCGGGGTGAGATCGGTTAAACTGTTGGGGTTTATTGTGAGCGAAAAAGGAATAGAGGTTGATCCTGCGAAAATAAAAGCAATACAAGAAATGTCGACGTCTAAAACAGAAAAAGAAGTGTGTGGGTTTTTAGGGAGGTTGAACTATATCGCCCGGTTCATATCTCACCTAACTGCGACATGCGAGCCGTTATTCAAGTTTTTGAAAAAGGATCAGGTGTTGACCTAGAATGAAAATTGTCAAAAGGCGTTCGACAAGATAAAAGAATACTTGCAGGAACCTCCTGTTTTGATACCCCCAGTGGTCGGGAGACCTTTGATTATGTATTTGACGGTTCTTGAGGAAAGTATGGGTTGTGTTCTCGGTCAACACGACGAGACCGGATGTAAAGAGCATGCGATCTACTATTTGAGTAAGAAGTTTACCGACTGTGAGTCCAGATACTCAATGCTCGAGAAGACTTGTTGCGCGCTAGCCTGGGCCGCCAAACGTTTGAGGTAATACATGCTGAATCATACAACCATGCTAATTTCAAAGATGGATCCAATCAAATATGTGTTTGAGAAGCAAGCACTCTCCGGAAGAATTGCCCGATGGCAGATGGTGTTAACCGAATACGATATACAATATGTCTCGCAAAAGGCTATTAAAGGTAGCGTTCTGTCTGAGTACCTTGCGGAGCAGCCTGTTGAGGACTACCAATCGATGAGGTTTGATTTTCCTGACGAGGATATCATGTACCTGAAAATGAAATATTGTGAAGAACCGTTGTCGGACAAAGGACCAGAGTTGGGTTCCAAGTGGCAGTTGATATTTGACGGAGATGTAAATTCCTATGGTAGCGGAATAGGTGCAATTATTACTACTCCTCAGGGGTCGCACATCCCCTTTACTGCCCGATTGACCTTTCCCGTTACCAATAATGAGGCTGAATATGAGGCTTGCATCATGGGTCTGGAAGAAGCTATTGATTTGCGAATCAAACATCTGGATGTGTACGGAGACTCAGCTCTAGTGGTGAATCAGATTAAAGGAGAATGGGAGACACGTCAGCCCAATTTGATACCATATATGAATTATGCAAGGAGATTGTTGCCTTTCTTTGACAAGGTGGAATTGCATCATGTGCCGCGAGCAGAAAATCAAATGGCTGACGCCCTGGCGACATTGTCTTCAAGGTATAAATTTAACTTCTGGAACGAGGCTCCCCAGATTGTTATCTCTCGGCTTGATAGGCCTGCATTCATATTTGCTATTGACGAGGCTCCCGATGGTCAACCTTGGTACCTTGACATCCAGAATTTCCTGAAGAACAAGGAGTGTCTGGCTGGGGCATCCAGTCGAGATCAGAAGACTCTCAGGAGATTGGCTGGCAATTTCTATTTGAACCCGGACGGTGTCCTATACAAAAGAAATCACGATTTGGTGTTGCTACGCTGTGTAGATGAGAAAGAGGCGAAGTTGCTCATGGAAGAGATACATGAGGGTACATTTGGTACACATGCTGGTGGGCATGCTATGACAAGAAAACTTCTGCGGGCAGGTTACTATTGGCTAACTATGGAAACAGACTGTTTCAAGTTTGCAAAGAGGTGTCATAAATGCCAGATTTATGCGGATAAGATCCATGTGCCTCCAAGTCCTCTGAATGTGATGTCATCACCGTGGCCCTTCTCGATGTGGGGGATTGATATGATTGGCATGATTGAGCCTACAACATCCAATGGACACCGGTTCATCTTGGTGGCAATTGATTACTTCACCAAATGGGTGGAGGCAGCATCATATGCCAATGTCACCAAGCAAGTGGTCGCCAGATTTATCAAACGAGATATTATCTGCAGATATGGAATCCCTGAGCGGATTATCATCGACAACGGTTCAAATTTGAATAACAAAATGATGAAAGAGCTGTGTCAGAATTTTAAGATTGAACATCACAACTCTTCTCCTTACCGACCTAAGATGAATGGCGCTGTTGAAGCGGCCAATAAGAACATAAAGAAGATTGTCCAGAAGATGGTTGTGACGTATAAGGATTGGCACGAGATGCTACCTTTCGCTTTGCACGGTTATCGTACGACGGTACGCACATCAACCGGGGCAACCCCTTTCTCATTGGTATACGGGATGGAGGCAGTGTTACCGTTAGAGGTAGAGATTCCTTCCCTGAGGGTTTTACGTGATGTCCAACTTGACGAGGCAGAATGGGTTAAAGATAGACTGAATCAGCTCAGCTTAATGGATGAGAAGAGACTGGCTTCTTTAGCATACGGTCGGTTATATCAGAGTCGGATGAAGAAAGCTTACGACAAGAAGGTGCACCCTCGAAACTTTCAGACGGGCGATCTTGTTTTGAAAAAGATTCTCCCACCACAAACAGCTCACAGGGGCAAGTGGACTCCTAATTACGAAGGTCCCTACGTTGTCAGAAAAGTCTTCTCTGGAGGAGCCTTGCTACTATCCACCATGGATGGTGAAGACTTTACGTCTCCTGTGAATTCGGACGCAGTTAAAAAATACTTTGCTTGAAAGTGACCCGCTGGACAGTAAAAAGAGAGTCCAGGAAAAAATGGGGCATCCCGGCGAACCATAAAAAATGAATAAAAGTTTCGGGAAAAAGTTAGGGATAAAATTGAAAAAATGTACACCCGCAAAGTCGAAAACCTGAAAAGGGCGACTTCGGCAAAAAAGGGTATCCCGGTGAATTGAAAACCCGCAAAGGGCGATCCACGCAAAAGTTAGGGATTGAAAAAGCAAATGACTGCGGTCCGGATTTGATACGGCATTACTCAGTGGTTTGGGAGTACTTGGGGGGCCGTCTATCCAAAAACAATCTCTTCCGAAGATTGAGTACCGGTAAAGCGCAGAGTCAGGCGAGTCATAGGAGGATCAGCTCATGGTGTTTGTTTGTACCACGTCGCCGACATGTATTGTTTTGTATTTTTATTTATGCTGCTTGTGCATATATGTATGTGTGTGCGTACGTAACTTCCTCTTTTCAGGAGTTGCATCCGGTGTATAAAACTTTGCCTATTCATAGGCCCGTTATCAATAAAATATGATTTTCAGTACTTGATGCTTGTTCTTTACTGTTTTGTTTGTGAAAGACGCCGATGTTTTTGATAAACTCGCACTTGCATAATCTTGCTGGCCCTTGCCAATAATTGCTAAAACTTCGAATTGACTGAAGTAATGTCGCGGATGCTAACCCGGATAGAGGCGGTTGTATAGGCCTGTTTTGTCTCGTTTGTGTTTTGCAGGGTTCTTACCTTTGGAGCAAACAGTCAGGGATTGTATTCCCCAGCCAAATCGCTGGACGTTAGAGCCTGATTCCAGTTGATGTCATTCCCCAGCAAGTCGAAATCAGTATCCCTTGCAGAGGTTGCGCTCCCTAGTGAGTCGGACATGTGTAGGATCAATCCTCAGCATGGGAGATTCCCGCAGTGTTTAACCAAGCCTCAGTTGGTTCAGAAGGGCTATCCCCACAGAAGATGGTTTTCTTTCTCCTCACAGGTTGTCATGCCTTTGACAGGAGGATTGTCCCCAGCGGAGTGTTAGCTCCGAGTTTGTAAACTATGCCCAGACAGCTGTCTCCCAGAAGGGTCGCTTCTTCCCCAGCTGAGTTACTCTTCCCAGCAGGTGTTGTTTTGTCCTCCCGATGGAAATTGGTGTTTAATCTCTCCTCGGCAGAGTTGGTTGTATTTCCGGCATTTATTTTACCAGACTACTTTACGATACCTGTTCGTCCCCAACAGGGTGGTATTTGTCCTCAACAGCCGTGTTGAAACAAGCTTGTCAGAGCCTCCCCCAGCAGCCTGAACCTGCATTTGCATTTGCATATATTATCATGTTTGCATCTACCCAAAAAATGCGTAGCATTTCCATGTCGTTGTCGAACATACGCATTTTGAAACATAAATCAGGTTGGTTAACCTTTTGCTTTCAGGTGTGTTTCTCAGCAGGAGTATGAAGTTACAGCTCAGATCTATTACCAGACGATCGAGGTCTCGCCGTGAGACATGTGATGATACAGTTCTTGTTATTATTCCCCACAGAGTTACTGGTTGAAGTTTCTCTTATCCGACCAGCGGAGTGTTTCTTCCAGGTTTGCTATCACGGCAGCATTTCAGGGTATCATGAATCAAGATTTCAGAAATGGTCACTTGTTGTCAAAATGAGTGTCGGGCAGTTATTTTCAGAATATCCCCAGTGGAGTTAGCTACTGCAAAGAATATGCAAAGAAGCTATATCCAGATGAACTTTCCTGTGTTCAGATAGATGACTTTTCCCGTATGAAGCAGGCGGATGCACTTTCCTGTAATCAGACAGATGACTTTTCTCGTATGAAGCAGGCGGATGAACCTTCCTGTGTTCAGGAAGATGTATTTTCCCGTATGAAGTAGGCGGATGCACTTTCCTGTAATCAGACAGATGTATTTTCCCGTATGAAGCAGGCGGATGCACTTTCCTGTAATCAGACAGATGACTTTTCCCGTATGAAGCAGGCGGATGCACTTTCCTGTGTTCAGACAGATGACTTTTCCCGTATGAAGCAGGCGGATGCACTTTCCTGTAATCAGACAGATGACTCTCTCGTATGAAGCAGGCGAATGAACCTTCCTGTGTGTCCGGCAGATGACTTTTCCCGTATGAAGCAGGCGGATGAACTTTCCTGTAATCAGGCAGATGACTTTTCCCGTATGAAGCAGGCGGATGAACCTTCCTGTGTTCAGGCAGATGTATTTTCCCGTATGAAGCAGGCGGATGGACTTTCCTGTAATCAGGAAGATGACTTTTCCCGTATGAAGCAGGAAGATGAACTTTCCTGTGTTTAGGCAGATGATTTGCCTGTATGGATAGGCCGATGAGTTTCCTGTGATTAGACCGAAATGTTTCCCCAGTAAAGTCGACGAATTTTATTGCCTATGATTGATAAGACCTCCTCGTGTTGATGGAAGGCGACCAACTCACCTCCCGCGGAGTAGCCGGGATTTCTCCGTGTTGACGGGATGTGGAGTCCTGACGTGGACAATATCTCTTCGGGTTGACGAAATGTGAGTCCTGACGTGGACCGATTAGTGTTTAGTTGTGATTTGGCAAAATTTGTGCATCTTCTTGTATTGACAAGTAGTCCAGTGGGGGACGGAGGCATTCGGTGCCTGTGGCGTTACACAGGTGGTTGATGTTGGAATCAGAGTTATTATCAGACGTTGAATCAGGTGTTGTCGTAACAACCAAGTTCAGTTGGTGGATGTCGTTCCCCAAGCAGTTGTGCAGTTTATTTCTGCGGTTGGCAAATTTCCGGGTTTCTTGGTATTCAACCGTCTCGTACCTCGATTGTTTGAAGGTCGTTCGCTCTTCACCCAGTCGGGTCCAAGCCGTTTGAATAGGGGCAGCTGTTGCACCCCAAAATTTGCCCAACCTTTTCTTGCCTGATTTATGTTTCATTGCATTTCATTTGCATAGTTACATCATATACACAGTCTAATCATTTGCATATCATAGCATAGCATGCCTCCAACAAGGGATCAAGGTGTCTATCAAAACAAGAGCTTAGCAAGGTGTGTTATCCAAGAGGAGAAGTCTTCCAGGCCCTCAAGAAGTGATTTGAAGTCTTGAGAAGTTTGAGTGCCCACAGGTGGATTTTTCTCCTAACTTGAGGTGTATTGAAGATCATCAACATGGGGTTGTGTATTTAAGGTGTGTATGGATCTCATGGGATGCCTAGAGAGCCCTATTGAAGCTTAGACAAGTCATTGTACCAAGCTCAAGAACCACAGTTGAGGTGTGTACAAGTAGGGTTTCATCTGGGTAACCCTAGGTCAAGAAGAGTAAAGGAAAGGCATCAAGACCTATCTCTAAGTCATGGAAGTCATGGATTGATATTTTGAAGCATATGTATGGATGATTCAAGATCAATTTCAAGAGAATCAAGAGTGGTTGGAGGTGTTTGAGACAGGGTTCCTAGGGTAAAATCCCATGTATAGCACTGGACTTCCAAGCCACATAAGTCAAAATACAAGTTTCTAATGGATTCTTGGCCAACATGAAACCTGTATAGCTTCTCAATATCTTTAATTTGAGTACTAGAAGTCTTCAAGTAGATTTGTAGAACTCACGTTATGGTTCTTGCAAGTTACAGGTCACCAGAGGACACTGAAATTTATCTGTGAAAGTTACTTGACTTCCAAGCAACTTTTTCCCCTCAAGGAGTTTTCAAATGGATTCTTGTCCAACATAATAGTTTTAGGGCTTGATCTTACCTTTAATTTGAGTACTAGAAGTCCTCAAGAAGATTTGTGGAACTCAAGTTATGATCTTGGCAATCTAGGGGTATTTTGGGAAAGTTGAATTATAGGTCATTTTTCAACATAGGTCAAAATCTCTATCTTCCACTCCTCAAATTAAAAAATGTTCAACATGAGATGTGCTTAGAATGGTGTTTCTAGGTTAGATATGAAGTCATGGTGAGTTGAATGGGCTTATTTCACAAAGTGCCCCAAAATGGCCTAAAAAGGGAGATTTTTCAAATAATTCAAGAGAGGGAAAAATGATTTTTTGACTTGCAAGGCATGAACATGGCATATGGGTAGTCATTTTGAATGGAAATTGAATTTCAAACACATTGGCAATGCCACAATTTTGAGATGAGCCATTATTTTATGATTTGCCTTGAAGAATGCTTTCTTACATCATAAGTAACATTTGCAAAACACTCCTTTAGATCAGAACCAAGGCTCTAACCCTCACCAATCATTTCAAAATGTCATTTGGGGAGAAATTGGATCAGAATTGAGCTGCTGAAGCAAGCCTAAACCAACTGTCATGTGCAAGCTTCTCATGAAAGTTTCAAATGCAAGAGAAATTGAATTTCTCACATGGATCATTCCAGATCATTCTAGAGCTTTCTAACATGTTCTATATAAGGATTATAACTGATTCAGTTAGTTTTTTGGCCAAGAACTATGAAGAATTGAGAGAGAGCAAAGTGAGTTTCTTCATTGCAAATCAAAATCGTGTTTGGTGATTGGGAGGGATTCAAAGCAATTCATTGCATACAGAAGATCCACAAGGCATCATTGATCGTGTCTGGAGAAGATTGAAGGTGATTTGAAGGAATTCTATCTCTGTTCATCAAATTTTCATAGGTTTGTAAATTTCATCCCATAGCATGATTTAGGTAGAATTGTTAGGATTTAGATGCATAAATAGATTGTAGACACGGCTAGGGTCGTTTCTGGTAGGAAAAATTGGTGTTTAGAGACAAAATTAGGTTGGACCAGTTTTCTTGTGAGTATCATATCTAGCTGTTCTTGGAGATTTAAGCATGGTTGAGTAGTTAAGATTAAAGCCTGAAGCACGTAGATGAGATTAGGGCTTTTAATTTCAAGAATCGTGCCACTTGAGGTTGGACACCATGGATGAACTTTGGATCGGATTCCACTTTAGGGGACGAATCAATAAGATTGGACATCACTATTGGATTCAGTGAGAAAAAGCGAGTTGATTAGGGTGCTTAGGTTTGAGTTTTTGTGGGTTTTCATGGAGTTGATGTTTGGGGACGACGGTGGCGCCACCTCCGGCCACCGTCTGGTTCACTTTCCCTCCCAGAATTTGAAATGGAGAAGAAGACTGCTTAGCCATTAGATGAGGGCTTTGACCTTGACTGAAGTTGGATCCCACGGCCACGATTCATTCTCAGCTTGTGAAGAAAGTCTGAACACAAGCGAAACGCCCCGTTTCATTTAATATTTTAACTTAGGCTTAGTACAAGTTTTGCTATCCACACCCCATTTTGAAGCCCATTCGAACTAACACAGGATTCTATTGCTATTTGCCACAGAGTTTTTTCTTTTTCCTTTAATTTTCTGATTGTATTTTGTTGTTGGTTTGGGCTCATAGCGCGCTCGCTAATGACACCCCCTCCTGGGCCCAACTCTGATTTATAACTTGGATCAATTGCTATTCATCACGCCTGTTTGTCAATTTCCTCTTATTTTCTTTTATTTTCATGTTTTGCATATGGTTAGAGATTAATTCATAATAAATTGAAAAATGATCATTTTAGGATGAGACTTTTTTCCCTAGTTCCTTTAGGATCTCTAGAATTTAATGAAACCAAAAAATATTGATTTCATGCATTTTTTATTTTATGGCATATTTTACCATTTTTATGCTTTTATTTTACATTTGTTTGATACTTCATTTTCCTGAATTTAGTATGAGAGTTTGGTGAGGAATTTTTTAGTGATTCTTGTGAGGTTGATTAGATTAGGGAAGCATGTACCCTTAGGAATTTTTTCATATTTTTTTGATTAAAATTTAGGTTAGTTTGAGAGGTGAATAGGAGAGGTGTTAGAATTAGGGTTTTAACATAATTAGTTGTAGTTTAGGGCATAGTTTGGGGACTTAGGGTTTGATTTAGGCCTTGGGATTTATATGGGGTATTGGGTATAGGGTTAGGTTCCCTTAGAAATTTACTTAGGATTTTATATTGAGTTTTAGCATTTTACTTGATTTTTGTAATTGGTGTGATGTTTGTGGGTTTTCCCCTTGGATGTTTGGTTTGGTTACTTTGCTTGGGCTGTCTTAATTAGGCTTTGGGCTTGGGTTTGGCTTGATGGAGCTTCTAGAGGAATTTAGGATGCTTGGAGATAAAGCTGGGGCTTGGTCATGAAGGTCTTTCCTTGTGAAGATTTCTTGTCAGGAGCTTAGGGATTAGGGCATGTAGGAAGAGCTTCAGAGTAGACTTGTTCTTCTTTCAAACATAGAGAGCTTCTTGTGCCTCTATTCATTCCTATGACACAAATTCCTTTTAAAGTATTCACATACCTCCCTTGGAGGGATGAGTGACATACTTTAGAAGTAGAACTTTGAGGATACCTGTCTCTTATAATGTTAAGTGCTTAGGGGCTTCCTTTGGTTGTCACTAAGTTTCTTAACATTTCAACTTAATCTGTTAATTGATTCTCTCTTGGAGATGGAGCTTGAAGATATGAGCTTATTTGAAGCTTGAAGATTGTTGAAGATTGAAGATGGGGTCTTGCTTGAAGAGGTTGTTACTGTCAATTTGCTATCAGGAGCTTGCTGGAGGATTGGAGCTAGGGTTTACTGTTGCTTTTGAGTTGGGGTTTTCTATAGCTGTGGAGCTTGACTGTTTAGGCTTGAGGAGCCTTATTTGAAGTGTGCTTTCTCTTCCTTGAAGATTGAAGATTATTGAAGTTTGAAGGTTCTTGCTGTTGCTGTCAGAGCTGCTGTTTGCTGTAGGAGTTTGGTGCTGCTGCTTAGGCTGCCTCCTCTGCTTTGGGGTTTTGTTTTCTGTATTGTTTGTTGGCTTGTTCAGCTTGCCCCATAGGTTTGAAGTGAATGTTGATTCACTTTGCCTGTTGTTTTCCCAAGTTCGAGGTTGAGTGGGACTCCCTTGCCTCGCTTGTACTGCTGCATTGCATGCATTTTACTGTATTTTCTTGCTTTCTTTTCTGTTTATCCCCTAGGATCTCTGATTTCCTATGTGCAGGAGGGAATTATGATAGACATTAGGATTCTTATCCATGCATGACAACATTAGGTTAGTTTTTTATTCCCTTTTCAACTCTAGGCTTTTTAGAGCTTCTTTCTCTTCTTATCTCAAACAACTCAAAAACACAGTAATAAGGCTAATCGATGTCGTACGTTACGGGCCTTAAGCTATTTGAGAAAGGGTTGCTGGAGAGTTTCTTTCCAGTAGTCTGGCTGTTTAGTGTGGTACCCTTTGGGTGACACGCGACGTAGTCACTCTCAAATCATAGTCTCTAGTGCGTCAGAGATTGCAAACAAATTAAAAAACACTTCTTTCGTTAAAGATTCAAAACAAATATCAAGGTGTCATTTTTGTCCGCTTGGACTCTTAATCAAGAAAAACCTTTTTCAGAAGGATAAAAAACAATCAAGACAAACCTGAGTCTTTCGTAGCCCGAACTACGTTTGCTCTGATCTTTCATGCTGTATGAAAGTACGTAGGCATAGGATGCCATATCCTAGCAAGCCACCTTCCCCTCCTTACCCGTAGTTAGGCGAACTACGTAGACTCTGACTTTCCCATTGCACGAGGGAATACGTAGGCATAGAGCGGTGAAGCTCTATCGAGTCTCTTTTCTCATTTTCTTTTCTTTTTAACCCAGACCTGTAGAGTAGATAGAATAACAATCCGTACTAGAAAACAAGCGTGGATCCCGTCGAGTACGGCGGACGTGAGGGGTGCTAATACCTTCCCCTTGCGTAATCGACTCCCGAATCTAGGAATTTGGTTGCGATGACCATTCCTTTCATGTTTTGCGTTAGGTTTACTCTGAGCGTTTCCTTTCCCTCCGTTGGGATAAATAACGCACGGTGGCGACTCTTCTGTCATAGTCGGCGCCGATTTTCGCAGTAGCGACAGAATGCATACGATGTGATTGTTGTTGATTGATCATTTGCTTGTCTTGCTTGAGTCTCAAGAATTGTATGGTTGAGATGCACTTGTGGTGGTGGTTTCCCCACACTTTTTCCTCCCTCTTTTCTTTGTGTGTGCTTCTTAGGATAACACCATTCTTTTATGATGATTGATGGTTGATGGTTGTAGGAGGTTGCTTCTCCCATTTCATCTCATCTCTTGTTGACTTGTTTAAGTCATTCTCTTGTTGCCTTCTTATATTTGTGTTTGCATCTCTTATTGCATTGACTTGGTCAAGTCACTTTCATCTTTCATTTCTCATTTCCTATGTGATTGAATTGCTATGTGTTTACTTGGTCTTTTGCTATGATCCCTTAGGATTCCTAGTCCCTCTGTTTAAGATGGGAGTAGGAGAGACATTAGACTTTCAATCCTTTGCATGATAACATTAAGTAGTTCCCTTTTCAATCCCAACTTTAGGAGCATTTTGCATGATAACATTACGGTTGATCTAGTTTCCCCTTAGAGTTTGTGTCTTCTCTTCTCATATCTTAACTTTCATAAGACACTTAATAAAGGTTAATAAATGTTGTACGCTACGAGCCTTAAGTACTTGAGGAATGATAGTTGGGGGGCCTCCTCTTATACTGTCTAGAGTGTTTAGCGTATGCCCTTTGGGCGATATACGACGCATTCGCTCTCAAGTCATAGTCTTTAGTGCAACATGAGTTACAAACTTAACTCAATTCACTTCTTATTTAAAAAACACAAAACAAAACATCAAACCTTTTTATCCTTCGGGATTGTTCGAAAATCATTTTCAGAAAGAGTGTGTTAAGTCTTGGTTCTACCGCAAACAGGCATCGTCCCTAACTGCTAGAACTACGTTTAACCCTACTCAGTAAAAACACTTAACCAACCAGTGGCCGTGTTAGCCTGAACTACGTTTGCTCTGATTTCTCATACCAGATGAGGATACGTAGGCACAAGACGGTGATGTCTTGGCAAGCAACCTTCCCCACCTTCACCCGTAGTTTCTTGAACTACGTTGACTCTGACATTCCCATTGCACGAGGGAATACGTAGGCATAGAGCGGCGATGCTCTATCGAGTCTCTTTTCTTTTCTTTTGTCCTTGTGAGGCAACCTTTTGATAGTTTTTACATCCTTTTAGATAGACAAGAAGCATGGATCCCGTTGAGTACAACGGACGTGAGGGGTGCTCATACCTTCCCCTTGCGTAACCGACTCTCGAACCCAAGATTTGGTTGCGATGACCTGTCTTTTCCCTTTTTCGTAGGTTTTCTCTTATCGTTTCCTTTCCCTCTCTTTGGGATAAATAACGAACGGTGGTGAATCTTCTGTCTTTTCCGGCCCCTTTTTTCAGCGATGCGACACTTGGTAAAGGTAATTTTGGGAGGACCAGCTGGAGAAAGTTGGGCTTGGGAGCGTGAGGATCAGATGAGGGAGTCGTATCCGACTCTATTTCCTTGAAGTAATTTTTGAGGGCAGAAATTCCTTTAAGTGAGGGAGAGTTGTAACACCCCAAATTTATTGGAATATTTATTTAATTTATTTAAATATGAATATTCGTATTTTTGGTGATTTTCGGTGGTTGGTGTGAATATTGAGAATTATGAATTTTGGGTTATTTATTTAAAATAATAGTATATAATAGGAATATATTGGTATTTTTATTAATTTAAATAAATATAAGTGAATTAAGTACAAAATGGACATTTGAGGAGGAGTTAGTGAGGGTGAAATTGGAAAGCCCATTTTAAAGACCCAAAGTTAGGTTTAACTAAAAGGAATTTTGAGGGAATTAGGATTCATTCGTGTTAGACCCTGAAAAGAGAAGAAATAGAGGCCAGAGCTCTGAGGAAGAGGATTGAGGCAAGGTTTCGCGAGGCTTCCAAGAATCAAGGAGAAAGGCTTAGAGTCGGCAATTAAGGTATTGGGAGTATTGCCTTTATTATTTTCAATATGTGATTCAATGTGTTTAAAGGTGATTTACGGGTTTAGGGGTTTTTGAGTATTGAATTGTTGTTACCTTTCTGATGGTGAGTTCATTGAGTTTGAGGGATTTGAACTGATGGTCTCATAGGTTTGAGGATGATTTTGAGATAAGGGAAATTAGGCCTTCGTGGCCAAAATCTGTTGAGGTTTTAACCGTATAGGGATTTGAACTGATGGTCTGATAGGTTTGAGGTTGATTTGGGTTTAAAGGAAATTAGACCTTCGTGGCCAGAATCTGTTGTTGAGGTTTTAACCGTATAGGGTAATTGATTGTGAGAACTTTAATGACTATGGTATAATTGTACGAAATTATGGGAATTGGAGGCATAAATATGATACAGGATTAGCCTAGTAAGTCGTAGATTTTGTGCCAATATCGCTGCAATACCTTAGGAATGATTTAGGGATGTTTTTAGGGAATTGGGGAAGGAAATTGTAGAGGTTTATGGTCTGGTTATGGTGGTGGTGCGTAACAGCGATTTTCTGTAATCGCGAGTTCGCACGGCGAACATTCGCCCCAGACCCGCACAACAAACTTGCTAGTGAACGTAGAAGAGTTTCATGAATTCTGATCTTGTGCAGTGATATCTTGATGTTTTGATGTTGTGATTGTCTGGATGAATTACCATGAGTATAATTTTGATTTTTATGAGATTAATACATGACTGTATGATGAATTCCCATGAGTATTTGTGATGATTTATGATGTTGATTTCATGAGGTTTTGATGATTTTATGATGACATGATTATTATGATGATTTTGATGAATGATGATGCACCTAATGAGATTATTATGAGGATGATATTGACGTCTGCATCATGCATTGATATGCATTCCGGACTTCGGTCCAGGACCTTGATTATTGTGGCTTCAGTCCCATTATGTTGATGTGAGGTATTTTGTTGTGCTCCGGTTCTTGTGTAGAATCGACCATACTGTTGTGGATCTATGGAGGGATGATGGCCCAGTGTCCACCGAATTTTGTTGATTGGTACCACATGCATGAGTCTTGTTGCATTTGCATTTATGTGACAATTTGGTGTAATTTATAATGTTGTGGCCTTTGATGTTCCTTTATGATTCTGATGATGTTAGATATGAAAATGACGCCATTTTATATATTGATTCTTATATTGATTCTTATATTGATTATTATGAATGGTTTTACTCACCCTGCCTGTCTGAATGTTGCCTCCGTGTGGGTAATGTGTAGATGAACAGGTTTAGTCGTGGATGTCGTCGAGGACTTTTTGAAGTTTTTGGGTCGTTGGCCATCGTGGTTGACTTAGAGGGTCTTGCTCTGATAGTGTAACATTGGGTTGGGGTCTTTGTGTCAAACTATATTTTATTGAGTTTTGTTATGTTGATTGCCTTGCGACGCAAGGAAAACTTTGGATTATTGCCTTTTTGAGTTCCGCTGCCTTTTGAGTAATATTTTGAGTAATTTGGGGGGAAAACTCGTTGTTTACGGAGCATTGACTATATTTGAATTTTTGAGAAATGTGCGCCCTTTTGAGATGATTTTATTGTGATCAATATTTTACTCTGATGAATATGATTGATTTGCCATTATATTTGTGGGGTAGAAAAGGGTGTTATAATTTAACTATTCAGAGGCACCTCAGGTGCCTAATTTGATGTTCGCTAGGCGAAGGATCTGTTCGCAGTGCGAATAAGACAGATCATGAATGTACTATATAAGTATTTTTCTTGCTTTTTAGGAAGTATGTAATATTTTTTTCAGCAGAACTTTATCTCTCTTGATTTCAAGTTTATTTTAGAGAGAGAAATACAAAACCCTAAGAGGGAGAAAGTAAGATCTTTGATCTCTTGTTAGGGTTTGGATGTAATCTTTTTATACCTTATGTATTTCATCTAATATATGTTTGTGAACTAGTTTTTATTCTCTATTGTTGATTATCTTTGATTGTTTATTTGTGGGTCTTGACAAAACCTTTTCACATCTTTGATCTAAGATCTTCTTCTATCAATGAGCAAACTTTTGACATGTTTTTGTAAGTTGATATTCATCGTATCTTCTATTTTAGTGTGTTGATTAAGTAGCATTAGTAAGATTAATACGATATTGTGAGGATGCGTGATAATAGGATGAAGAACGATGTTCGCATACATTTGGCAGATTAGGTGAATACATGTAAAAAGGGTTAAGCGTATGTATGTATTCTGATCATAGTGTTTTATATAAAACAATCTTTTATTTGATATGGGTGTCGTCTTTGTTTACCTGTTTATCTTTGATTTGAACCGCTATAGACATATACTCTTCAGCTCTGGATCTAGGGTGATTACCTGTTAGATCCTAAACTCTAGACAAAGATTTAGGCTTAGCATTTGCATGAGTGTCAGTTCTTAATGCTCTGTGTTGTTTTTGTTGCGTGAGACATCACCAATGAGACAATAAGGTTGTTCTCTCGATGTTGCATTAGAGATAACCTCTGTTGTAGGTGATTCGTGAGGATATTAGATGAATGATTGAGTTGTGTTTAACATGATCAGAAGAATGCATGTGTTATCAATTGATGAGATCCAATCCCAACAAGGCTCCATTTATAATTCAGTCTTTACTTTATATTTTCCGTCTTTATACTTTATGCCTTTATTTATTGTTCTATGAATCTTTTAACCAAAACTTTTGCATAACAAGCTTAGAAATGTATAGACTGTTGAACGGAGTTCGTTCGCACCGATCCCTGTGGAGACAATACAAATCCCAGAGGGAATTCCTTCAAAACTAAATTTTTGCTTCTTGCCGCTTTACTGCAGTTCGAACAGTTCCTCAATGATGAATGCAAGAAGCCAGTGATAATCAGCAAGACTCTAGCCAACCATAAGGAAAGGAAGCTTATTCAAGTTCTTAAAGAAAATCAAGCTGCAATCGGCCGGATACTTTCAGATTTGAAGGGCATCAGTCCATCATATTATATGCACAACATTATGATGGAAGAGAATTTCAAACCAATTGCTCAACCACAGTGCGATTGAACCCAACAATGAAAGAGGTAGTACGCAAAGAAGTAGTCAAGCTGCTAGAAGCAGGAATGATATATCCAATTTCGGATAGTCCTTGGGTGAGTCATGTGCAAGTAGGACAGAAAAAGGGAGGTATGACTGTAATAACAAATGAGAAAAATGAGTTGATCCCAACACGAACAGTCACAGGATGGCGTATATGCATTGATTATAGGAGACTTAATCAGACAACAAGAAAAGACCACTTTCCACTTCCATTCATGAACCAGATGTTAGAAAGGTTATCCGGGAAATAGTTATATTGCTTATTAGACGGTTATTCAAGATATAATCAATTTACTGTGAACCCCGAAGATCATGAAAAGACAGCTTTCACTTGCCCTTTGGAATATTTGCATATCAAAGAATGCTCTTCGGTTTATGCAACGCACCGACAACATTCCAAAGGTGTATGTAATCCATTTTCTCAGATTTGATCGAGAAATGTATTGAGGTATTCATGGATGGCTTCTCCGTGTTTGGAGAATCATTTGAGTTATGCTTGAGAAACTTGGACACCGTCTTAAAATGGTGTGTGAAGACAAATCTAGTGTTGAACTGGGAAAAGTGAAATTTTATGGTAACTGAGGGAATCGCTCTAGGACATAAAATCTCAGCCAAAGGAATTCAAGTAGATAAAGAAAAGGTGGATTTCATTGAGAAGCTTCCACCACCAACCAATGTCAAAGGAATCCGAAGTTTTCTTGGCCATGACGGATTCTA
Source organism: Lathyrus sativus (assembly GCA_963859935.3). Lineage (NCBI taxonomy): Eukaryota > Viridiplantae > Streptophyta > Magnoliopsida > Fabales > Fabaceae > Lathyrus > Lathyrus sativus. The sequence goes on from OZ012741.1 coordinate 507,818,630, forward strand.
TCGATGATTCATCAAAGACTTCTCCAGAATCGCCAAGCGAATAAGCAATCTCCTCAATAAAGATAGGTCATTTACTTTTGATAAAGATTGCTTAAATGCTTTTGAGAGTTTAAAATAAAAGTTAATCACTGCATCGGTAATCACTGCACCCGATTGGGCACTCAATTTTGAACTCATGTGTGATGCAAGTGATTACACGGTCGGAGCTGTTTTAGGACACAGAAAAACCAAAGTTTTTCATGCCATACACTATGCAAGCAAAGTACTCAATAATGCACAAATTAACTATGCAACCACAAAAAGTGAGAAGAATTTCCATTGTGTACATAATGCTCAATCCAAAAGTTTCATTTGAGCTATGTAAAGGTATAAAGAGGATCAAGGCAATTGTTTAATTTTGAGAAAAACTACCAGAGCCAAAAAGGAATCTCAATCAAAAACCTGTGAGTGAGTGAGTGAGTACTTGTGAAACCCTTTTGAAACCAAACTAATCAAAGGATGGATCAAAAAATTTGAAAAAGACAAAAACCACTAAGAAAACCACTTAGTAAAGTTATGATCCATTCCAAACTCTTTTGTCACACAACTTGAACTATGAAAAGATAAAATTCACTCATGAAAAGAAATAAGTTGGGGAGAAAATTGATGAGATTACAACATAGAAAAGAAAAAGAAAGAAAGAAAAAAGAAAGATCCAATTGGTATCATAAAGAAAGTATAAGATTGAAAAGAAAAAAAGAAAAGAAAAAAGGCATGGCGATAAAGCAAATGAGTGAACCAAGTTAAGATACAAAAAGTGGACAGATTTTTGAAAAAAATTAGCTTTAGAAGAAAAACCATCTCTTTATATAACTCGGCCACATTACAACCTTAATGAAGTCCTATGTGATTTATGCCTTCATATGCTCGAATTACAAAACTATGTGGATGAAAACATGAATAGACCCGGATGTTGACCAAGTGATTCAATTTGAGAGTCATCACACCCCATAAGTAAAGCAAATGGAAAAATATCCATTCTCTTGTATGAAGAAGAGCATTAGGAAAATATTCAAGGAAGTACGTCATTATAATCTTGAGTATATGATGTGATTGTATGGGAGAGAACTTAGTTCCATCTTCTTGCTATGATTCTACAAAATCAATTGAACATGTTTCTTTCTCGACAAGTAATCAATTGAACCATTCAATTCTCAAAAGAGTCTTGTCAAATACTTAAATTGAAAATAAAAATTAACATCATGCTCTTGTTCGAGGACAATCAAGAAACTAAGTTGGGGAGAATTTGATGAAAGTCTATTAACTGAAGCATCTTTGATAGAAACTTGAACGAAAAGCCTACTTTCATCTATTTTTAGGTATAACTTGACTAACAAATGATCCCAAAAGATACTACACTTGAATGTTGTTGGTTTTGAAGGATTTAGCAAATGAATACAACAGTTGTAAGCACGGAAAATCCATGCCCTGCAACTTTCGCATAGCGAGCAAACACTTCAAATAGAGAAGGTTGCTACGCGAAGATGAAGCAAGCAACAGCGAATAGAAACAGAAGAAAAAAGTACCAAGTTCGCTTGAAGCGGAAGAAGCGAGAAGAAGCTAGGACCTTTCACATCGCGAGACTGAGCTTCGCAACGTGAAAGTCGTGACGCGAGACAAAGCAAACTAAAACAGAATCAGAATCCAGCCAGGTCGTTTGAAGTAGGAAGAAGCAAGGACATTTAGCATCGGGAGACAGGGCTTCACTAAGTAAAGGTCGCGACGCAAGACAAAGCGAACTAAAACAGAATGAGACAAAATCAAATCCATGCAGCTCGCTTGAAGCGATGAAGCAACGAAGAAAACTTTGTTATGCGACCAATATTTCGCATAGCGAAGTGTGGCGGTTTCCGAAGGCGGTTTGAAAACTCTTAACAGCTAAGGAAGCTGACTTCACTATGCAACCAAATACTTCACATGGCGAAAGTCCCCATACTCAACTAGTATAAAAAGGCATGCAGCAGAGGGTTGGAGGCATCATATTTTAGGTTTTGACTTGTAATAGATATAAGAAGTAATTCTCAATAGGAAAAAGAGTGTGAATAGAATCGAGTTGGATTCGCATCAAGAATCGAGAGATTGTCCTTGATGCAAATTCATCTTCAATTCTTCCTTTTTGTACAAGCTACCATGACAATGGATAGCTAAACCTCTTCTCTTGTTAGGATTGAAAGGAGACCACTGTAATCATACATATTATCATTACGTTCTTCCTTAATGAAATTTTTGTATTCACAATTATCGATTTAATCTTTCTTTATCATTTTAAAACCTTTGAGCGTGAATTGTGATTGAAAAAATACATTTGTATTAAAGCTAAGGATTATCATCAGTTAAACACTTTGTTCTAGACATAGAACTAAGGGTTTAAATTTCATAAATAAAATTCGGTACTTAATGCGATTGTTTAGTTTACTTGATCGAGAAATCATTGGTTAAACTAAACCAATTGAATTCTCAACAAGCATATAGACATATATGTTGTTGTGAGCGAATTTAATGAAGATAATATGAACAACAAGTTTCTTTAAAGAAGTATCGACCGAAAGTATACATGCACGGTGGTGGAATTTCAATCCTAACAAGATCTTTATCATTTAAACCTTGTTTTCATATAGTTTCAATTTTATTTACTGTCATTTTAAAACAAATAAAAACTACAAACTTTACTTAAAAACAATATCAATTGTTGTAGCATTGCTAAGATCGTGGCGGTCTCTATGGATACGATATTCAATACTTTCTTTTGATTTACTCAACATTAATCTTCGTCAACACATTTGAGGTACTTCTTTATCACTTTTTTGTTTATATTACTGAAATGGTTTTAGTTCATATCACTGAAATAGTTTATATCAACACGAACATAATCTATATTCTCATACAACATCACTAAAATAGTTTAGAATCACTGAAATGGTTTTTCTTGATCATTATGTTTTTATTTTGTTTATGTCTTATGAGTCACGGTCTAACTGCATTTATTTTTCACTAAAATGATGTCTCTCCATTTGTTACCCTTGCATTAGTTTTTCACTTGCATTAGTGTTAGTATCACTGAAATGATGTCTCTTCTATTGTTCTCAACAGTAACGGCTGGTTGAGGGTCTACAACAGTATTGGTAATCTCAGAAGCAACAGTAGGCTGAGTATCCATCTTTGCATTAAGAGCTTGTAGCATCTCCATAATCTGCCCCACACTTCCTCGAAGATCTTCGAGTTCATGGATGACGCGGTCGATTTCTTGAATATTCTCTTCCATCCATTTTCGAGCTTGGGCTCTAGTGTTGTACTGATACGGAGGACCCAGGGTGACGAAACTGGAAGGCGAGAGAACCAAGAATGAGACACCGGAAGACAAATGCAATGCAAAAATATGATGCTACTATGCAGAATGCGAATGAAAGATTTCATGGAATTCAATTATTTACGAATATCGCGGAATACCAAAGAAGTTTTATTTATTAATTTGAAAACTGGATTACAAATAATATTCTTAAAAGAAAGTCTTAGCTAAATAAAAGCTAATAAATCCCTAAGGAAGCATTATCCACAACTTCAAGGAGTAGGCGGATATTTGGAGGAAAATAAATCCTAGTAGATTCTTCTCCTTTTGTGGGAAAGTACCTCTTCAGTCTTCGACTGAAGCTGCTTTTGAAGTTCGGCATTCTCACTGACAATAACCTGGTATTGCTTCTTCCATGCTTCTGCTTCATGTTGTGCTTTTCTCAAAGCGATCTTCAACTTTTTGGCTTCGGACATGAACATTAGAACATGCTCCCTTCTTGGAGGTAAAGGATCTTGGCGAGGATAAGGCATGTTCATCTTGATGGCTCTTTCTCGGACCCAACGAAGATAAGGCTCCATGGACACAAAATTCAGCTTTCCCAGACTTTCTCGACCTTTCCTATACAAGTGACACCAAGCGGATACAATCTGATCTTGAAGTTCTTTGTCATCCTTAAAGAAGATTTTCTCCACATGAACACTTTTGGGCGGTTCCTTCAAGGGATACCCTAACTGTCGGCGAGCTAGAACTGGATTGTAGCCGATCCCTCCATTAAAACCAAGTAATGGTACATTGGCGAAGTCTCCACAACCGCCGATGATTAATATTCCATCATACACACGGTTATACCAATCAATATCCGAATGAGTTAGAGCCATAACCCTTTGTGGCCAACGTCCTTTAGTGAGATCTCGAAAGGGACCGGACTAGGGCAAGTGCGAAATAAACCACTTGTACAATAACGGCACACAACAGGTGATCATCCCTCCACCATGGAAGTTTCGGAGATGCACAGAGTGATAAGTGTTACCCAATAAAGTCGGTACTGGATTACTCATCAGGAATATTTTGATGGCATTAAGGTCAATAAATCCTTCAAAAATAGGGAAATGCAACACTCCGTAAATTAGCAAGGTGATGATTGCCTCAAACGTAGGCATGCTTAAATAATCGGCATAGTACCGGGCTTTCTCGATTAAGAACTTTGTAGGTAGACCAACAGTTCCACCTTTTGAAATCATATTGCCCTTAATGTCGGACGCCTTCAAGCATATGGCTTTAGCAATGTCTTGCTCTTTAGGGTCCTTTTCCAGGAAAGGGAATGGAGACTTATCCAAAATAGGTAACCCCACCAACTGAGAGTACTCCTCCAAAGTAGGCAAAAGCTGATAATCGGGGAATGTGAAGCAATGGTAATCCGGATCGTAGAACTATAGCAAAACTGAAAGAAGTCCTTCGTTCACTCGAAGTCCTAACAGAGATAACAACCTTCCATATTTGTTTTGGAATACTTCTTGATTTTGGACTAAAGCTCCTAAATTTCTTAGGTCACCCAACTTAATACCCTTAAAAGAATATTTCAGAATGTTTTTCCTATTGTAATCCATGGTATCCTGCAATACTCACAGGTAAAGTTTGAATTCCATGAAACTTAATGCAATGCGATGCATTATGAATGCAATGCACCAATATACACAAGTCCTAAGTTAAAGGTATGTGCACGGATTTAAGGTCTACCCATCCCCAAAAGGTATGTGTTGCACCCCAAAATTTGACCAACTTTTCTTTACCTAGCTTATGTTTCATTTCATTCACATTAGAATTATCATTTGCATTTCATTGACATGTATGCAGGAGATCAAGAGGTATGATTACCAATAAAGGGCTACACAAGACTATGAAGCTAGCTAAGAAGGTTATTCAAGTGTTCAAGGGTTGATATCCTTGTCAGAGAAGTGAAAAGATCCTCAGAGAGAGTGGTTGAAACCAAGAGGGTGTGTCTCCTAACTTGAGAGTTGTGGGAAGCCATCAGATGATTCTGAAGCCAAGAATGTGGACTTGATGCCTTGAGAGAGCTTATGAGATGTCTTGAAAGCCATCATGAAGCCTAGACAGGTCATCGTGCAAGATTAAGAAGACTCAGCCATGATTGGTGTAATTAGGGTTTAACTGGGTCAACCCTAGGTCAACTGATGATTTGAGGAAGGTTGAGACCTAATCCAAGAGCCATGTGATCATGGATTGATGCATTTAAAAGTTATAAGGATGATTCCAAGGTTAACTCATCATGATTGAAGAGTGTGACAAGTTTCAAGCTAGGGTTTCTAAGGCTTGACAGTGTAAAATCCCCTAGTTTGACCCCTATCTTCAAGGCAATTTAGCTCAAGATGTGATTGGCATCTCATCTTACCCCCAACATGAATGTTGTAGAGCTTAATATTAGCTTTAATTTGAGTTATAGAAGTCCTTGATAGGATTTGTAGAACTCAAGTTATGACTTTGACAAGTTACAGGTCATCTGGGGTATGTGAATTTGGGGGCTTGAAAGTTACCCAACTTGCATCAAACTTTTTCCCAAGAAGGATGATTCCTATGAACTTTTGGTAAACATGAATGTTGTTCCTTATCCTCTTAGATTTCTATAGAGTACTAGAAGTCCTTTATAGGATTTGTAGAACTCAAGTTATGGCTTTGACAAGTCAAGGGTATTTTGGTCATTTGGAGATTACAGGTCATTTCAATCATAAGGCCATAACTCCTATTTCCAAGCTTCAAATGGGAAAATGTTCAACATCAAACTTGTTCAAAATGGGGTTTTAAGGCTATTAAAGAGGTCATGAGATGTTGGAAGTGCTTGTAGCTCAAAGTTGCAAGAATGACCTAAAATAAGGGTATGAGTTAAATAAACCAAAGTTGGAAATTGATATTTTTGATCTACACATCCAAACCATGGCATGTAATATATCATTTTGACTCTAAAAAACATTTTAAGAACATTGGTTTAGCCACATTTTTGAGTTGAGGTCTAATTTGTGGACTTGCTTTGAAAAGTAGTTACTTACATCTTAAGTAACATTTGCAAAACCTAGAATCAAGGCATGAGCAAGATCCCTTGCAAGCCAAATACTTTCAAAATGTCACTAGGGGAGAAATTGGAAGAGAATGGGATGGATTCCAAGATGCAAACAGAACTATGCATACCATGGCATATGGTTGAAATTCTCATGTCATGAGAGATTGAAACTCTCATTAGAAGGATCTAGAGGGTTCTAGATCATCCACACATGTCCTATATATTAAGTATAAGAGGTTCAGATGAAAGGTTGGTGATGATTGAAGGAGAGAGCATAGATTGAGATTGAGATTTCATTGCTTGCAACTGAATTCGGTTTCACCAATTTCTTCACTTTCCATCCATTTTCTTGATTGCAACTTCTTCCATAGATGCTATGGATTGATTCCAGATCATAATCAAGAGGAATTCGTGGCTGATTGGTGTTCTTGAGCTCAGATTTTTCCACCTGCAACTCACCATCGGGTTTCAAGTTTCAGGAGTTTTCAACCAGTTCTATTGCATACAGAAGCAAGGAAAGGATCCATTGATCGTGTCTGGAAGGTTGGAGAGCTTGATTTAAAGATTTAGTGCATCTGTTCATCAAGAATTTTTAGGTTAGTAACTTTCTATCTCCATCTTAAATTAGGTAGAATCAATACGAATTAGGGTGTTAGATGCATTGTAGAACGGTGTAGGAAGGTTTTCAGATAGTTAGTTTGAGGATTAGTGACCAATTAAGGATATTACCATTTTCGGTTGAGAATTGGTTATGGCGAATCTTGGGGTTTCAGAGAGAATAAAGGGCATGAATGAATTCGTGAGGAAATTTGGGACAAGTTTCATGTACAGACCATTTGCAATGGAGGATCCTAGAGAGAGTTAGGGTTGGGGACGATGACCGGAGCACCACCGTTGGTGGCCTAAGCTGCGCGCGAGGTTCAGATATTCAAAAGGTTGAAGATGACTCTAGAGCCCTTGGATTTAGGTGGACCTTTGACTAGAGGAGTGATCCAACGGCCACGTTTTAATTTCAGTTTGTGAAGGATCTGAGTTAATGAAACGCATCGTTTCATTTAAGTGCTGATGCTGGGCTTAGTGAATTGGTTGATACTTGCACCCCCTGATGGCCCAATCCATTATGTGAACTGATTTTCATTGCTAGTTGCATCGCGCATTTGTTATTTTATTATCATTTTCTTTTATTTTTTCATTTTATACATGGTTCTTGATTAAATCATATAAAATTGAAAAATGATCCAATTAACCCCATTATTTTTGCATTAGATTCATGATTGAGTCTAGTATTTTTTTAGAAAATAAATATTTTTATTTCATGCATTTTCTGATTTTATGGGAATTTTCATATTTTAATTGATATTAAAATAGTTATGTTTGATACTTGATTTTGTAGAATTTTGTGTGATCATGTGGTGATGATTTTGATCCTGATTTTTTGTGTGTGATTAGTTTAGACATGTATGCTCCCATAGCATTTTTCTCACATTTTTGTGATGAAAGTAGGTGTGTTTTCTAGATTGAGCTTTAGGTGCTTCCTTTTAGGGTTTAGGTTTAGTACCTTGTAGTGTAGAATTTATTTCTAGGTCTTATTTGATGATTTGATCTCTGGAATTAATATGGTAGAGTCATGATTGACCTAGGTTCCCATAGTTATTTTTGTAGGATTTTACAATTGTTTTAGTATTTTAGTTAGGATTAACTTTAGTACTAGGTTTTAGGTGATCCTAACTTGCTAACTCAAATAGATTAACTTCTTTAGTCCCCTTAGATTAGGGTTTTGCTTTGTTTGCCTTTGGTTGAGATTGAAGACAAGTTGAAGACAAGGTGAGGATGCTTGAAGTTGCTTGGAGCTAGGAGTTTCTTGTGCCTGAAGGTGTCTGATGAAGATTTAGGAGGTAGGAGCCATAGGGAGAGCCTTATAATTAGAATGACTTCATTCACAAATATGGAAAGCATCTTGTGCTTCCATTCCTCCCAATGACTAAAAGTCCTTCTAAGATATTCACATCCCTCCTTTGGAGGGATGAGTGGCTTTATCTGGGAAGTAGAACTTTGAGGGAACCAGACTCTCATAATGATGAACCCTTACAGGCTTCCTTTGGTTGTCAATAAGTTGTTTATCATTTCCACTCATTCTGTTAAATCAATGGTCTTCTGGTTTGAGTATCTTGAAAGATGTTGGACTTGAGTTTGAAGATGAGGACTTGATTGAAGAGTGTGGAAGAGGATGATTCTTTGAGCATTGCCATTGCAGGAGAAGCTTGAAGAGCAAGAAGAACAAGTTGATACTTGAAGATCCAATGGAGATTGAGTGAAGAGCTGAGGCTTAAAGAATTGAAGGATGAAGTTGACACTTCCAAGTGATTGAAGACTACTCTGAGAAGCTGAAGCTTGTAGGAGAAGAAGACCAAGTTGATACTGGTAAAGCAAAGATAGCTGAAGCTTGAAGACTAAGTTGATACTTATGAAGAGGATTCAATTGAGATTGAGTGTAGAGCTAAGGCTTGAGGAATAAAGGATGAGTTGATACTTACACTGATGCTTGGAGAGCCTGAAGGAATCAAGTTGATACTTGTAGTTAAGAGTGAAGCCTGAAGGTGGAATTGACTGAGGAGCTGAAGCTTGGAGAAGAGAGAATAAGTTGATACTTATGTTTGATGGGTTGAAACCCTGGAGGAGCAAGTTGATACTTGTTATTGAGGAGGATAGCCTTGAAGGGTGGTTGAAGTCTGAAGACTGGATTGCTGTCAGAAGAGCTGAAGCTTGAAATGGAAGGAGGGAGTTGTTGATCTGCTTTCTGTCCTGTCTGTTTTCTTTTCTGTATTGATGTGCCTTGTTTGACTTGCTTGATGCATTAGAATAAGTTCATATCTAGACTGACTTGATCTAGGAGCATGATTGCACTAGAGGTTGAGTTGCTCCCTCTGCTTGTATTTTTACTGTGTGGCTTTGCTTGCGGGTATTCGGTAGAGCCCTGCTCCCTTGCCCATGTGGTTTGTGTTGCTTGATAGCATTTTATTTCTTCTGTATGATTGCAGTTGTTATTCTATTTTGCTTGACAGCATGTTATTTCCTCTGTATGATTACTGTTATTCATACCTGGCTTGAGGTTGAGATGAGCTTGTGGAGGCTGCTGTCCCACACACATTTCCTCCCTCACTTGCATTGCATGCATTTTACAGTCGTTTACTGTTTATCTGTTTACTGTTTAAGCTGATGCTTTATCTGTTTCGGTTTATCATTGACATGATCCCTTAGGAATCTCACTTCCTTTGATAAGGAAGTGATGATTAGAACTTTAGGTTGAAACCTATGCATGATAACTTCTAGGAGTTCCCTGTTTCAAACTCAACCATAGGATGACTCCTTGGCATGATAACATTAGGACTTGATAGTCTCCTCTTAGTTGAGCCTGTTCTCTTCTCATCTCAAAACAAATTAAAATACAGTAATCATGAATGATTTCTTTCGTACGTCACGAGCCTTAAGCTATCTGAGAAAGGATTGTTGGAGAGTTTCTTTTCAACAGTCCGGATGTTTAGTATGGCACCCTTTGGGTGACATGCGACGCATTCACTCTCAGGTCATAGTCTTTAGTGCGATTGAAATTGCAAACACAATAAAAAACACTTCTTCCGTAAAAGACAGAAAACAAACTTCAAACCTTTTTGCCCCGTGGGCCCATAATTCGAAGGAAGCTTTTCTGAAGAAAAGAGTGTCGTTAAACTTCAGCGCCACCGCAAACAGGCTTTGTCCCTAACTGCTGGAACTGCTGTTTAACCCTACTCGATAAAACAGATGAATCTGAATCCCCGTAATCCGTATTATCCCGAACTACGTAAGCTCTGATCTCTCATACCTGTTGAGAGTATGTAGGCACAATACTGACGTATTGGCGAGCCACCTTCCCCTATATTCCGTAGTTAGGCGAACTACGTTGACTCTGATTTCTCATTCTCTGATGAGAATACGTAGGCACAAAGTGCGACGCTTTGCCGAGTCATTTTCTTTTCTTTTAAGCCAGCCTTGATAGGTAGATAGATAAACCAACTCGTCCAGTAAACACAACAAGCGTGGATCCCGTCGAGTACGACGGACGTGAGGGGTGCTAATACCTTCCCCTTGCGTAACCGACTCCCGAACCCAGACAACGGCTGCGATGACCTTGTCTTATACCTATTCGTCAGGTTTTTCCGATTGTTTCCTTTCCTGTTATAAGGGATAAATAACGAAAGGTGGCGACTCTTCTGTTTTGCCGGCACCTTATTTTCGCGGAAGCGACAGCTGGCGACTCTGTTGGGGACTTGATAGTCTCCTGGGATCCAACGTCCCTTATGCGAGTCAGTTTGGGGATCCAACGTCCCCTGCGAGAGTCAATCCTAGCGCTTGTATGATTACTTATTGGGTTGTGTTTATTTATCGCATTTTTATTTCCCGCACTTTATTTTCAGTATGATATGATTATCTGTGCTGTTGTGGGAGGGGCATTCTGATGAGTGAGAAGCCAGACCCAGGCTTGAGTGAACATAGCATTAGTTGTGGAAATTAGTGGGCACGTGCTTGCTTGGCAGGCACTAGTGTCTCATGAAATCCACGCTCAGACGAGGTTCTCCCGGTTGACTTCTTTTTCAACCCTTTGGGTTGAAGGGGTTGTTGGTTTGGAGGATTGTCGACTCTGGGGACCGATCATTTGGGATTCAGCCGAGTGAGGTCGCTTCATGAGCTGGTGATGCCACACCTTCTGGATATCGTATCACCCCTCTTGAATGTCTGTGACGCTGATGACCGCATAGGATGCCGAACTTCTGTCAGTTTAGGTCCATACCTATGAGCAGGGTTGGGTTTGTTGCAGGAAACCTTAACCTTCAGACTTCCTGGTTTTCTTGATAGTGAATCAGTTTTGTTGGTATCAGAGGTTCTCATCATCATATGATTGTTCTTGACAGAGCAGAGTTATGGTCCTGTATCAGAGGACCTTATCTTCAGAGATGTACGTTTTTTCTTGACAGAGCAGGTTGTTGATTGGGATCAGAGGATCTCATCAGCAGGTGTATGTGTTCTTGACAGATCAGATTTATGGTCCTGTATCAGAGGTCTTTATTTTCAGAAATATGTTTGTTCTTGACAGAGCAGATTTATGGTCCTGCATCAGAGGTCCTTATTATCAAATATGTGTGTTCTTGACAGAGCAGATTTGTGGTCCGATGCCAGGGTTTTCTTCTTATCAGATATAGTGGTTGTTCTTGATAGAGCAGGATTATGGTTTTGTTGATACAGAATCTCCACAGCACAGTTGCCTTGATCTCCTACTGCATGATTGCATTTTACATTGCTTTGCATACCCATTTGCATTTCATTAATGTGTGTCTGTGTTGCAGGTACCGTTTCCCCCGATTCAGGATTTCCGTCCTTCTATTATATTGTTATGGGCTTTCTGAGGAAGACCGTGGCTTACAAGCTTCCTGCTCCTGATGTGGCTCAGCTGACTGGTTTGATTGCTTTAGTAGATGATTCTGTGAGATATGAATTCAGAAAGTCTTACGGCAAATTGCTCAGTTTGGTTCGTAAACCTTCTGCGTTCGAGTTGAATGGGTTGCACGCTCTGCTGCAGTTCTACGATCCTCCGTTGAGATGCTTTACTTTCCAGGATTTTATTCTCGCACCCACACTAGAGGAATATGCTGATTTGTTAGGTGTGCCTATCAAGAGGCAGATGCCTTTTGTTCATATGGATGCTGAGCCTAATCTGGCTAGTCTAGCTCCGTCACTTCATCTGGATGCCTCCGAGTTGGTGTTGTCTAGTTGGAACAAGGTTCTCGGTTTCTCCCTGTAGTTCTTAGTGGGAAAAGCTCAACAGTGCGCCAAAGACGGATGTTGGGTCGTGTTCAACGCCATTCTCGCTCTGTGCATATATGGCATCATTCTGTTCCCCAATATGCCTGACTTTGTGGACTTCGACGCCTTCCACATCTTTGCTTCAGGGAATCCAGTCCCTACCTTGATAGGAGACGTCTACCATTCCATCCACTACAAAAACGAGAACAGAAGGGGCAAGAATGTCTCGTGCTATGTGCCCCTACTCTATAAATGGCTTGATAGTCATCTACCCAAGAGGGGTCCCTTTGTTTCATTTGCAGCCACATCTGAGTGGTCCGAGCATTTGATGGGTCTATCTGTAGAGGATATTTACTGGTTTGACAGAGATAGGTTGGGTACCGAGATTATCTTCAGCTGCAGCGGGTTTCCGAACGTGCCTTTGATAGGCAGGAAGGGCTGTATAAACTATAATTCGTCTCTGCTGGTCCGACATTTTGCTTATGCTTTGAGAGCTCCGCCGAAGGATGAAGAGGTACAGGAATCTCTGTACCTCACTGGTCTTCTAGAGGGGGATATGTTATCTAAGCTTCAGCGCGCTTGGAATGGTATCAGTAAGAGGGGAAAACCATTGCTGGGGAAAAGTAATAGTCAAGCCTACGCTCCATATGTGACGTGGATCAGAGCCAGAGCAGGTGCTATAGGGATGTCGTTTCCTCCTGCCAAGCCAGAAAGCCCTCCGGTGATTGAAGAGCCTACCACCGTGCCCATTCAGCAGCATAATCAGGTGTTAGCTGAGAGATATGAATTGAAGAGGGCAAATGAAGAACTGGAGAAAGAATTGGCTCAGCTCCGAAGCGAGAGAAGCGAAGCCGTTCATTCCTTCAAGAGGCAGACCGAGCTGGTGAACCAGCTGGGGACAGATTTGACTAAGCAGATAGCTGAGCGTGAACGCATGGGTCGAGACTTCAAAGCTGTCAACGATGTACTGGCCACGAAGAAGCAGCACTTAGACGAAGCGTATTGGAGGATATCCAAGTTTAACCAACATTGGAAGGCCTCCCTAGCCAACAGGAAAGAGCGGGAGGATAAGCTGATGCAACAGATCTCCAAGCTGAAAGCCCAGGTAAAGGCTAGTGAGAAGAGGTTTGATGATGAAACCGCTCGCAGATATACCACTGAAGGCCAGCTCAACAAAGCTCTCGCTAACCTGAAGGAGCGCAAACTGACGTTTGAATTCAAGAAGCGGAAGCTAGAAGATTGTTTCGGCGAAGGAGCATGGGAAGATTCGGTCGAAGGTCTTCAGTACACCATTATGCAGAGGGAGTTACTCGTCGAAGGGTTGCTCACTCGGCCTGATCATCCAGAAACGAAGGGGCTATTAGCGGAGTTTCGCGCTCGTGGCCGTGCTTGACTATTTGTATTCCTTTTGTTGATCATTGTTGGATGCTGACCATCACCAGGCTTGTTGGCTGAGGTCATGCTATTGATGCATCTTGTACTCACTGACGTTGTGTACTGCCTTGATGGGCTTTATTCGTATATGAGATGTTATTTCCATGACTGGACTCGGACTTCTTATTATCAGCATTGGCACTCAGGCACTAGGATCGGGGGCAATCTCCCTAACACACAGACACACGTTTGCATTTGCATGAAGCATTCGAATAACGAGCACTTTGTCGTTTTTTCCTAACCCTTTTGTATTTTCAGGTTGTTTCAGGTTGTTCTAGGATTGATCAGAGATCTATCCACCGCTATCCGACCAGAGCAAATCAAACCAGAATCATGGAGCAAGTGCAAACTGATGTTCAAGAACTCCGCGAAAGAATGGACTGCTTCATGGAGCTCATGCAAGCGGTCGCCAATGGCCAGGATCAGCTCAGAACCTTGGTTCAGCCTCTGATTTCAAGGGTTGATAGCAATGGCGTACTCCACGGTGGGACTGTGCCAACCCCTCCACCTGTTGAAACTCCTCAGAATGGCGTCCCCGTGACCGGGGGGAATGGCAGTGCCAACGGCAATGTGATAGCTAACATGGGACTCAATGGTAATACGACGGGCGTCGGTAATGGGAATTTTGAAGCTAACGTCAATGTTGGGCTGGGCAACGGCAATGCAGGTGTTGGGAATCTGTTTGGGCCTCAGCCGTGGTTAGAAGACCGTCAAGACGATGTGTTCTCTCAGAGAGGTGCTGAAGGGGAGCTGACTGCTGAAGCACATCTAAGGTTCAAGGCACTCGAGGATAAGATGAGAAATATCGAGAACCAGAACACCCTGGGTGTTGATATGTCCAAGTTGGGACTGATTGCTGATTTCAAGGTGCCTCCCAAGTTCAAGGTACCTGACTTTGAAAAGTACAAGGGCACCACTTGCCCTCGCGTCCACCTGAGATCATATTACCGGAAAATGTCGGCTCATTCTGAGGACGAGAAGTTGCTGATGCACTTCTTTCAGGACAGTCTGTCCGGGCCATCCCTCGAATGGTACATGAGTCTGGAACCTACCAGTGTGCGCACGTGGAAGGACCTTGCTGAAGCATTTGTGCACCACTACCAATATAACAGTGACTTGGCTCCAAACCGAGTCCAACTGCAGAATCTGTCGCAAAGGAACAACGAAGGGTTCAAGGAATACGCCCAGCGGTGGCGTGAATTGGCAGCCAGGGTTCAGCCGCCGATGGTTGAACGTGAGCTTGTGCAGATGTTCGTAGCCACCCTCCCAGGGGTTTATTATGAGAAATTGGTCAGCGGTATGTCTGGAACCTTCTCAGATCTCATTATCACGGGTGAGCACATTAAAAATGGGATCAAACTGGGGAAAATTCAAGGTGATTCATCCTCAGCTGGAGGAGGCGGAAAGAAACCTTATGGTGGCAAAAGACGGGAAGGAGAAATGAGCGCCGTGACCAACGCTCGAAGGAAGGGTAAAGGCCCTCACCAACAGGTGGCCAGCATAACTATCCCGGCAGTTCAACAGCCACAGCAGTATCATTCGCAGCAGCAGCAGCAACCGAATCAACAAGGGTACAGAAAGTATCAGAATCGGGCACCTCAGTCGAGCCGTCACCTCGAGACACCGCTCATGTCGTACGCGCAGCTGTTACAGACTTTGCTTCAGCTACAGTTGATCCAGAAGAGAACCTTGGCTCCCTTGACAGGGGCACCTCCGCCAAGTTACGACGCGAATGCAACTTGTGAGTTTCACTCAGGGGCACCAGGCCACACAATAGAAAATTGCAAAGCCTTCAAGCACAAGGTGCAGGACATGGTGGACGCTAAGATCATCAACTTCTCGGATAATGTGCCAAACGTCACGAAGAACCCTATGCCGAATCATAGGGGAGGTGGAGTAAACGCCATTATTGAAGACGAGAGTTTGGATTTGTTGACTGACGTCAGAGATCTGAAGACGCCGCTTAGCTTCGTTAAAGCTAAGCTGATGAAAAGGGGTTTCTTTCCAGGTTGTGGAGAGTTGTGCATGGGCTGTGCGACAAGTCCTGATGGATGTGAACAGTTGCTAGAGGGGATCCAGAGTCTGATGACTGAGGGAATCCTACAGTTTAGCCGGAGGGCCGAATGTGGATCGGGAGAGGTAATGCTGAAGCAAGATGATGAGGTTGCCACCATCACCATCCCTCGCCAGACGATAACTATTTCCGCACCCAGACCGCCCACGATTACCATCACCAAAGCTAGGCCGATACCGTTCGAAAGCACTAATGCTGTCCCATGGCATTACGGGGCAGAGGTCTACTGCAACGGACAGAAGTTAGAACTAGAACCGTTTGGGTCGTCTGTGGAGAACCTTGCGGGAATCAGCGGAATCACTCGCAGCGGGAGAGTATTTGCACCACCTGAGGTCGTGGCGGACAAGGCGGATAGAGCTGATGCAACTGATAAAGGTAAAAGTAAAGTCATTGAAGAGATCCCTCGTGGGGTAGACAAAGACTTACTTGTTAAAGACGCCGAGGAATTTATGAGGTTGATTAAAAAGAGTGACTACAAGATCGTGGATCATCTCCATCAAACGCCCTCGAAAATTTCCATCTTGAATTTGTTGCTGTATTCTGAAGCATACCGCAACGCACTGCTGAAGGTGTTGAACGCCGCATATGTACCGCAGGAAATATCAGTAAACCAGCTGGAAGAGGTCGTAGCCCACGTAAATTCTAGGAATGGGTTAGGTTTCACGGACCTAGAGCTGACGCTGAAGGGGAGGAACCACAATAGCGCTCTGCACATCTCGATAGAGTGTAGAGGAATGATTATGTCTCATGTGTTGGTGGACACAGGGTCATCGCTCAATGTTCTTACGAAGAAAACATTGATGAAGTTAGATACTCGCGGAGTGATTTGCACACCCAGTGATCTGGTGGTGAAGGCGTTCGATGGAACCAAACGCCATGTTTTCGGGGAGGTGACGTTGCCAATCCAAGTCGGTCCGGAAACATTTGACGCGGTGTTTTACATTATGGATATCATGCCTGCCTACAGCTGTCTCTTGGGCCGGCCATGGATCCATTCCGCAGGTGTCGTGACCTCCACCTTGCACCAGAAGCTCAAGTATGCTGTCGGAGGTAGCATCGTGACTGTATGTGGCGAGGAAGATATAATGGTGAGCCATTTGTCGTCCTTCAAATATGTCGAGATGGATGGGGAAATCCACAAAACCCTATGCCAAGCATTCGAAGCTGTTAAAGTCAAGGACGTAGCTCCTGTAGTCACTGAGAAGCCAGAGACGACTCTCTCTTCATTCAAGGAAGCCCGGGCCGTTGTCCAAGCCGGATCTACCCCAAGCTGGGGGCGAATTTTGGAGATACCTAACAAGCAAGACAAGTTTGGGTTGGGATATTCTCCTGGAGCTGAAGCCTCCTCTTCTAGCAGTGCGTCACGAGGTAAAAGGCCGATCCAGTTTACTAGTGGCAGGGTGATATTTAAAAGCATCAATGCAGTGTCTGAAGACAGCGGAGATAGCGACTGTGACCTAGACTCTTGGATCCAGCCAAGCAAGCCAGGCGAGAGCCTTAACAACTGGTCCGTCAAGGATATCATCCAGATGTCAAGCAAAGAGTAATGATTTACTTTTTCCAATCATTGTACAACCCTATGTCCTACCCGGGGCATAGTGATTTTATTGTCAGGGCCTTGTTTGATTATGTACATGCATTTTATCAATAAATCAAAAGGCGTTTTTCTTCGTATTCAAATATTGTGATCTCTGTTATTCCTGTTTTATATTTGTTTTGAAAAACAATAAAATGGCAATGAGGTTTGTGATAACCTGCATATCCTTGTTTTAAGCTTAACCCTTGTTATTGCAGGATCCACATAGCAAATGACATCAACTCTGGACCCTCTACGACTCACTTCGACTTCGATTGCCCGATCTATCAAGCCGAAGAAGAGATTGATGAAGACGAAGACCTTCCCGAAGATTTGGCCCGCTTGTTGAAACAAGAAGAGAAAGTTATTCTACCTCATGAAGAGGAGATCGAGATTGTGAATCTGGGTTCTGAAGAACATGTCAGGAACGTCAGGATAGGGGCTGCATTGCAGAGTGATGTCAAGCGAAGATTGGTCAAGATGCTTCGAGAGTATAGTGACGTCTTTGCTTGGTCATACGAGGATATGCCCGGACTTGATACTGACATCGTGGTCCACCACTTGCCGCTGTGAGAAGATTGTCCTCCCGTTAAGCAGAAGCTTAGGAGGACGCGACCAGATATGGCCGTTAAGATCAAAGAAGAAGTGCAGAAACAGCTTGATGCTGGCTTCTTAGCGGTCACTACTTACCCTCCGTGGGTCGCCAACATAGTGCCTGTACCGAAGAAGGACGGTAAGGTACGAATGTGCGTCGATTATCGGGATTTGAATAGGGCGAACCCTAAAGATGATTTCCCGCTGCCTCATATTGATGTGTTGGTCGACAATACAGCTCAGTTCTCCGTGTTTTCGTTCATGGATGGCTTCTCCGGCTACAATCAGATCAAGATGGCGCCGGAGGACATAGAGAAAACTACGTTTATTACTCCTTGGGGAACATTTTGCTACAAGGTAATGCCTTTCGGTCTGAAGAACGCAGGGGCCACTTACCAACAAGCGATGGTTACTTTGTTTCATGACATGATTCATCATGAGATTGAAGTCTATGTTGATGACATGATTGCGAAGTCCCAAACGGAGGAGGGACACCTGGTCAATTTGCTGAAGCTCTTTGAGAGGCTTAGGAAGTTCAGGTTGAGGCTGAATCCTAACAAGTGTACTTTCGGAGTACGGTCCGGAAAGCTAATGGGGTTTATCGTGAGTGAAAGAGGCATCGAGGTTGATCCTGCGAAGATTAAAGCAATACAAGAAATGCCAGCGCCAAAAACAGAAAAAGAAGTTCGTGGTTTCCTGGGCAGAATAAACTATATTGCAAGGTTTATCTCTCAGCTCACGGCCACGTGTGAACCGATGTTCAAACTGCTGAAAAAAGATCAGGCGATTATCTGGAACGAGGATTGCCAGAAGGCATTTGATAAGATAAAACAGTATCTGCAGGAACCTCCAATCTTGATACCCCCAGTGGCCGGACGGCCCTTAATCATGTACTTGACAGTTCTTGAGAATAGTATGGGGTGTGTTCTCGGTCAGCACGACGAGACGGGCAGAAAGGAGCATACCATTTACTACTTGAGTAAAAAGTTCACAGACTGTGAATCTCGTTACTCGATGCTGGAGAAAACGTGTTGTGCACTAGCCTGGGCTGCCAAACGTTTACGACAGTACATGCTCAATCACACGACCATGCTAATTTCGAAGATGGATCCGATCAAGTACGTCTTCGAGAAGCAAGCGCTTTCGGGCAAGATTTCCAGATGGCAAATGGTGTTGACGGAATATGACATTCAGTACGTTTCCCAGAAGGCCATCAAGGGAAGCGTATTGTCTGAATACCTGGCCGAACAGCTGATCGAGGATTACCAACCGATGAAATTTGAATTCCCTGATGAGGATATCATGTTTCTCAAAGCGAAAGATTGCGATGAACCATTGCCCGACGAGGGTCCAGATAGGAAATCCCAGTGGAAATTGATATTTGACGGGGCAGTTAATTCTTATGGAAGTGGCATTGGGGAAATCATCACGACTCCCCACGGATCCCACATCCCGTTCACCGCGAGACTGACGTTTCCGGTCACCAATAACGAAGCGGAGTATGAAGCATGCATCATGGGTCTAGAAGAAGCAATTGATTTGAGAATCAAGAACCTAGACGTATATGGTGACTCGGCGCTTGTGATTAACCAGATTAAAGGGGAGTGGGAGACTCGTCAATCGAATTTGGTGTCGTACATGAACTATGCCAGAAGGCTGCTTCCGTTCTTTGATCGAGTGGAACTCCATCATGTACCCAGGGCCGAAAATCAGATGGCTGATGCCTTAGCCACGTTGGCTTCGATGTATAAAGTCAATTTTTGGAATGAAGCTCCAAGAATCGTCCTTTCTCGTCTAGATAGACCTACGTTCGTTTTTGCAATCGAGGAAGCCTCCGACGGCAAGCCATGGTTCCATGATATCCAGACTTTCCTTATGACTAAGGAGTATCCTGCGGGAGCGTCAACCCAGGATAAGAAGACTCTGAGGAGGCTATCTGGAAATTTCTATCTCAATCCTGATGGAGTTTTGTACAAAAGAAACTATGATCTCGTGCTACTCAGATGTATAGATGAGAAAGAGGCGAATATGCTCATGGAAGAAGTCCATGAAGGCACATTTGGTACGCACGCCGGCGGGCACGCTATGACAAGAAAGATCCTGAGAGCAGGATACTACTGGCTGACGATGGAATCGGATTGCTTTAAATTCGCGAAGAGATGTCATAAATGCCAGATTTATGCTGATAAAGTTCATGTGCCTCCGTGCCCGTTAAATGTCATGTCCTCCCCGTGGCCGTTCTCCATGTGGGGCATCGACATGATAGGCAAGATCGAGCCCACTGCATCTAACGGTCATCGCTTCATTCTAGTAGCTATCGACTACTTCACCAAGTAGGTGGAGGCAGCCTCACATGCTAATGTGACCAAGCAGGTGGTGGCTAAATTCATAAAGAGGGACATCATCTGTCATTACGGAATTCCCGAGCGGATCATTACTGATAATGGTTCGAATCTGAATAACAAGATGATGAAGGAGCTGTGCCAGAGTTTCAAGATTGAACACCACAACTCATCTCCTTATCGGCCGAAGATGAACGGCGTCGTTGAAGCGGCCAATAAGAACATTAAGAAGATTGTTCAGAAGATGGTTGTGACCTACAAAGATTGGCACGAGATGTTGCCATTCGCACTGCACGGTTATCGTACGACTGTGCGTACATCAACCGGGGCAACTCCTTTCTCCTTGGTGTACGGTATGGAAGTTGTCCTACCGTTAGAAGTGGAGATCCCTTCTTTGCGAGTTTTGGTTGATGTGAAATTCGACGAGGCAGAATGGATTAAGAACCGACTAAACCAACTCAGCCTGATGGACGAGAAGAGATTGGCATCGATTGCATATGGTCGTTTATACCAAATCCGAATGAAGAAAGCTTATGACAAGAAGGTGCGTCCTAGAAGCTTTCAGACGGGTGATCTCGTCCTGAAGAAGATTCTTCCTCCACACTCCGATCACCGGGGCAAGTGGACTCCCAATTATGAAGGTCCGTACGTCGTCAGCAAGGTCTTTTCGGGAGGAGCTTTGTTGTTATCCACGATGGATGGCGAAGATTTTGCATCCCCGGTGAACGCGGACGCAGTTAAAAAATACTTTGCTTAAAAAATGACCCGCTGGAAAGAAAAAGAATATCCAGGCAAAAATGGGGCATCCCGGCGAACCACAAAAAAGGAAAAAGGTTCGGGCAAAAATTAGGGATATAAATTGAAAAATGTACACCCGCAAAGTCGAAAACCCGGATGGGCGACTTTGGCAAAAAAGGGTATCCCGGTGAATCGAAAACCCGGAAGGGCGATTCAGGCAAAAGTTAGGGATTTGAAAAAGCAAATGAATGCATTCCGCGTGTGGACTTTCATTGTTTAGTGGTTTGGAGGACCTGAGGGCCATTTATCTGAATCGATCTCTTCTGAAGCCGAAGTGTCGGAGAAGTATCGAAGTCGAGTGGGTCATAGAGGGATCAACTCATGTTGTTCGTCTACGCCTCATTGCCGACATTTGTGTATATACTGATGTATATTTATGTTTTATGTTTGCGCGGCTTCCTCATTCCAGGGGCTTGCATCTGTTGTAAAACATTTTTACCCATTCAGGGGTTCGTCATCAATAAAATGTATACTATTCAGCAATCCTGTTTGTTTGTTTAGCATTTACCTGTTTTGTTTGCGAAAAAGAACGCCGATGTTTTTGATAAAATGCGCATACATAAACTTACTGGCCTAAGCCGCTGATTGTTGAAATAATGAATCACTTGAACATTGTCACAAGATGATAACCTTGATAGGTCCCTTTGAGAAGGGTATCTTGTCTGTTTGTTTGTGTTGTTGCAGGTATAGCATATTCCAGGCAGTACGCCGTATGTTTCCCCAAGCAGAGAATATTCTCTCCCCAATCAGATGCTGTATTTCCCTAACGGAGTCGTTATCTCCCGGAAAGTTTCTGCAGAGAATGCCGCACAGTTTATTTCTGCGATTGATATCGTTTCCTCGACAGTTTGTGGTTTGAATACCTGGTTGAGCGGGTTCAGGTTTGTTCCCCTACAGCAGTCAACTGAAGTTTGCTTCCCCATGCGGAGTCCGATTGAGATTGGCGTGACCTTTTCTCCGTGGCAGGATGATTCCTTCCCCCACCAGAATGGTTCTTTCTCCTTGACAGGAGGATTCTCCCTTCAGCATTTATTTTGCTGACGGGATCGCAGCATTTTGCATGATTGCATAGCATTTATCATAAACGCGTAGCATTTCCACCGTGTGGAGCATTGCGCCGTTGTCAAAGCATATGCATATGAAACATGAGCTAGGTCGTTACCGTTCCTGTTTTGCAGGTGTTCCTCCACAGAGTCGCTTGCTCAAGATGATTCTTGAATTCCGCAGAGTCGCTTGCTCATGATGATTCTTGAATTCCCCAGCAAAGTCGTTTGCCCAAGATGATTCTTGAATTCTCCAGCGAACCCCAGTGAAGTCGCCAGAGTTGGTTGCTCAAGTTGATGCTTAAAGTCCCCGGCAGAGTGTTTGCTCAGGATGATTCCTGAAATCTCCAGCAGAGTTATTAGTTCAGGATGATTCTTGAAGTCCCCACGGAGTTATTTGTCCAAGATGATTCTTGAAGTCCTCAGCAGAGTTGACTCACCCAGAATGATTTCTAGATCCCCGAAGTAGAGTTACTTGATAGTTCTCCAAAATCCCCAGCGGAGATGCGTCATCCCCAACAGGTTTCTGAACAGTTAAGTTAAAACTTCCCTAGAAGACTTGATGATTGAAGTCCAACCATATTAACAAAGCAGTTCTCTCAGCTGAACTGATGGCAGAAGTTTGGATATCCCCAATTGGTTCATGATTGACTAAGAATTCTGTTCCCGACTTAGTGATGAAGTCCGGCTGACGCCCGAAGGTTTCTTCGAATGCCCGATGGTGTGATTAACTTGATGGTTAATCTGATGAGTCCCGAGAAATCCTGATGCCTGACGGCATGATCGACCATGTATTACTGGTTACCGTGTGACCAATTCCCCAGCTAGTTGCCGTGCAACTAATATTTCAGTTTCCGAAGATTTCTTCCCATCAGAGTACCGTGTACTTGCGCAGTTGGTAAATTTCCGGGTTTGTTGATATTCAACCGTCTTTCAACTTGATTGGTTGAGAGTCGTTCGCTTCTCACCCAGTCAGGTCCAAGCCGCTTGAATAGGGGAAGCTGTTGCACCCCAAAATTTGACCAACTTTTCTTTACCTAGCTTATGTTTCATTTCATTCACATTAGAATTATCATTTGCATTTCATTGACATGTATGCAGGAGATCAAGAGGTATGATTACCAATCAAGGGCTACACATAACTATGAAGCTAACTAAGAAGGTTATTCAAGTGTTCAAGGGTTGATATCCTTGTCAGAGAAGTGAAAAGATCCTCAGAGAGAGTGGTTGAAACCAAGAGGGTGTGTCTCCTAACTTGAGAGTTGTGGGAAGCCATCAGATGATTCTGAAGCCAAGAATGTGGACTTGAAGCCTTGAGAGAGCTCATGAGATGTCTTGAAAGCCATGATGAAGCCTAGACAGGTCATTGTGCAAGATTAAGAAGACTCAACCATGATTGGTGTAATTAGGGTTTAACTGGGTCAACTGATGATTTGAGGAAGGTTGAGACCTAATCCAAGAGCCATGTGATCATGGATTGATGCATTGAAATGTTATAAGGATGATTCCAAGGTTAACTCATCATGATTGAAGAGTGTGAGAAGTTTCAAGCTAGGGTTTCTAAGGCTTGACAGTGTAAAATCCCCTAGTTTGACCCCTATCTTCAAGGCAGTTTAGCTCAAGATGTGATTGAAATATCAGCTTACCCCCAACATGAATGTTGTAGAGCTTGATCTTATCTTTAATTTGAGTGATAGAAGTCCTTGATAGGATTTGTAGAACTCAAGTTATGACTTTGACAAGTTACAGGTCATCTGGGGTATGTGAATTTGGGGGCTTGAAAGTTACCCAACTTGCATCAAACGTTTGCCCAAGAAGGATGATTCCTATGAACTTTTGGTCAACATGAATGTTGTTCCTTATCCTCTTAGATTTCTATAGAGTACTATAAGTCCTTGATAGGATTTGTAGAACTCAAGTTATGGCTTTGACAAGTCAAGGGTATTTTGGTCATTTGGAGATTACAGGTCATTTCAATCATAAGGCCATAACTCCTATTTCCAAGCTTCAAATGGGAAAATGTTCAACATCAAACTTGTTCAAAATGAGGTTTTAAGGCTAGTAAATAGGTCATGAGATGTTGGAAGTGCTTGTAGCTCAAAGTTGCAAGAATGACCTAAAATAAGGGTATAAGTTAAATAAACCAAAGTTGGAAATTGATATTTTTGATCTACACATCCAAACCATGGCATGTAATATATCATTTTGACTCTAAAAAACATTTTAAGAACATTGGTTTAGCCACATTTTTGAGTTGAGGTCTAATTTGTGGACTTGCTTTGAAAAGTAGTTACTTACATCTTAAGTAACATTTGCAAAACCTAGAATCAAGGCATGAGCAAGATCCCTTGCAAGCCAAACACTTTCAAAATGTCACTAGGGGAGAAATTGGAAGAGAATGGGATGGATTCCAAGCTGCAAACAGAACTATGCATACCATGGCATATGGTTGAAATTCTCATGTCATGAGAGATTGAAACTCTCATTAGAAGGATCTAGAGGGTTCTAGATCATCCACACATGTTCTATATATTAAGTAGAAGAGGTTCAGATGAAAGGTTGGTGATGATTGAAGGAGAGAGCATAGATTGAGATTGAGATTTCATTGCTTGCAACTGAATTCGGTTTCACCAATTTCTTCACTTTCCATCCATTTTCTTGATTGCAACTTCTTCCATAGATGCTAGGGATTGATTCCAGATCATAATCAAGAGGAATTCGTGGCTGATTGGTGTTCTTGAGCTCAGATTTTTCCACCTACAACTCACCATCGGGTTTCAAGTTTCAGGAGTTTTCAACCAGTTCTATTGCATACAGAAGCAAGGAAAGGATCCATTGATCGTGTCTGGAAGGTTGGAGAGCTTGATTTAAAGATTTAGTGCATCTGTTCATCAAGAATTTTCAGGTTAGTAACTTTCTATCTCCAGCTTAAATTAGGTAGAACCAATACGAATTAGGGTGTTAGATGCATTGTAGAACGATGTAGGAAGGTTTTCAGATAGTTAGTTTGAGGATTAGTGACCAATTAAGGATATTACCATTTTCGGTTGAGAATTGGTTATGGCGAATCTTGGGGTTTCAGAGAGAATAAAGGGCATGAATGAATTCGTGAGGAAATTTGGGACAAGTTCCATGTACAGACCATTTGCAATGGAGGATCCTAGAGAGAGTTAGGGTTGGGGACGATGACCGGAGCACCACCGGTGGTGGCCTGAGCTGCACGCGAGGTTCATATATTCAAAAGGTTGAAGATGACTCTAGAGCCCTTGGATTTAGGTGGACCTTTGACTAGAGGAGTGATCCAACGGCCACGTTTTAATTTCAGTTTGTGAAGGATCTGAGTTAATGAAACGCATCGTTTCATTTAAGTGCTGATGCTGGGCTTAGTGAATTGGTTGATACTTGCACCCCCCTGATGGCCCAATCCATTATGTGAACTGATTTTCATTGCTAGTTGCACCGCGCATTTGTTATTTTATTATCATTTTCTTTTATTTTTTCATTTTATACATGGTTCTTGATTAAATCATATAAAATTGAAAAATGATCCAATTAACCCCATTCTTTTTGCATTAGATTCATGATTGAGTCTAGTATTTTTTAGAAAAAAAATATTTTTATTTCATGCATTTCTGATTTTATGGGAATTTTCATATTTTAATTGATATTAAAATAGTTATGTTTGATACTTGATTTTGTGGAATTTTGTGTGATCATGTGGTGATGATTTTGATCCTGATTTTTTGTGTGTGATTAGTTTAGACATGTATGCTCCCATAGAATTTTTCTCACATTTTTGTGATGAAAGTAGGTGTGTTTTCTAGATTGAGCTTTAGGTGCTTCCTTTTAGGGTTTAGGTTTAGTACCTTGTAGTGTAGAATTTATTTCTAGGTCTTATTTGATGATTTGATCTCTGGAATTAATATGGTAGAGTCATGATTGACCTAGGTTCCCATAGTTATTTTTGTAGGATTTTACAATTGGTT
Source organism: Lathyrus sativus (assembly GCA_963859935.3). Classification (NCBI taxonomy): domain Eukaryota; kingdom Viridiplantae; phylum Streptophyta; class Magnoliopsida; order Fabales; family Fabaceae; genus Lathyrus; species Lathyrus sativus. The sequence goes on from OZ012741.1 coordinate 507,844,713, forward strand.
TTAGTATTTTAGTTAGGATTAACTTTAGTAATATATTTTAGGTGATCCTAACTTGCTAACTCAAATAGATTAACTTCTTTAGTCCCCTTAGATTAGGGTTTTGCTTTGTTTGCCTTTGGTTGAGATTGAAGACAAGTTGAAGACAAGGTGAGGATGCTTGAAGTTGCTTGGAGCTAGGAGTTGCTTGTGCCTGAAGGTGTCTGATGAAGATTTAGGAGGTAGGACCCATAGGGAGAGCCTTATAATTAGAATGACTTCATTCACAAATATGGAAAGCATCTTGTGCTTCCATTCCTCCCAATGATTAAAAGTCCTTCTAAGATATTCACATCCCTCCTTTGGAGGGATGAGTGGCTTTATCTGGGAAGTAGAACTTTGAGGGAACCAGTCTCTCATAATGATGAACCCTTACAGGCTTCCTTTGGTTTTCAATAAGTTGTTTATCATTTCCACTCATTCTGTTAAATCAATGGTCTTCTGGTTTGAGTATCTTGAAAGATGTTGGACTTGAGTTTGAAGATGAGGACTTCATTGAAGAGTTTGGAAGAGGATGATTCTTTGAGCATTGCCATTGCAGGAGAAGCTTGAAGAGCAAGAAGAACAAGTTGATACTTGAAGATCCAATGGAGATTAAGTGTAGAGCTGAGGCTTAAAGAATTGAAGGATGAAGTTGACACTTCCACGTGATTGAAGACTACTCTGAGAAGCTGAAGCTTGTAGGAGAAGAAGACCAAGTTGATACTGGTAAAGCAAAGATAGCTGAAGCTTGAAGGCTAAGTTGATACTTATGAAGAGGGTTCAATTGAGATTGAGTGTAGAGCTGAGGCTTGAGGAATAAAGGATGAGTTGATACTTACACTGATGCTTGGAGAGCCTGAAGGAATCAAGTTGATACTTGTAGTTAAGAGTGAAGCCTGAAGGTGGAATTGACTGAGGAGCTAAAGCTTGGAGAAGAGAGAATAAGTTGATACTTATGTTTGATGGGTTGAAACCCTGGAGGAGAAAGTTGATACTTATTATTGACGAGGATAGCCTTGAAGGGTGGTTGAAGTCTGAAGACTGGATTGCTGTCAGAAGAGCTGAAGCTTGAGATGGAAGGAGGGAGTTGTTGATATGCTTTCTGTCCTGTCTGTTTTCTTTTCTGTATTGATGTGCCTTGTTTGACTTGCTTGATGCATTAGAATAAGTTCATATCTAGACTGACTTGATCTAGGAGCATGATTGCACTAGAGGTTGAGTTGCTCCCTTTGCTTGTATTTTTACTGTGTGGCTTTGCTTGCGGGTATTCGGTAGAGCCCTGCTCCCTTGCCCATGTGGTTTGTGTTGCTTGATAGCATTTTATTTCTTCAGTATGATTGCAGTTGTTATTCTATTTTGCTTGACAGCATGTTATTTCCTCGGTATGATTACTGTTATTCATACCTGGCTTGAGGTTGAGATGAGCTTGTGGAGGCTGCTGTCCCACACACATTTCCTCCCTCACTTGCATTGCATGCATTTTACAGTCGTATATTGTTTATCTGTTTACTGTTTAAGCTGATGCTTTATCTATTTTGGTTTATCATTGACATGATCACTTAGGAATCTCACTTCCTTTGATAAGGAAGTGATGATTAGAACTTTAGGTTGAAACCTATGCATGATAACTTCTAGGAGTTCCCTGTTTCAAACTCAACCATAGGATGAATCCTTGGCATGATAACATTAGGACTTGATAGTCTCCTCCTAGTTGAGCCTGTTCTCTTCTCATCTCAAAACAAATTAAAATACAGTAATCATGAATGATTTCTTTCGTACGTCACGAGCCTTAAGCTATCTGAGAAAGGATTGTTGGAGAGTTTCTTTTCAACAGTCCGGATGTTTAGTATGGCACCCTTTGGGTGACATGCGATGCATTCACTCTCAGGTCATAGCCTTTAGTGCGATTGAAATTGCAAACACAATAAAAAACACTTCTTCCGTAAAAGACAGAAAACAAACTTCAAACCTTTTTGCCCCGTGGGCCCATAATTCGAAGGAAGCTTTTCTGAAGAAAAGAGTGTCGTTAAACTTCAGCGCCACCGCAAACAGGCTTTGTCCCTAACTGCTGGAACTGTTGTTTAACCCTACTCGATAAAACAGATGAATCTGAATCCCCGTAATCCGTATTATCCTGAACTACGTAAGCTCTGATCTTTCATACCTGTTGAGAGTACGTAGGCACAATACTGACGTATTGGCGAGCCACCTTCCCCTATATCCCGTAGTTAGGCGAACTACATTGACTCTGATTTCTCATTCTCTGATGAGAATACGTAGGCACAAAGTGCGACGCTTTGCCGAGTCATTTTCTTTTCTTTTAAGCCAGCCTTGATAGGTAGATAGATAAACCAACTCGTCCAGTAAACACAACAAGCGTGGATCCCGTCGAGTACGACGGACGTGAGGGGTGCTAATACCTTCCCCTTGCGTAACCGACTCCCGAACCCAGACAACGGCTGCGATGACCTTGTCTTATACCTATTCGTCATGTTTTTCCAATCGTTTCCTTTCCTGTTCTGAGGGATAAATAACGAAAGGTGGCGACTCTTCTGTTTTGTCGGCACCTTATTTTCGTGGAAGCGGCAGTATGTACTATAGGGTTAATTGTACCTGCAGAACAAAGGTTCTAAATAAGTGCCCAAAGTCATCAGTCCATCTTTCGGATATTATCAATTTCCCGACTGACTCGATGGTTAGTAATATTCTCAAGAGAACCTCTTTTGAGTGTAGTATCGCGTAGCAACTATTTTGGGACTACTCCCTCATAGTTCTCGCACTACGTCCTATATAAGGCCAAGGTGGTGTTAAGTACTACGGTCCCCAGTATCACAGACTCCTATCCAAAAATAGTAAGGGTTTTCACAATTATACTCGTTCAACCGAACCATTTTCGAAAGGGTCTCAATTGAGCGGTGATTCTCAAGTCAGCTTGGTCGGGACTCACTCCCTATAAGCCTCGTCGAATATATCACCTCCTATAATAAGCTCACTCAAGTCCGGGTGTATGACTTATCTCACAACAAAATAGATACCCCCAAGCAAGGTACAATAAATATATTATATTCAAGCAAGCAAATAATAAGGCCAATAATAAGAAATAAACAAAGTAGGGGTAACCCTTAAAAGTTATGGCAAATCCCCAGTGAAGTCTCCATTTTTTGTTGCAGTTAGAATAGGATATCAAATTATTAATTAATTTGAATCCCAAATCTTTGATTCACAACCAATCTTTGATTTATCCGAAGGAAAAGGTCAAAGAAAAACCTAATTTTTGCATCGTAAACAATGTGGAGAGAGCTCTAGGTAAGGGGTTGGTTAAGCTTAGGGAAGGTACTAGCACCCTAAACTTTGGTAGTACTCTATAGGAACCTTTTGTTTAAAGTTTACTATTTGCTTTAATTATTTGTTTGCGGATATATACTGAGCTAAAGGTTGAGAGTGACTGAAAAACCTAAGGGTTAGTCCTAAGTTTACTCGGCAAGATTCGCATCTTGTGCCTACGTATCCTGGGTAGGGAATGGAATCAGAGTGATCGTAGTTCCCCTCGAAAGGCAGGTTAGAAACGTCTTGACTATGGTCAAGGTTTGAATGGGGAGTAAGCATTTCTTAAGGAAACGCTTACGTGGAGTTCGGCGACTACTATTTCTACGTTGAAAGTTGTTAATTAAAATTAGGGTTAAAACTAGAGATTCCACGGCGGGAAACCCTAAAAAGAGTACGGAGACTCTTTGACCTAATGCTAGGGTAAAGGGTATTTTCGTCCACGGCGGGACACCTAAGCAAATTAGGGTTTTGAAACATTCAAAGGGTAAGGCTATTGACTCGGCGGTCAAACTGTTAGACCTAATCCTTCGGACAGTTTTAACGGTAAATGATGCAAATGACGAAGAGTTATCATGGCAGAGTTAAAGTACGAAAATAAGGAAAGCGGTAAAGCAAAAGCATTGCGACTATCACTCGCGCAAATTACAAATCCCAAAAATGCAAGAATAAATAACTGCGACAATGGCCTCGCATGATTACAATTGAAACAATGACAATACGAACAAATGAAGGGTTAATACGCTGAAATGAACAAGAAATAATGGGGGTTGGACAGAAATTGAAACGGCTAAATCAAGAGTTTTATTTTTGAACTTTTATTCAAAGGAAAAGTTAGTTTTTGCATTTAAAAGGAGATATTATTTTAATTTTAATATCTTTACTTAAGAAAATTTTGTTTTAAGTTTAATTAAAGTAAAATGTTTTAATTTTAAGGTTTGTGATGAAGAAAATTTTGTTTATAATAAAAAAAGTTTTAATGTTGAGAAGATTTTAATTTTAATATAAAAAATGTTCAATTTTTAATTATAAAGATATTTCAATTTTTAATTTACAAATATATTTTAATTCTTAATAACCAAAACGTTTAGACTTTTAATTTCAATTATGTTTTAAATTACAAAAAAAAAAAAATTAACCATTAACAAAAACCATAACCATAATTAAAATAAAACCTAGAGTCACTAAATGAAATATAAATAATAAAGAAAAAGAAAAAGGAAAAAGGAAAAATAAAAGGGGAGGGGTATATATTGCCGAAATGGTTGCAGCTAGGGTTTTTAAACCCTTTTCTCTTCTTCTTGATGTAGCCGCGGCGGCCATTGAAGGGTTGTCGGAGCTTTTTCTCTTCTTCTTCCTTCCTTCGCTCCGTTTCACTTGCATGTCGCCTCTTCTTCTACCTGAAAGAAAAACACAAACGAAAGGTGATCATTTTAGCACCATGGACTTACGATCTCGGAGCTAGTTGATGATGACGGCGGTGAGATTGCCGTTCGATTGAGTTGAGCGGTGATGAGGCTTCCTCTTAGCTCGCGGTGGCGATGATGGGGCTCTCGTCTCTGAGCCTGTTTGGGTTTCCACGATTTGGTTCTGTTGCATGTAATGTTTTTCGCGGACGGTGAGGAAGATCCGTCGATCTTATGAGTCTGGTGGTTTCGTTGCCTGCCGGAAGGTGTTGGTGACGGCACTACAACATCGACTGCGTGAGCTTTGGTCGTTTCGAAAATCTCCTCTTCTTCTTCCGGCGATGACGACAAAGAAGCCTTGCCTCTGAATCTGAGTCGTTTGCGCCGCTTCGGTTCACCTAGAGTTCCTTTTTTCTGAACTCTTATGATGACTTTTATATGTTGGTTTTGTTGACGGTGTGGGCTTGGATCTTACGATCATTTCGCCAGATTTTGTGGAGGCATTTTTACTGCAAATTTGCCATCTTGGATTTGTCGCTGTTCGTTGCATTTTTGGACGAATACGTTTGAATTCGTTTGGATTGGCTGGAGATTTTTCAGGAAGTTTGTTATGACTTCAGTTTGATGAACTTGAACTGGTTTTTTCACTTGTTGAACTGGTTTGTCGAACTTGGTCATTGAACCGGTTTGTTGAACTTGTTTGATCTTTTGGAGATTGAGTTTGTTACGAAAATGTTGTTAGAGACTTTCCAGGAAACCCAATTTTATCCCCCTTTCATTCGGAGATCTTTGGGAACTTTTTTACGGGATGTTTGGCTAAAAAGCATTTTTGTGAATAAGTGCTTTTTCCAAAAGTGCTTATTCCAAAAGTCACTTTTTCTGGAAAATCATTTTTTAAAAGTCACTTTTCTCTCTCTCTCTCTCTCTCTCTCTCTCGGTTGCCTGAACAGATATTACTGGTTTAAAGCCGAAGGCTGAGAAATTGAGTTGGGAGTTGGTTTCGGAGCAATCTGTTACCCTCCCGACACACCCGATGATGAGAATGCTCTGAGGGTGTCGGATAAAATTCTAACCGATAAAAAACTTGTCTGTTTTGCTTATTTTTGCAGGTTCGAAAGATGATCGGAAGCTTGGAATCGGGACGAAGTCAATTAGGATGATTAGAAATTTTTAGGAAAAATGTAATTTATTTTTTTGTAATTTTATTGATTTATTATTTTTTTTGTAAAGAATTATTATTATTAATAAAATTCTTCATTTTAAGATATTGTAAAAAAAACTAACAATATTATTATGATTATTATTTTCTTTTGAAATGAAATGAAAAACCAATATTAACAATGAAATAAAATCAATTAATAAAATGGAATGAAAACAATATTTGAAAATGAAATAAAATTTGAAATGAAAACAAAAATTTAAAAAATGGAATAAGATTAATTTAAAAAATGAAATGGAAATAAAAACTAAAATATGAAATAAGATTGATTTTAAAAAATGCAATGAAGTTAATGAAATTATTTTTGTTACTTTTGATTTTTAAAATGAAATGAAAAACAACACTAAAGTTCTATTTTTCTTATTAATTTCAGATTCATCCAAATTATCCGACTAATCCCGTCTCCGACATAATTTTCGATTAAACCTTTCGACAATTCAAATGAACAACCTTATCTGAATAAATCCAAACTGTCTGATTAAACTCAAATGATCATATTCTCCGGCTAACTTCAATCTAATAACTTGAATCGATTTAATTTGAACAGCTCAAATCCTCCACAATCAAACCATTCCAACTACACCTCGGCCCCGACTCCTATCAACAATATCCAACGGCTCAAATTTTCTGACTACAGCTCAAAACTCGTAAATTGACATCCGGATGCAAACAAATGACCATTTTACCCTTCATGAACTAAAGAGCGCGCAACGAGATTTCTCCTGCACAATCAACAGACTACACAAACCTATCAGCGACTGGTTAAATACAATGCAAAAATGCAATGAAATGCGAGATGAATCGACTAATCTTAGAGCAAAATTTGGGGTATTACAGTTGCCCTTATTTAAATAGTTTCACCGGATGATTTGAGCGACGAAGGTTCGAGAAATCATGGTAGAGGGATTTAAATATAGATAACCGAAAATTTTGCCCTTAGATGCAGCGGTATGCAACGCTATGGACAAAACAAACAGACTATAATGCTGACAATGCCATGAATCTAGTATGATGTGTATGCTGGAATGATAAATGCAAGGATGCAGACGACACGACGACATAGGGGACCGACGCGACGAACAAACATACTGGGGAAAACGACACACTAGTGAAACAGCACGACGCTGGGGAACTCTAAAGTGATGGTCAACTAGTACGAACACGACTAATTTCACTTTAAGAAAGGGAATGGTAAAAACGGGATCCTTAATGGAGATGGCACCAGTGAGATGGCCTCCACTGGGGAATATCTAAGAGTAATTGCTCAACAGGTTCAGGCGTGACCGGCTGATACTCTAGGATAAAAAGTAAAACAGGATCTGCGCGATTGTAGGATCAAGCAAACAGAATACTGGAGCATTGAGCAAAGAATAACATCCGAGCTTCTGGAAACTCTCCCTCGTGACAGGATCAAACGGAATTTTCGGGAATCCGTAGAAAATATACAGGGTAAAAACCGGCTGTATGCCCAAAATAAATGGACTTTAGTGGACAATGCCTTGATAAGCTTCCCGGGAGAGAGAACTGCCACTTATCGTTGGAAGGGACTTATATGCAAAAATGGATAAAAATAAAGAGATTGTTGCTTATCTGTGAATAATAGATGAAATATTGATAAGTTCCACTGGGAGGAAAGGTCACTATAAATAAACCTCTTCATATCTAGGGTCGGCGCCCTGAACATGATTCAGCTCCTTCTTTTACTAAAGGATAAAATGAACTTCTTCATACTTCAAGGTCGGCGCCCTGAACATGATTCAGCTCCTTCTTTTACTAAAGGATAAAATGAACTTCTTTATACTTCAAGGTCGGCGCTCTGAACATGATTCAGCTTCCTCTTTTACTAAAGGATAAAATGAACTTCTTCATACTTCAAGGTCGGCGCCCTGAACATGATTCAGCTCCTTCTTTTACTAAAGGATAAAATGAACTTCTTTATACTTCAAGGTCGGCACTCTGAACATGATTCAGCTTCCTCTTTTACTAAAGGATAAAATGAACTTCTTCATACTTCAAGGTCGGCGCCCTGAACATGATTCAGCTCCTTCTTTTACTAAAGGATAAAATGAACTTCTTCATACTTCAAGGTCGGCGCCCTGAATATGATTCAGCTCCTTCTTTTACTAAAGGATAAAATGAGCTTCTTCATACTTCAAGGTCGGCGCCCTGAACATGATTCAGCTCCTTCTTTCACTAAAGGATAAAATGAACTTCTTCATACTTCAAGGTCGGCGCCCTGAACATGATTCAGTTCTTTCTTCCTCGCACTTCACAATGAAAAGGAAATGGAAACCAACTTCTCGATGGAGATGGCCACTTGCTACTCCTCATGATGAAGATAGGATAAACTTCTCAGGCGAAAAATATCGCTTATTTGCAAGATTAGCAAGGATAAGCTTCTCAGATGAGCATTGCTTGTAGAGGTTGTAACACGTAATGTAAATTGTAAAGAAATTTGTTTGTAAAAATGTGATAATATCGAGATCATAGGGTGTAATGATGATAACTGTTGCTTGTCTGCTGTGCAATGTAGTGATAAGCTTCTCAGGAGAGAACTGTCACATATCTACAAAGGATTGTAACGGCTTTTCTTGAAAGATAGTGCAAAATAAATGCACGCCCAGGTAGGTTCGGTGACCGACGGGATCAAAGTTCGATCTAGAATTGGGCTAGAAGGGACTGTCAAATAAGACTCCATTGAGGAAATAAGCTCGCATGGGGATTATCTTATCCTATCACGGAAAGATAACTGAAATAACCATCATCCACGAGGGTTGAACTGTGTGGGGATTAGATGGAAACAAATAGTACTTTATGCTTAGGGCTGACAATCTACTTGGAGAGAGCGGACAAGCCCAGTTACTCGGCGGTAACGACAAAGACGACGACCAATAGCAAACATGCAAATGCTAACTGCGTATGTCAATGTGTATGACAATGAAATGAAATGAGTATGTAACACTTATGCTAATGCGTATGAATATGTTGACAGACAAGAGAGGAGACACGAGATGAAATAAACATCTCGACGGGGATACCGTGACGATCTCTGCAACAGTACATCTATCGAGGGATAAGAAAAGTTGATGGTAGAGCCACGCTGGCTTCAAAGTTCTAACTCTCTGGGGAGAAAATAATCCACTTGGGGATACGGTATCATGACCTCCTCATGGGGATACGATCTCATGACTTCACTGGAGAGGAAGATATCATGACTTCACTGGAAGGA